>WOVY01000882.1:0-473090 GCA_013436015.1 Rhipicephalus annulatus | reverse complement strand
CAGCCTTGTGCTGTTGCGTCTGAACGAAGTCGCCTTCGCAGGTGGCTCCTCTTCTTGCTTTTCGCTGGACGCCTCACGTCACCCTGCAGACTGCTCGCGGGGGTCTTTTGCTTGGCGCCCCACCACTGATACTCTCGCACGACACTGGAAGTTCGGTTAATTCCACCGGCTCAGGCTCCTTCGCTGGGGTGCTTGTGAAGCCTTCTTCGGTTTGGCCGGCTGGCTCTTGAGTAACCACCCTCCCCAGATGCTATGTCTGCTTTGGCTGTTGGTTCATCACCGCCAGTCGGTGTAACTGTACCTGTAAGCTTCTGGGTTCACCACGTCGCCTGCGCCTTTCGCCGCATCTTCAGCCTCGGTCCCGTCCATCACCAACTCTGATGTGTCTTCACCTTCGGCTGATCCGATAGCCGATGCGTACGTGTGCATGCACGCATCTTCGCAGTGGCCGAACCGCCGACAGCGCGAGCATCGGGGTACCTTACACTCTCTTCTAACATGGCCGGTACCTTGGCAGCGCAGACACTGCATTCGCCGACCAGGTGCAACCACAAGTGCCAGTTCACCAGCCACCCTGATTTGATGCGGGATATCTTCAACCTTCACGCCACTCTTGAGATTAAGAAGCACAGTCCGTGTGGTTGAACCCTTGTCGCTGACTCCTTGAACACGCCAATGCTCCCTTGTGACTTGTACGACCTTCCCAAAAGCCGCCAACGCCGTTCGCACGTTTTCATCGTTGACGCCGTACAGCAGCCAATGAAGACGCAGCCGCACCTGCTGATCTTGGGGGTCTACGATGATGCAGCGTCGACCCTTGACTTTCAGCTCCTTCACGTCCAGCAAGCGTTTCGTAGCGTCCGCGTTGTTCATGGTGACTGCTCAGACATGATTTATCTGGTAGGCCCCCAGTGCCAACACCTCCGGCAGCAGTCCTTTAGGTCCGAGCGCGTCTTGGAAATCTTCGACTCGATACGGTCTGCCGCGCACATCACGTGTAAAAACACGGTGTTTTGCGCGACGCGTCCCTTGGGCAGTGGTGGCAAAATAATCTCGTATCCTGCGTCTTGGTCTTCGGTCATCCTGTTACCGCGGCTAGTATGTGCCGCAAACGCCGCTCCTACGGAGCACATGATTCTTGCGTTTGACGCGCGTGAGTGCCGACGAAAGAATGACTCTCGGCTATGAAACCGCGCGGAGCAACACCTGGTGTTTTTTTTACGGACTACTTGCCTAGCCTTCACAGCGTTGCACCTGATGTATGAAAAGGAGTATACGAGAACTTGTATTATTTTGCTTACACTCTATAATAGAGCGAATAAAAAGGGTGTCATTTTGTCCCACAACAATAATCGTCATCTATATTGCGTTCCATCCTTGCGCTATCGCCCCGCGCCCAGTACATTCCGGTCACGAACGACATGCCCATTATCAGGGTTACATTGCATTCTCGATAGGAAAGTGGCTAGCGCCGAGTTTTCAAGAAAGGAAGCGCACGCAAGCCTGATGATGATTGTTGTTGTGGGGCAAAATGACACCCTTTTTACTCGATATTTTTAAAGAGTGTACATTCTATGAAGAAGACTGGTCCACCAGCCGAAACTTTTAGGAATAAATTACTATACTATTGTTTGTTTCGTATATATATATATATATATATATATATATATATATATATATATATATATATATATATACTGCCACCTAGAGTTGTGACCCGGCAAGTCCTAGCGAGCCGAAAAGGGCAAAGAGAACAAAGAAGTGTGTGTTAGCGTTCTGTTTGAAGATACATGCTCATGTCTTTCTGCCCCGCTGTTCCTTTCTTGTCTTCACGGCTCTTGGTGCGTGAACAACTGGGAAAGGTGCTGGGTAATCTGTGCGCTGTACCCCTCCACATAGCAAGAACTCAAGCGTCATACCAGTGGTCACTCCTGTGGACTGCGCCAGCAGAAGAATCTGAGGGCAATCCTCCGAGTTTGGACTGCTCGTAAACAACATGGCAGCTCCGACCAACCCTACTGACACCAACCCAAACGGTACGAACGGCACAACGCTGCTTCATTGACCCTTACTCACACCACGAACGCCAAATTCCTTTCGTGGCACTGCACTTGAGGATGTCGAAGATTGGCTCGTTCATTACGAGTTCGTTGCCGTGCACAACCAGTGGGATGACGCAGACACACTGCGGCACGTGTATTTTATTCCTTTGGACAGCGCACGTGTATGGTATGATAACCGGGTAGGTATTCTTACATAGGGGGAAGACTTCAAGCGCTGACTTCTTGGGACAAATGCCTGCCCTGACCGACGGGAGAGAGCTGAGCCCGATCTGCAGTCCCGCATGCAACCGCCGAATGAAGGGGTTGCGATGTATGTAGAAGACATGACGCGTCTTTCTAACTGAGCTGACCCCTGCATGCCAGAAGAAAAGAAGGTACGGTACCTCTTGCGCCGGGTGAAAGAGCAGCTTTTCGGTGGGCTTGTGCACAGTCCTCCCAAGACTGTGTCAAAATGTTTTAGCGAAGCCGTCACCATCGAAAGCACTCTTAGGCACCGGGCCCCGTCATACGAACGGCACGTCAACGCTTCAACTACGGACTACTTGGGAGCTTTCGGTGGCCAAATGTATTTCTCCCGAGAGCTCATACGTTCAGTCATCCGCGAAGAATTCCAGAAGCTATCAGTGACCTCGAAACCCACTATCTCTTCGTTGTCCAGCATAGCCCGAGATAAAGTCCAGCGTGCCTTAGGAGAACCTCCTTTCATGCGGGAATATCAACCACCCAGTGACTTCCCCCGCATGTCGTATGCTCCAGCTTTGCGGCCACCTGTTACACTTGCATTCCCACATCCCACCGTGGCCCCAGCCATGCTTCAGACGGTCCAAGCGGCGCCATATTACAGTGCACCTTGCCTGATTTCGCGGAAATCAGACGTCTGGCGTGCGCCAAATCAACGTCTTCTCTGCTTCCACTGTGGCGAAGCTGGGCGTCTGTACCGACACTATTCTTACCAACAACTTGTACTACGCGGATTTTTGACGAACTCACCGCCACCCAGGTTCGGTCAGTGGCCCCCTGAAATTGAAGAGTATGTGGCTCAGCAGCGCGGAACTTCGTCGTTCTTCCACCAGTCACGCTCCCCGTCACCACGGCGATTTTCTCTTAATCGTCATACCTATTCGAGCGAGGCGCAGGTTCGGTCGCCCAGTCCACGCCGGGAAAACTAACCACAACGGTTTTATGGGGTGAGGCCGCTCATACTGGACAAGCTCAAAGCCTCCTACCGACGATTCCGCAAACTGACGATACCCCAACGACGACGACAACAGCTGGTTCCGCAAAAACTTCATTAGACATTGCAGTGCTGCTCCACGGTCGCAAAGTCAGTGGTTTAGTTGACACGAGTGCGGATTTTTCTATAATAAGTGAAAAACAGGCTACTTTCCTGAAGAAAGTCACGATGCCTTGGATTCTCCGGCCAACTCGCACTGCTGGCGGGCACATCGTCACGCAACTAGGCGTTTGCACAGCACGAATACAGATTCGCGGTTCTACCTTTGTTGTCAGCTTGAGCGTTCTCCGCCAGTGTTCTCGAGACCTGATCATTGGCATGGACTTCCTGAGGAAGCACGGTGCTGTCGTCGACATTCGACAACGCCTCGTCAAGTTCTCAACAAAAAGCGCCACATCAGAGCATAATCGCAGCCACGATCGAGTATGTCTGCGTGTAATTGACGATGCTGTGATGATACCACCGCGCTCAAGTGTTATGGTTCAAGTGGTGTGTAACGAATAAGCTCACGGTGAAATGGTGGTGGAGAGCAATCGATCCCTACTTTTTTCCCAAGGCGTCTCGTAGCACGAAGCCTAGTAGACCTCCAGGCTGGCCACTGCGAGGTTCTTGTTACAAACTTTAGCTACGCGCGCCGACACCTTTTCACTGGTACTGTCATCGTCTATGCCTACCCAGAAACCAATGTATTTGAGTGTTTTGCTTCCGAGGCGACCGGTACTGCCAAAACCCCTCTCCGGTGTGTTGACATAAATCCAACGCTTTCTGATGGAAACAAACGAAGGCTTAACCACCTGTTGATAGAATTTCACGCCTGTTTTGCACGTTCGTCGAGAATCCGTCAGACAGTATTATCAAACACCGTATTATCACCTACGGCGATGCACACCATATACGGCAACAGCCTTACCGAGTTTCACCAACCGAACGACGCGTGATTCAAAAGCAAGTGAAGGAAATGCTTCAAGATGGTGTATTACAGCCATCAAGCAGCCCTTGGTTAACGCCAGTGGTCCTTGTAAAGAAGAAAGATGGTGCAGTTTGCTTTTGTGTCGATTATAGGAAGCTGAATAATGTCACGAAGAAAGACGTGTACCCGTTGCCTGGAGTGGATGATTCTCTTGACAGGCTGAGGCGAGCGAAATATTTTCCTCAATCGATCTCAAGAGTGGTTACTGGCAAATTGAACTTTGTGAACGTGACCGCGAAAAAACTGCTTTTTTAACTCCTGATGGTCTGTATGATTTCCGAGTGCTCCCATTCGTTCTCTGTTCCACTCCGGCCACATTCTAACGAATGATGTATACCGTTCTCGCTGACCTCAAGTGAAAAAGTTGCCTCGTCTATTTAGATGATGTCGTTGTCTTTTCAAGAACTTTTGACGAGTACCTACATCGCCTTCAGAGAGTTCTTGAAGTTATACGATCCGCTGACCTTACCTTCAAGCCTGAGAAGTGCTATTTTGGCTACAAGGAACTGAAGTTCCTGGGTCACGTTGTGAGTGCTGCAGGCGTTCGGCCCGATCGCGAAAACACAGCCGTTGTGGCCGCTTTTCCAGCTGCGACAGACAAGAAAAGTCTTCGACAATTTCTGGGGCTCTGCGCATACTATCGCCGCTTTATCAAACACTTCTCTAAGATTGCGGAGCCACTCATCAGACTTACGCGTGACGACATCCTATTTTTGTGGACTGACGAACAAGCGACTGCCTTTGCGGAACTGCAACATCAATTGTCTTCCCCTCCTGTGCTTGGTCATTGTCTTCCCTCCTGCGCTTGGTCCAGTGGTTGGTCACTGACGCAAGCATCATTGGTCTCGGAGCTATCTTGGTGCAAACACAAGATGGGACCGAACGTGTGATTGACTAAGCGAGCCGAACTTTATCACGTGCCTAAACCAACTATTCAACGTTAGGGAAGGAATGTGTCGCGGTTATATGGGTGATTACAAAGTTCAGGCCTTATCTCTATGGGCACCCATTTAAAGTTGTGAGTGGTGATCATGCTTTATGTTGGTTGGCTAACCTCCGAGACCTCTCTGGGCGATTACCACGATGGAGTCTCCTACTTGAGGAGTTTGATGTCACCATCGTATACAAGTCTAGTAGAAAGCATGAAAACGCCGACAGGCTATCACGAGTACCTCCGGAGTCCGACCATACAGCTGTAGAAGACGACAGTGCTTTCCTGGGGACTCTTAGTGGGGCGGTCCTCCTCAGTAAGCAACGAGCGCACCCCGAGTTAAGGCCCATCATCGATCATTTAGAAGGCAGCACCGCGTCTGTTCCTCGACCACTTTCCCGTATGTGGCCGTCATTTTGCCTACGACCCGGCATATTATACAAGAAAAACACCGGTGCCGACAGAAGACCTTATCTTCTAGTCGTTCCTCAAGACCTTCGTATAGATATCCTATTAGCCTGCCATGATGAGCCGACATCCGGCCATCTGGGATACTCACGGACGCTCGACCGGGTACGACAGTTATATTTCTGGCCAAAACTCGCAGCTTATGTCAAACGCTATGTGAAAGGGTGCCGCGAATGTCAGCGTCGCAAGCCACCACCTGTAAAGCCTGCAGACCTCCTACAACCCATCGACCCACCAAGTACACCGTTTGACCAGGTTGGAATGGACCTCCTTAAACTGTTTCTTTTATCTTACTACGGAAGCAAGTGGATCATCGTCGCAACTGATTACTTGACGCGTTACGCTGAGACAAAGCCACTGCCACGCGGTACAGCATTCGAAGTCACTCAGTTTTCCACGCACCACTTTGTGCTTTGTCACGGCACCCCGTCATTCATCATCACTGACCGAGGAACAGCGTTTACGGCAAAACTGTTGGACGAAATCTTCAAGCTCAGTTACAAGAACCACCGTAAGACAACCGGATACCACCCACCGAGTAACGGCTTGACAGAAAGGCTAAACAAAACGCTGGCGGACATGGTTTCTATGTATGTGATGTACAGCATAAAACTTGGGACGAGATCCTGCCGTACGTAACGTTTGCGTACAACACCACAACCCAGGAAACGACAAAATTCGCACCCTTCCGTCTCGTTTACGGTCGAGACGTGCAAACCATGCTAGACGCCATCATTCCTTGTGACACCGACCAGCACGAGCTGCTAACTCCTGATGTCGAGGATTACATTCAGCGTGCAGAGGAAGCACGTCAACTAGCTCGCGTGCACATAAGATCGCAGCAATGTAAAGAATCCCGAAGGTACAACATCCACCATCGACCAGTTACCTATCAACCTGGCGACTAAGTGTCGGTTTGGGCTCCTGTTAGACGGCGAGGCCTCAGCGAGAAACTCCTGAGCAAGTACTTCGGACCCTACAAAGTATTACGGTGGTTGAACGAGGTCAACTACGAAGTTATTCCCGACGGAGGCTCAGTAACGACCCAACGCCACTCACAACGAAAAAAGCTTGTGCATGTCGTACGCTTGACACCTTATTTAACGCGGTACTAACTTATTGTACCAGGTCAGCAAACAATTTCTTTTTTTCGTTGTCCGTAGGGTCTCGAAAAAACTTTGAACTCTAATAATGTTTTTTTTTTCTGATGGCCAATCACTGATATTTTTTTGCACCTGGATATACCCTGTGCACTATAAGTATCATTTCTCCCTTTCTTTTTATTTCCCTATGGGCCCTGCTGTCCCCTTGTGTATGAGCATCGACTCGATGTTTTAATGGGAGGGTAATAATGCCACCTAGAGTTTTGAGTCGGCAAGTCTTAGCGAGCCGAAAAGGGCCAAGAGAACGAAGAAATGTGTGTTAGCGCTTCGTTTAAAGATACACGCTCGTGTCTTTCTGACCCGCTGTTCCCGTCTTGTCTTCACGGCTCTTGGTGCGTGACATTATATAAATATATACCAGTATGTGGCCTTCGTCAGGATTGAGGGTACTTTCTGTTCGCACTCACATTTACGTTATCGTGAGCAAAAGAATGAGATGGAAAGAACAGCTGAGACAGAAAAAAAGAGAAATGTCAAAAAAGGGGAAAATTAGAAAAATGTTCCAGGGTTTACTGCGTTATATGCCAGTGTGGCATCGTGAGTATTTTCTTAGAAGTATTGTGTTGAGTGTTGTATAAGTGGTGGTCTTTTTATTGTAGACAGTAGCTGTCTAAAGTAAAGGCTTGCGTGTTATGGAAGCTTTTCTCTTTTTTTTTGACAAACCGTCACTCCTCAGGCGTCGATGGCATGGGCGGCTGTGGTGGGGCTTCCGGTTGTCGTCTTTCTACCACATGCGGCGGCATCTCGAAGCTCCAGGGAAGTGGCGCGGAAGAAAATGTTTCTTAAGGAGCTGATTCGCTGTGAAGGGAAAGCAGAAAGTGTTGATGAAATACGGGAATCAACGTTTAAAGTGAAGGCTATTTTGCTCTGAGAATGCGCGTTCGGGGATTTTTGTTGTGTAGGCGGTGGCTGTTCAAGTTGTCGGGCTTATAAAGAATGATCGAAAAAGACTTGTTTTTGGGCTAGTTGGTGCATACCTGGTGCAGAAGACAGAGGCGCAAAAAACATATCGTGAAGCAAGGAGAGCAGAAGAGAAGAAACAACAGCGCCAATCAGCGCTCTTCTTTCTTCTCTTCTGCTCTTTCTGCTTCACGATATGTTTTTTGCGCCTCAGTCTTCTGCACCAAAAATTGATCGGTTAGTGGGAGGGGTAGAAATGGATGACAGTAGCACTTTAGAAAGTGTAGTTACACTGAATAAAACACGGAAACATATTTGCTATTGTCCAGTCCTCGTCGTAGTTACAGTGCCACGAAATACTCAGATATCATGGTTACTAATATACACTTACAAATTTACACATATATACGTTTTATAGTGCTTTCTTTTCTGCAAGTGTACCCAGACTTTAATTTATGCTTTTTAAGGGCGTTGAATTGGTGTATGATGCATGACTGATGTTGTTCACGCTGCCGGTGTGATTTAAATCCTGTTTTTCAAATGGCGACTCACAATTTCTCGAGTGCGTGGCCCGGAAAGTTAACGTGTTTTTAAAGAGGTAGATGCGGGACAAATTTTTTGTGGACCATTTGAACATTGAAATGAATTCTAAAATGCGTTTCTGTTTGTCCGATGTATTGTATGCCGCACACTGTCATTCAAGTAGATATAGCACATTAGAGGAAGTTAATGTCATATTTCCTAATATGTTAACTGAAACTTGTGTACTGGTTGCCCTGTTTGTCTCTCGCATCACTTTGCATACAAGACATCAAGCCTCTAGACAAGGTCGGCATGAACTATTGGACGTTGAAGTATTGCTTTGGGAGTTTACAAGTGTGTTTTTGAGATTGCGTGTTCCTCCGTAAACGACGCCAGGAGCCGATGGGAACTTGCGTTTCAGACGTTCACTTTATTGCAGTATGTTGTAAAGTCGTTGATGAATTTTGATAACACTGCTCACATATATAGTTTTAACCAAACAGAAAGCACATCATTTTCGTTTGTCTATAAAAGTAGCAAAGAGCCAAATGACATCTGCAATTTTTGCTGAAAACGTATTTATTGTGACGGTGGAAAGACGCATTACCGACCATTGGGCGTACAGGCAACTGGATGTAGAAAACATATCTCCAACGAACGAAGCGCGAGAAAGATATCGTTGGTATTCGTGCAAAATGATATAATCTTCACCTTTCTTCTCTTGCTAAGCTTGAGCTAAGCGCTCAAGCATAGCAAGAGAAGATATGCGTCAGTGAACAGCGTCAGTGAACAGCCCCCGCCCCTCTCCTGTGACTGTGGTGCGTTGACTAATCTTGTTTTACTGCACAGCCACAAGTGTGACTGATAGGTTGTCAGTTAGAGCATTTCTTGTGAAAATCTTAATTTATGCGTTTGCGCCAACAATATCAGCTTTCTTCAGCAAGAAACAATGATACTAGCTCAATAGAATGGGCTCTAGTTGCCCCAGCGAAAACGCCTTTGAACGCGCGCCTCCGCCTAATGGAGTTCACCCGCAACACACAAGAACGAATCGTCACTCCTAGGGGCCTAAGGATATGACCAAACATTGCCCTAAGAGAAAATGAATTTTTTCACTGTGATATAAATGAAATGGTTAGTGTATGATCGTTTTTGGTGTCTTGTTACGTATAAATCTGAGATTGATAAAATCTCCCAGCGCACCGTACGTTCTATGTGTGGGTAATGGCGTGCGAGTGGGGACGACAGACGCGGCTGAAGCGGAGAACAAATGAGGTGGCCAACTCCTTTACTGCGAGACGCGTGCGTTAAGACTTCCCCGCCTGTTAGACCCGTCGTCGAGTGCTCATGTACAGACACTCCGCACATTTTAATGAGCGTGACAAGGCCTAAAGGAGAGGATGTCCCCGTGAGTAGCCATTGCAATCTTTCATTTTATGAGGGGTGTCATCGTGCGCGCGCGTGTTATAACACTCTCGCGGCAGCGGCAGCGCCAGCGGTCAGCTCGCATACGTCCTGCGCTCTCAAGGCGAAGATAACGCCCAAAGTGTCCATGTAGCGACCGCATTTTCTTAAAATAGCGTTTTGTAGAGTTTTGCGAAACCGAATTCAAAAGACCTAGCTGCCAGCCTCATTTCGTATAACACAATAATTTGCTACCGCAATCACCATTATTTCTGCCTTTAGGCGAGACTGACTTTTTAAGACGAGCTGGGTTGTCTGTACAAAACTTTGCAAGTATTAGTTACATAATCATAATACTAATAAAGTACTGACACTTTGTTTTCATGTTTAAGGTAATTGAGCCACCTAAGTTATATTTAATGTGAATTGATATTTTCAAGTGGTGAATATCAGGTCACTTGCTTGCCTTAGGGAGACCAAACCTATTTAGTTGAGTGATACAAAAACGCGTAGAGTTAGGTGTAAATATATGTTTTTCACAGACGTACCTTTTCAATGGTTACCAGGCCATTGCGGAATCATCCATTACGAGCATGTCGACGCTGCGGAAAAGAACGCTCCCGAAAATGTCATGATGGATCCCAGTCCACTGTCAAAAAGCAACGCAGCAGCAAAAATTATTACGCTCACTCACGATGTCACCAGGTCTCTGTGGAACACGCCCGGAATTCTACCCTTCTGTTTTCACCGTCTGCACCCATACCTACGAATTTCCATTCCATCTGGGTTATCCAGATTTGAGACAACCGTTTTCTGTCACATGTGGCTTGGGGTGTCCTTTACGAACGCCTTTGCTTGCCGCATCGAATGGGCAGACAGTGCCGCGTGTGATTAGTGCGGCGCTGATGAAGCAATAAAACATATTTTGGGTCACATCCCTCAGTACAACTGTCAAATACAGTTCCTGTACGCAGTGTTTGCACGCTTTGACGGCTAACTGCTTTCCGAAAAGTAAATTTTGAGTACCGGAAAGATCGAACTTCACGCCAAAAAGCGACGAAGGCCCTCCTGTGTTTCTGCGATCGACCCACCTCGTCAAACGCTTGTGAAGTTTTATTATGTTTGTGTGTTTTCGCTACCGTCCCACTCTCTCTCTCTCTCATTCCTCTTTTCTTACCTATCTGTGTACTATTTTTCCTTCCCAGTGCAAAGTAGCAAACCAGACACTTGCTTTCTGGCTAACCTCCCTGCCTTTTTTCATATCATATCTCTCACTCTCTCTCTCTCAGACGTTACGCCGAACAGCTTCATTATAGCCACTACAGTCCATCTATTTAGCAAGTTTATTACTACATACGTGGTTCCAGCTGATTGGCTTAAAGCTATAAAGGGTTGTTAGTGCCGGTTACTACAGCACATACCAAATGACGACAAGCAGTAAAAAGAAGAGCCTGGAAACTGTGGCACACACCCACACTGGAGATTGGCGAAGAGCCGAATAGTTGTGAAGAAACACTTTTATTTTCGTAGCGTACGTATTTAAAAAAATGGAGGAATCAAGGAATTAATAAAAATATAATAAAAAGACTGGTGGATATAAAAAAATGAAGCAGGTAACTTCAGCAACGGCAATGAATGAATAAATAAATAAATAAATAAATTAAGAAACAAGTAACTTGGGAGTAATATTTGATTAGCCAGTCTGCATCTCTTTCAACATCCATAAACTCCTGCAATGCATCGGCAGCTTTCTCGTCACTGAATCCCAGATATAAAGCCGCCAAAGAAAGTACATTTGAAGTGTCTACCTCCAATCTTACGAGACGACAGGCGGAACACAGGACAGGCTTCGTATTCTTCATAGTGTTCTCGTCGTCGCTGTATCGACCAAGATGAATCCACACTAATTTGCCTAAGCTGCCATTCTTTGCAGGGTTGTACCTATATAGGAAACAAACTAGGGGACCCTGAAGCTTCGCCTTTAAGGGTTCAACGCGATAGCCATATTCTGTTTCTAGAGCATACTTCAAACACTGAGTACATGAAACGTTTTTGAACTTGCCATGCATTCACTACGTGTCCTTAAGGCAAAAGGCACAATAGCGTGTGTGCCTTCTGAAGTGGGTCACCGGCTTTAAACCACGCAGTCATAACGATAATCACACCATCTGACGCCCGGTGGCAATGGCCGCTTGTACCACACATTATGAGTGCAATATTTCGTGTACCGCGAAACATGCGTACAAGACGCGTATGTTTGTAAAGCTTGTTACATTAAGTTTTTTCACTGTTTCACAAGGAGACGTGTGGGTATATGATAGAACGTGCACTTGCCACATAAACGACTGAGGTTCAACGCCTGTGTGACCGGCGACTTTTTGTTATTTATTTCGTTTGCGTTGTTCTCAATTTTTGGTCAGGCATTCTATCATTATGTTTCGCTCCCCACCAACGACACCCACACCGACGCTGACGCCGGCATTTCAGTGAAACGAGCAATTTTACGCTGCCGCCTTAAAAGAGATATGTTACTGGTGTGGAAATACAGGCCAGTATTTATTACCAGTTCCTGCTGCCAGCCGTTTGACCATGTGGTAGCTAAGAACATGGATGAGCCATTTATTAACAAAGAATACGAAGTTCATTCTCGCAAATGGTTATCCACAATCACTCAGCACTTATAACGACCCGATAAGCTCGTTCCACTGCCTTGGATTTGGCAGGACAAGTAGATGTGCTCTTTTTAGATATGTGTACAGTACTTGATAAAATGTCTTAGAGATCATTGTTGTTTTCATTGCATCAAATAGGGCTACTAATATTTATTGTCCATTGGATAACGCCTGTGGGTGCAGCCTCACTGGCGACCAGCTGTTGATAGTGCACTCACACCAGATCATCATTGGCCACCCTAGTTCCGTACTTGGCTACTGTCTCCCATATGAACGCAGCATTAACCCTTGGCTCCTAGTCTCCAGTGACTGTGAAGCAACTATCGAAGGCGGTGGTCACACCTGCGACAAAACGGAGGGTGCTAAGAATTTCTGAGTCCGGAAAGACCACCCTTAGAATCTAAAGTTGGCTAAGTTTAACGCTAGAACGCTATTTGGTGAGGCAAGTGCACCTATGCGATTCGAAGAATCAGATAGTGTTAAATGGGATTTAATAGGGCTCAGCGAAGTTACGAGGACACGGTAAGCTTATACAGAGCTGAATAACAGACACGTCCTCTGCTACCGGGGATTAGTTGAAAGAATATCACTAGGAGTGGCATTTCTTATACGCATGAATATCGCCAGCAACATAGAGGAATACTATAGCGTCAGTGAGAGGGTGGCAAGTATCATAAGTAAATTTAGCAAAAGTTCCAAGACGAAGGTGGGACAGGCCTACGCACCTACATCAAGCCATGATAATCATTTGGCTCAACACTTCCGCGTAGATGTAGCGTCATCAATTAATAAAAGAAAGGCAGAATACACAATACTGATGGGTTAATTTAACATGAAAGTATGCAAGAAACAGGCCGGAGACCATGCAGTGGTGGAACATAGCATCAGATTTAGAAATTCCAAAGGAAATATTTGGTACAGTTTGCAGAACGTATAAACATTTTCGTATATTAAATAACTTCTTCAGAAATATGGCTAACAATAGATAGACGTGGCAAAGTCCTCATGGCGAAGCTAAAAATGAAGTGCACTTAATTTTGTCCGCACATTCAAGCATTGTACGGAACGTATAAGTACTTGAAAAAATACAATGCAGTGATCACAAAATGGTAAAATGGTAAATCGAAGGCACAATTTGACACGCAAGAAGACTAATAACGAGGTAGCGGTGCGAGAAAAATGACTGGAATTGAGAGTTTCACTTTAGAATAGGTTGGCCACCCTAAACAAGGTAAACAGCATGAGCCTTGACAAAATGAGCGATAATGTTACTAGTATTATCGAAGATTGTGCAATGAAAGTCGAATGTACAGTCACTGGACAGGATTTTGGCAAACTATCTTATGAGACGGAAAATCTCATTAAAAGGCGAGAAAGCATAATAGCCTAAAATGCATCCGACAACTATGAGACATATAGTGGAGCTTTCGAAGTAATCAATAGAGGTAAGTTAGCCGACATCACAAGGTTTAACCTAGAGGGAATAGAGGAGGCTGTGCAAAGTAGGGGAAGCCTCAAATTTGTTAAGGAAAACTTGTACATTAGCAACAATCGCATGTATGCATTTGGACACAAGGATGACTATGTCATAACCAATATGGATAGGATAGTTGAGGTGGCTGAAGAGTTGTACACAGAGCTCTACAGATGGCGGAACAAACAGGATGTTGTCGAAAGAAGCAATATTGTACCCTTGAAACTAGAAATTCTACCAGTGACGACATTGGAAGAAAAGAAATCCTGAGAAGCGAAGCAAAGAGGCAAAACCGCTGGTGAGAATAAGCTGGCAACGGACTGGCTAGACGATGGCGAAGAAATTGTTGAAAAAACTGGCCACAATATACATGAAGTGTCTGTTGATGGTAAGGGAACCAGAATCTCGGAAGAACGCCGACATAATTTAAACTCATAAGGGAGGAGGCGTCAAACACTTGTAAAATTATAGGCTAATCAGCTCACTGTGCGTTCTCTACAAACAATTTAAAACGTAATGGCCAATAGACTTGAAGTGACATTAAAGTTCAATCAGCGAAATGACCAAGCAATATTTCGTAGAATCTACTCCACAATAGACCATATTCATACTATAAATCAAGTAATTAAGACATGCTTTGAATACAACGAACCTTTACAATAGCTTTAATAGACTACAAGAAGGCGTTTAACTTAGTCGAGACATCAGCAGTATTGCAGGAACTACGGAATCGGGGCTTCGACGAACCCTACATAAACGTACGGGAACAAAACTAGAGAAAATACACAGCAACCATAGTCCTCCATAAAAAAAGTACAGATTCACAATATAGCAAGATGTAAAGCAGGTAGACACATTCTCTCATATGCTA
Organism: Rhipicephalus annulatus; assembly: GCA_013436015.1. NCBI lineage: Eukaryota > Metazoa > Arthropoda > Arachnida > Ixodida > Ixodidae > Rhipicephalus > Rhipicephalus annulatus. The sequence goes on along the minus strand of WOVY01000882.1, from coordinate 458,418 downwards.
TTCACCACGTGTTTACAAGCTGTTTTCAGGGCCCTAGATTGAGAAGAGTGAGGTACAAGAGTTAATGAAGAGTTTCATAGTAGCCTCTGATTTACTGATGACGTTACTTGATGAGTAGCTCAGGGGCGAACTACAGCTCATGATTACTGAACAGGTCACAAAAAGTATAAGAGTAGGTCTGAAATTAATATGAATCAAACTAAAATATGGTACAACAGTCTCGCTCAAAAACAGCCCAGTACGGTAGGTGCAGAGACGCTGAAAGCCGGAAAAGGATATGTCTACTTAGGACAGTATAGAACACAGAGCCGAACCATGAGAATAAAGTAACTTGAAGGATAAGAATGGAGTTGATTACATTCAGCAAGTACTCTCCTCAATAGTAATCTGCCCTCGACCCTGAAAAGGAAGGTGTGAAACAGCTGCATCTTGCTGCTACTTACTTAAAAAGCAGATATAAGGAGGGCCTAAAAACAGCATTCAGCTTAAATTGAGAACGAACATGTGTGCGATAGAAAGGAAAATGATAGGTGTAACATTAAGAAGCAAGACGAGAGCAGAGTGGGTCATGTAACTAACCAGGATTAGGGATATCATAGTTCGAATCAAAAAGAAGAAATGAACATAAGCCGGGCACGTAGCACGTAGGCAGCATAACCGCTGGTTATTAGGGGTGATTGAATAGAACACGAGGCAAACGTACGAGGCGGAGGGAGGAGGTTTTGTGGGTAGTTGAGATTAAAAAGTTCGCAGGTATAACGTGGGATCAGAAAGCACAAGACTGGGTTTATTGGCGGATCATAGGAAAGGCCTTTGCCTGGCTGTGGGTGTAGTCAGTATGATGATGACGTTGATGATGATGATGATGATGATGGTGATGGTGGATAGCTGCTTACCTTGTATTCTTGTAAAGTTTGTTGCGATCATAAAATCGGAGTCAGTGGTGCCACATGCCAGCTCCAGTGTTCGCCAGACAAATATACATGGCCGACTGTTTATAATCTAGCTATGTGATTGACGTGGTGAATGTCATGCCACAGGGTGTAAGCATTTGATTACTTGCAGAAAAGTGTGTTTTGTTTCAAAGTATTGTTCACAGCAAAGCAGAGTGTACACAAACAGCTCTTTTGGCTATTCGTGAGTGGTGTAATAGGAGTGTAATATAGTGCTGAATTTCGGGAAAATTGCACTGTTAGACATGACGAGGCAGAAACACGCCGCAAGTTTGCGTGCATCTTTCACGGTAGTCTAGTGTTACAAGTAGATAACTGAACTTTTTAGTGGCGTCTAACAAACTATAAAGCATTTCAAAAATATAGAAGGTAGTAATAAAAGTAATTGTAATGTAAAAGCGAAGAGAGAAAAGTGTATTAAAATATAACTTGCCCTCGACAGGGACTGAACCTGTGACATTCGAATAACGCACCCGATATAGTAGCCAACCGAGCTACTATAACGGCTACGCTCCCCTTGCTCACTTAATGAGAAATATATGTGCATTAAACACGGGAGCGTCAGTCATTGCCACCTGTAGCCATGGCGGTGGGTCCGGAACGCACTTTGCATATATAGACACTCTCACTGTTCACAAACATAGACCCTTGATGACACCAGGTTTTAGTAACATCAGTGAGCAAAAGGAGCTTCAGAAAACCGCCCGCTCATTTTCTCCATTTTTCTTTCCCTGTTTGGCGTAATGTATTTGAATAAATGTTTTTTGAGCTACATAAAAACTGTAAAAGATCGCCTGGAACATTGTGCATGCAAGTCATTTTCATCTGAAAAGCTAAAGGAAAACTTCCGTTACCCCAGAATAAAATTTCAAAACGTACTTTCAGTTTCCGCGTTAGAAACCTTGAAACTATATATATATATATATATATATATATATATATATATATATATATATATATAGACAACAGCAGGCCTGTAGACGCCTGCTGTTGGCTGCTGGTGGTGGCTGCTTGTTCGTTGATGATGTTGGCTGCTGATTTTTCCTTACGGGTGGTTTATTTTGGCCACTCGTTGCTGTTGATTTTGGTACAGCTGGCCGTTGTTGTTTGCCCGGATTACCCTTCGTCACCGTTTCCGGGGTGTGTGTTGTAGGCGTCGACGACAGCCGTGGCAAGCGTGATGGCAGTTGTGCACTCGGTGAGGGGGGTCCCGACGGGGTATGCTGGCCTGGAGAACGGGCAGCAGCTGTTTCTGGGGCTGCTGGGTTCATATTCTTCTCTTTGCCGCCTCGACAGGTGGCATCGGAAGAGTCACGCCGCAGTGCTTGGGAGTAGGATGGCGTCTCCCGAAGCTCGTACGCTGTTATGCCAGCGACTCCTCGTCAAACGTCCGTGCCTCTGAAAAAGGCAATCTGGGTCAAAGCCAGCCCGCAGTCCGCCTGACGCGAACAACTCAACGGCGTAAACACGCGCGCCGCCTCTCTGGCCCACGTGCAGTGAGTCAGCAGCGCACGTGACAGCGAGCCGGCGTCTTCGTGTCTGGGGGTCTGACGTGGCCCAGCGGCGACCTCATTGGAGGAATCTGCCCTGACGACCAGCGGCGCTTCTGATTGGACATGTTGGTTGGGCCCGGTGCAAATAAAAGAAGCCCTGCGGCGCGTCGCGATCGGCGGTCCTATGTGAGAGGAGTCCCCGTGTCGGAGAGCCGACATGTGTGTGAGTCGGCGGTCTTAGGCGAAAAGCTGACCTATGTGTTAGAGAGGAGAGCTCGGCTCTTCGAGTCTCTGTCGACCCCAGTGCCGAAATTGTAGCGCCTCTGTATATATGCTGTACATAAACCTTGTTTAACTCACCGTCGTCTCGTCCGCTCGTCGTATCAGCTCTGCGCAGAAGCAGTCGCCAGCTGAGAAACATACGCTACCAAACGGCTGGTGACCTTCCCGGCGGAGTTGAAAGCAGTGGCGCCTTCGGGACCGTGTTGGCGTCGCCGTCTTTCGCAACAGTGGAGGTCAGCGGTGGGATTACGGAGGCAGCGTTCGCAACAGTGGTGGCAGCGGTGGGATCGGCCCGTCGTTCGCAACAGTGGTTGGCAGCTGCGGGATCGGCCGGCATCAGCGACATCGATGCGGTGAGTGCCTGATGTTTTCCCCTCAGTTCACCAGACTACTCTAGCTCAGGTTGTAGTAGTTTAGAGAAGGGCTGTGTGAAGCATTGTAGTGAGCTTTGATCGTTTCAAGCCAAGTCGAAGCGCTTTGAAACCAAAGTTAATGCGGAGGGGGTAAACACGGGAGTGTGAAAAATTGCTTGCGCGTCTTGCTAGTTGACTTATAGTGGGTACGGCAAGTAAATTGTTAACAGGGGCAAACAGCAAGAGGCTAGTGTGAACGATGGAGAACCTTAAAGTGAAGGAACTCGTCGAAATTTGTGAGGAACTCGGCATTACTTTGGGCCGTGCGAAACGAAAGCAAGCGATCCTTGAGATCATGAAGGATGAGGGAGTGTCGGCTGAGGAAGTCGATGAGGCCTGGGTGGATATTAAAGCCCGTCGTGAGGAGGCTGAAAGGCGAGAAGTAGAAGCTCGCGAACGTGAGGAAGCTGAAAGGCGCGAACGTCGCGAGGAGGCCGAGAGACAGGAGCGTCTCGAGTTGAAACGACTAGAATTGGCAATCCTACAGTGTTCGCAGGCACCTAGCGTAGCTTCTCCAACAGTTCAGGTCAGCGGGTTTAGAATTCGGGACCAACTGCCATCGTTCGTAGTAGGCGAGGACATGGCGAAGTATCTCGTCAAGTTTGAACACGTCTGTGAGCGAAACGCTTTGGAGCGGTCTCTTTGGGCGCAGAACCTGTTAGCTCTTCTTCCCGGCGAAGTGTCCGACGCGATAACTTGCTTGTCGAGGGAAGCGTTTGAGAGCTATGACGACGTTAAGGAGGTGCTCTTGAGACGTTATAAGTTGTCACCCGAAGCTTTCAGGCAAAGGTTCCGGTATGCTGAAAAGGGGAATGAGTCACACGTTGACTTCGCGTTTCGTCTTAAAGCCGATTTAATTGAATGGCTCAAGGGCGAAGGTGTTTGTGACAATCGCGATAAAGTTGTGGAATGCGTTGCATTGGAGCAATTCTACCGCTGCATCGAGGATAATGTCAGACTTTGGCTGCAGGACAGACTTGGGGAAGTACAGCTAAACAAGGCAGCAGAGTTAGCTGAGGAGTATTATACTCGCCGAAAGTTGCACAGCAGGGCAGTGCGCGTTGAAAAGGATGAGAGAAAAGGGGGCTTTTCAAAGAAACCTGATCAACGGAGACCCACTCCGCACCGTAATTTCAAGAAGGACCCGTCTCTTACGAAGGATAGTGTAGGGGAAGGGCAAACAGAAGCAGAGAAATCGAGTGAGGTTTCTACCACACAGGCATTTGAATCGGAAAACAAACGGAAGCCGCTAATTTGCTACAACTGCAAAAAGGAAGGGCACATCGCGAGAAACTGTCAGGAAAAGTTTGCCTTCGCAACAATCCGAGAATCAGAAAAAAACATGCGGTTGTTGGAGCCGTATCTCCAAGAAATTAGGGTGAATGAAAAAACGTGCCGAGCACTTAGAGACTCAGCGGCAACCATGGACGTTGTCCATCCTTCATTGGTGTCTCCGGATGACTTTACAGGAGAACGCGCGTGGATCAGGCAAGTCGCCGAGGAGCAGAGTGTTCGCTTACCAATCGCCACGGTTGTCATTCAAGGCCCGTTCGGTGAGCTTCGCACCGAAGCAGCTGTGTCTGCCGCGCTAAATGATCGTTTTCCTTATCTTTTCTCCAACAACTCGGAGCAGCTTCTCAAAGAGCAGGGCAAATCGTTCTTCCCCAACTTAGCGTGCATGGCCCTCACGCGATCGCAAGCGCGGAAGCTATCGCGGCAGCTTGATCTGGGTCAATGCGGTGAACTCTCAAGTGACCTTGTCGGCGGGTCGACGGAACCCCAGAAAGGAAATTTTCCGCGTGAGTCATGTGAGCAGTCACGCGAGCGGCCCGTCGCGGAAGAGGCCAGCGCGGTATGCGTAGCGGGAGACGACATGGCGCCATTGAGTCAGAGCGAGAGGGTTGCAACGCTCTCGCCTGTAGCGGAAAGTTGGAGCGAGCTGCCGAGAGTTGATGGAGAGACGCTCATTCGAGAGCAGCGTGAGGATCTCTCGATTGAAGCGCTAGTGGAAAGCCAAATTGAAGCGCTAGTGGAAAGCCAGAAAAACGCGGCAAAAGTGCTGTCGAAGGAGCACTACGAGGAATCGGGGAAGAAGCGTGCTTTTGAAGTAGGGAGTCAGGTGATGCTGCTGCAGCCGTTCAAAAAGAACAAGCTTGAGGTTGATTGGGAAGGGCCCGCCAAAGTATTATCGAAGCCTTGCGATACAAATTATGAAGTGAAATTAGGAAGGCGGCCGGACAAAATTTACAACTTGATGAAACCATACGTTCAACATCAAGCGGTCGTAAATCTGTTGTTGAATGCTTCAGAGGAAGAGGAAGCAGAAATTTTGAGTTCTAGTGAGGTAATTGAAGGGGGATCGAAAGTAATCCGGGAGCAGATAAACCTAGAGCCTAGCTTAAGTGAAGGAGGACCTGAGAAAGAGGACATGAGAAAGATTGGTTCCGAGTTTGAAGACGTGTTTTCGGACCGCCCCGGAAACACGAGGGTGATCGAACACGATATCGAGCTAAGCGGTGAGGAGTCAATCCGTAGCAAGCCGTATCGTTGTTCCCCTGTGCAACGTCGAAAGTGTGAGCCGCTCTTGGTGCCGCATAGGTATCGTCGCCTAAAAGTGGCCGGTTACTGAAGTGGAGCATGTTGCTCCACAGCGGAACTTTGACGTTCGCTATCAAAAAAATAAAGGAAAGGTAAACGCTAATGCAGGTGCATTGAGCAGTGCGTTCCAGCTAGTAACTTCTCAATCTTTCGGTTTCTCGCTGGCGATTCGGGGCAAAATTTTGACCTCATCACGACCTTAGCTGAGCGCTCTCGTCCAGAGTGAGCTCAAGGAGCCAACTTTATGTTGTATTCTAATTCGTTACGTTGTTGTACGGGAAAAAAATCTTGAGTTGTCATTTTAAGAGTCTTGTGTCCCACATGTGCCTCTTGATGTAGAGGGAACAAAATTCTGATACACTTAGCCAGGTATATGTTGTACTATACTTGTCTGGTGTTCTGTCGGGTGACCGAGGGCACTTGCGTGTGTCCTGTGTTGTCTGTTGTCGTTCCGTTCTTAGCAAGTTGCAGAACCATCGTCAAGTGCTGAAACCGAAGATGGTCAGAAGAGACGAGCGAAGTTGGCCAGCAAGTTGTGGCGACAAGCCAGTGGAGCTAGGATCCGTCGTCAAAAATGGGATGTGTTTCCGGAACAGTCTGGAGCTGTATTCTCCCCATGGCCCTGGAGGCGAACCTGGAGGGACCTGGCGAACGAGCGCACCTGATATCCGAGCCCCGTGGAAGCAGCTCGTCTTTCCGGTGCATTGTCTGGCGGCGGGGGTGCTGTTATGCCAGCGACTCCTCGTCAAACGTCCGTGCCTCTGAAAAAGGCAATCTCGGTCAAGGCCAGCCCGCAGTCCGCCTGACGCGAACAACTCAACGGCGTAAACACGCGCGGCGCCTCTCTGGCCCACGTGCAGTGAGTCAGCAGCGCACGTGACAGCGAGCCGGCGTCTTCGTGTCTGGGGGTCTGACGTGGCCCAGCGGCGACCTCATTGGAGGAATCTGCCCTGACGACCAGCGGCGCTTCTGATTGGACATGTTGGTTGGACCCGGTGCAAATAAAAGAAGCCCTGCGGCGCGGCGCGATCGGCGGTCCTATGTGAGAGGAGTCCCCGTGTCGGAGAGCCGACATGTGCGTGAGTCGGCGGTCTTAGGCGAAAAGCTGACCTATGTGTTAGAGAGGAGAGCTCGGCTCTTCAAGTCTCTGTCCGCCCCAGTGCCGAAATTGTAACGCCTCTGTATATATGCTGTACATAAACCTTGTTTAACTCACTGTCGTCTCGTCCGCTCGTCGTATCAGCTCGGCGCAGAAGCAGTCGCGAGCTGAGAAACATACGCTACCAAACGGCTGGTGACCTTCCCGGCGGAGTTGAAAGCAGTGGCGCCTTCGGGACCGTGTTGGCGTCGCCGTCTTTCGCAACAGTGGAGGTCAGCGGTGGGATTTCGGAGGCAGCGTTCGCAACAACGCCCCCACCTCTGGTTGTGGCGCGTGTTCCAGCCAGTTGTTGATGTATGGCCGCCGTAGGTTGAGGAGCAGGTTGTAGATGTTCCAGGCCAGGAGAGACACTCCAGCGAAGCTCGGGTGCAGACCATCGGCCGCGAGTACGGTCCACGGCGGGAGCGCGTCGATGCGATGGTTCACATAGAAGACGCCCTCTCTCTCATGGCACAAACTCAGCAGTCGCAAGTTAAACTCCCGAGCCTCGAAGTGGAACCGCCTCACCGCACGCCAGTTGTGTCGGCGGAGTCGTTGGTTGGGGGCTCGTGGAAGCACTAGTGTGGCAAACACCATAGGAATATCCGGTCCCTCATGCCGGATGCGGTCAAGGAGGGCGACGTAACGGTTGAATGCTGTAGGGGCATCCGTATTGACCAGGTCGTTAGTTCCAATGTGCAGAATAAGGTTCGAGGTACCTTTAGGGACGAAGTCCAATAGCTCTCCGATGTCGCCAATGCATGCGCCAGGCTGGCAGATGAAGGCAGGTGAATGAGGGCTACAGGCCAGCTCGTCTACAGGCCAGCTACAGGCCAGGTCTACAGGCCAGGCGTCTACAGGCCAGCTCGTCACGGGAGGCACAACGGGATGGAGCTCCAACCCAAACCAGGTACGACCTCCGGGCACCTTGCGGCCCTATTCGCCGCGTCTGTTTGAAGTGACATACTGGCTGAGCGAGTAGGCAAACTCCGTCCGTTTCAGATGAACTAGGCCATAGAACGGGTGCAAATTTTCTTAAACTTAGAAAAGTGGTTGACAAAAGAATACGGCACGAACTTCACGTGCAAAGCCTCGAGCAATATGTACTGGCGGATACGGCTCCGAAGGGGCTGCGCTTGTCACTAACACCATCGATGCATAACTTTGCCGAAGGGGAAATGAAACGGTGGAACGAAATTCTCAATCACGCCACACACGAGCTAACGAAGGTCACCATCGAACACTGTAGAAAGACTCGAAACGCACTGACAGACGAGGAGCGGTATTTAAGAAATAACTTTTCTCTTTCGGAATGGGAAACTAAAGAACTAGACGTATTTGAGCACAAAAAAACGGAGGAAATTGAAAAACTTAAGAGGAAGAAATTTGCGCGGGACAATGTGTCACAAGCTATACCCACTGCTGCTTACGGAAAAATACCAAATCATCTCACGTTCAAGAAAATTTGCCACCACACCCCAAAGAGCCAAACGTTATTAACCTTTCTGACAAAGAACTTAGCAAAGAAGAATTGAGTATACTATCACGCAGACTTACGTTCTGCCCTGGCAACGGAAGGTATGATGAATTCACGCTCCTAAAAGACCTAGACAACTTCGCACGAAATTTACGATTGGAGGAATATTTCTTTGATAAACCCGAAAAAGATAACGCACTCTTTCGTGGGGTATACGGACGGCAATGTACCCCAGACGCCAACAGAGATCGACATCTGGATCTCTATATAGACGCGGTTCAAAAAGATGTTATACATGCGTACAAAGTGCACAAACCAAGCATGAATAACATATCAAAAAAGAGGCACTACTCACGTTGAGCAACTGCGAAGATCTCGTCATTAAACCAGCAGACAAAGGAGGCGCGATTGTTGTTCTGAATAGATCGGACTACATTGAGGAAGGCAAGCGACAACTAAATAACAAACAATTCTACAAACACCTCGACTTTCACCCTACCACGGAACACAAAAAAATCATTGTAACAACCCTAGAGAATCTCACACGTGAAGGCGCCATTAAATCAAAGCTTAAAAAGGCACTTATTACGGTACATTCTGCGCCTGGTCGTTTTTACATGCTGCCGAAGATTCATAAAGAGAATAACCCTGGCAGACCCATTATATCAGGCACGGGAACGTTAACGGAACCCATTTCCAGTTATATTGATTCTTTAATCAAAGACATACCACCCACACATGAGTCCTTCTTGCGTGACACAAACCACTTCCTTCGGGAAATAGCAGACGTGAAAATTCCAGACGGTGCATTTCTCGTAACATTGGATGTTAGCTCACTCCACACAAATATCCCACATGACGATGGTGTAGGGGCACTTGTTGAATCGTATGGCCCACACAACCCTGTCGCTTATCCAAGCAAAAAAGTAATTGAAATCTTCACAAGACTTGTACTCGATTTGAACAGCTTTGAATTTAACAACCAGTACTATCTTCAAATCAGTGGTACGGCAATGGGTACAAGAATGGCCCCAAACTACGCTAACATATTCATGCACCACATAGAGTCCAGTTTTCTTTCATCTTGTAATATCAAACCATTACTCTATAAACGGTACCTAGATGATATATTCATAATTTGGGCACATTCGGAAAACGAGCTCCTCAATTTCATACAGGCATTCAACCAGGTACACCCCAGCATTTATTTTACACACACCTACTCTAACACTGCAATAAACTTTCTTGATGTACTCATTCGAGTTGACGATGGTGCGTTGGTAACTAACGTATACAGAAAACCTACAGACAGGCAACAATACCTGCACTTCAAAAGCTGCCACCCGTGACAATGCAACACCAGCATTCCCTATTCCCAAGCACACAGATTTCGACGAATCTGCTCCCGCACCGAGGACTTCCACAAAAACAGCACACATATGCGCGAAGTACTCCTTAATCAAGAATACCCGCCAGCTATCATCGATGACGCCATCAAAAAAGCTGAAAATCTGGACCACCAGATTCTTCTCAACGACCAGAGAAACGCCGACCAACACCGCAACAAAAACTTGCTATTAACTTTCACGAGCAACCCACCGAACATAAATTAGGTCCTAAGAAAACACTTTAACATATTGGAACAGAGTGTGCGACTATCCAAAATTTTCACTTCTCCTCCTTGTGTTGTATACAGAAGGCCGAAAAATATAAAGGATCATTTAATAAATTCAAAGATAGGTGTGAAACCTCAAATTGGGTGTCACCCTTGCGGAAAAAGCAGATGCAGGGTATGCAAACACATGCAGACAACGACAGTGGCGAAAAGCACCCACTCGGATTTTAAGCACAGGATAAGAGGTGCACTAGACTGTGACTCAGACAACGTCATATACCTCCTGGAATGTGGGGTATGTAACAAGCAATACATGGGCCAGACAGACACTCCGTTTAGAATTAGATTCAACAACCATCGGGCACATGTACGATCTCTACCAGGCCTTCCACTTTCAAAACACTGCACATTAAAAGACCACAGCTTTGATGACATCAGGGTTGCACTACTAGAAAACAACTTTCGAACAATCAGAGAACGGGAACAAAGGGACTCTTATTTTATCTACAAATTTAACACGATAAAATACGGAATAAATGAACACCCAGGCACTCTGTCTGCGTTACGACTGCTAAAAGACGCAAACGCTTCTCTCTAATCAGTCCGGTTTCATTACGAAAATAATATTACCCGCTAACAAAGCTTTTGGCCTATGCATCTGACAACATAGACATAATTTGCCTCATCAAGCACAACCGGAACGCAAGATAAGTGTTCCCGAATGTCGTACGGTCCCCCCCCCCCTTCTTTTTTTTTCTTTCTCTTCTTTAAGTTGCAGAGCACATTCTGTTCCTTCACTGACAAGGAGCTGACAGCTAGGTGGTTTCGTTAACTTTTTTGTGCATGCGCGCATGTCTTCCCAGTAAGCCGCAACTGTGTGGTGACTGTCTCGGATGTCGTACAATCTCCCCCCTCCCCCCCTGTTATTTTATCCTTCTTTAATTTTTAAGGCACATTCTGTTCCTTCACTGACAAGGAGCCAATGCATATAATGAATATTGATGGCGGTGCCTCATTCACCGTCTTTTTCGTTGCTCTCGACGCCACCAGCACGCACTTAAAGCGCTTAAGCCCTCCCCATTAACTTGTCATACACTTCAAAGAGGAACGAGCCGCCAGCGGACTACACCGAAAGGTGAAATACAAAAACGGCGGCTCCCTGCCAACTTGGGGAAGTGTGGGTGCGGGGGAGGTATTGTTGACAATGATGACATTCCTCATCTACCTCTGCCCTACTCTGTTGAAATGCTGCCCCTTTCTAATTACGCCGTGTCGGTCTTGCTTCTTCTCCTAGATTTTCTATATTTTATTTATTGTTTGTCCTCCCGTTTCGCTGTTTCTTCTTTCTTTTTTTCTCTCTCTCAATTGACCCCTCCCCACCTGTCTCGACAGGATATAAAAAGGCACGGAACATGTGTAAATAGTATTATGCCTTGAAAAAGACAGGGTTCCTGTCGAAACGTCGGCACAATAAACAGTTGTTATGTGAAAGCGCATCTACTTTCATATATATATATATATATATATATATATATATATATATATATATATATATATATATATATTTATTTATTTATTTATTTATTTATTTATATAAGGGAAAGAAGTGTATACCTAAGGGCTCGTTTTTTCATGTTTTAACACAATATTAATGAGATCAAACGGACAGTAATGCCAAGGAATGTACAGGGCAAGTTATTAGAACCAATGGAATGTAAATAAGAAGAAAAGTGGATGAAAAAATAACCAGCCGTGATCAGGACTCATGGCTGGTTATTTTTTCATGCACTTTTCTTTTTATTTACAATCCATTGGTTCTATATATATATATTTGAATAATTGATAACATTGATAATTATTTTCTTACCTTCTAGGGCCACCAGGAAGCGGCTGAAGTGAAGTTGGTGACCACCATCCTGGCATGAATAAAAGGCTTCAGAAATCATAATAAATAACACAGCTTTTTATCAAAAAATAACCACGTTTTTCTTATGAGTTCGCGTATGAAACGCTTGATTTGAATTGTTCGCCAAAGCAAATGAGCCAGAACTTTCACGACGTAAGTTACAAAGAATATCCTATGTGAATTTTGTGATGATGTTTATAGCCACCAACGCTGCTGCCGTAAGTATCACCTTGAATATTAAGCGCTTTCAAATATACAAATTCAAAACGAATTTCCCATTTTATAAGGTCTTCTATTGTTAAAAGTAGGTTTTCCAATAAAGTTGCTTTTCTCGGCCTTCTACATTGTGATAAAATAAAAGAAATAACGAACAAACCCTGCTGCCAGTGAAAAAAGTATATTTAGGAACTAAAAAACCCCTCCGGTGGCCAAGACCCGAAAACTGACTATCACATTGTTGTTATAGAAACAAGCAGAACACAACAGCGACGAAAAGAAATACTCTGTCGTATAGGGCTAAATCAATTTCTTGATTATACTCGTTACACACTTAAGAACTGCGACAAATTTAGAATTATTGTAAAAATGGAAAGCTGTCATACTAATGCAAAGTGCTGTGCAACAGCCAAATGATCCCTTCATTGGTTGGTCAAACTTCATTAACGATTTAAGAGACGCGACTAGCGCAAAATAGGCACCTAACTCACAGTGAAATATTTGCAATAACACTTCCAGAGTAGCCGTCAATGAAAAATCTCAGACTTACTCAAATAAACAAAAACAGTATACCATGAATGCTGCTTTATTTAGTCAGCGATGTCGAAAAAAACCCCAGAAGTTATTTTGTATTGGAAGACGACACTATCATTTAGGCATTATCACTGGGCGAAGTGCCTAAGAACACACAAGCACCAACCTTCACAAGCAATTTTAAGGCGACCATCACACTGTGAACAAATATATAGCCAGCCAGGAAGATTCGGGGAATGATGCACCCGCTCTGTTCTGGTGGCCTCACTCAAACCGAATTTTACCGGAGCAAATACATTCGTTTTCCACCACTTACCTTCGACAGAAAAACGGTGAGTGAGCCCTGCTTAAATTATCTGCGCTGTTCTTGTCAAGCAGTGCTAAGATTGAATACTGTTGGGTTGGTAAACAAATATGTGATCATTTTTAGGCTAATTTCACAAGACGTCAATGAATAATCAGCGAAATTCCAATAATGCGTTGTTTGGACTACGATGTATTTCTTAGCGTAACTTCGATAAAGCAAGACGAAGCGGTTAGCGAGATGGTACTGATTAATTATGGCAAAATGAAGCGCGAAAAAGACAGAATGAAGAAAGTGAGCACCACAAGCGCTTGTGGTTGTTTAGTTTCTTGTACTCGTCCTTTTTTGGGCGGCATTTACGCAACACTAACTTCGGTAAATTGAATCAAGTCGCTGTAATATTTGGAGCACTGGTTAGATATGTAACAAGATATTATATCATAACCTAAGCTGGATTTTATCAACAATTAATAATTGTTATAGGTAAACGTAACTGGTTAAAGGAAATTTTCAGCATTCTCATTTCACCTAAACGGTAACATTTGTCCTCTTTGCATATCCAGAAACGCCAAGTCTAGGTCTGCCACTGCGTAAATAATATTTTGATAGAATATGTAAGCTGAACTAATAAAACTTGAATGACTGAAAACATTGTTCATTTTTTATAAGTATGGTGAATTGAGGTAGGGCATTGTAGTCGGTACAGACTATGAGAACGCCTATACACTCTCATACTCGCGAAAAAGTTATTTTGGTTGTATACGAATAATTATTCAAAAACAATACTTGACTCTTTACAAGACGTGGTGTTTTCAGGAAAAGAAAGAGAGGGGCGAAAGAAACTGATAATACTGGAGACGAGGATTGCAAAAAAAAAAAACAAGAAGAGAAGTTGCTTGACAGAATAAGTCATGTGACGCTCGACGTTTCTGTGGAAGGGAAGAGGGGTAGCAAAGTTGACCCATATGACAAGCCGGCTAAACATTTCAAGATGAAGAGGAAGAAAGAGAAAAGGAGAAGGCACCCGTTTGAAAAACTAGCCGTATATCCTGTGTTGACGACAGAAAATATTACTATCCTGTTGCTTAATTTTTCTCCTCTTTTCAGTCGTGCTGCCGTGGCTGTGGCTGCAGGTTTCTTTTTTTGCAAAAGACGGGACTGTGAACATCTTTCACTTGGACACTGTAATGACGCTGAAAATGCAATGACGCTGAAGGCAGAAGAGGTGAAATGAAAATTTCATCAAGGAGCAGGCACCAACACGTTGTGACGACTCCAAATACGTCACCTTCTGTGGCCTCAGGACATTTTCACCAACCGCTAAGTTGAGTAAACTGGTCGGCCTTTCTTTATTTCTGTGAAATTGTAGTTGGCTTAAGTGACATGCCGTTTGTGCCTTTTTTCCTTATTTATTTTGTTACGCTGTCGTGAACTTTTTCTAATTTTGTGCTTGAAGCTGTTGGTCTTGAAGAAATACATGCTCATACAAATAATTGAAAGATGTTCACCACAACAAGTATCGAAACAAAGTGGGCAGTGCAAACAAAAAAAAATAGTGGCAACCTATCTCAAAAATATTTTTCCACAGGAGATCAAGCTAGGCTTCCGTTAAAGACAGGCTGCAGTCATGCAAACTGTAAATGTTCATTTTGCTAGAAGTCTGAAGATGAACACGCACTAAAATGTGTCTGTAACAATCGAATTTATTATTAGATAAAATCAGGAAATTATCGGGAGGGGTATTCCTGATGCTGTCTACGAGAGTACCGAAAGAAGATTATTTTAGTCAAAAATTGCTTTTGAATGTTTCAGGAAAGGTAGAGCTATCGTTATAGAAATGTACAGAAATCTTTTGACAGTTTTTAACTTTGTTCGCGTCAGGGAGATGTTTTTATCATGTTGCGGCTATCTCACACCGGATTACATCGGATGTGCTTTTTCGTACTGAACGCTCATCCTGTCTTTGTGTGTGCGTGCGTGTGTGTGTGTGTGTGTGTGTCTGTGTGTGTGTGTGTGTGCGTTTGTGTGTGTGTGTTGGTGTGTGTGTGGTCAGTTTTAGAAGTTGGTTATTTTCACAGACCCAGAGACTGTATAGCGTTTATTGAGTGTCTCACTTTCCGTGCCTCTCGCTTGATTTACGGTTTTCATGTATATTTATTTTTTCTGGTAAAATAGGGAGGAAGTAATCAGCTAAACTGTTGCGTCGTCAATGAATCTGATGGATAGTCCTTCGAAGATGGTGAAGAGTTGTTCTTGGAGGCCACGCTTTCTTCGTTTGTCCTGCATTTTTTGAAGCATTATGGGCTTTATTTTAGAAGGCTGCGCTTCAAAATTGAGTGCTGTTTATTTGATTTAGGCTGTTTTATTGTGTTTTGTTTTTGGTGGTTTTTTATTGTTTTTTATTCTGGTCTTATTTTCCCTAGTGCTGGGTAATCATCCACAAATAGCAGCTTAGTTCGAAGAAATCAAATAATAAGACTTCAAGGGCTTTCTCGAATTTCATCTGCTATAGAGCTCTTTGGAATAGAATACAGAGTAACCCTGGAGTGCTTCCATGAGAATTAGGACGTCATTCATCTAACCCATGAGCAAAACAATCAGCATGCAATAAATAAATAGCGGAGCGAACCCTTTAAAAAGTACTGATTCAGCCCACTGACATTCCGTCCGAGCGAAGTAAGTACATTCGTAAAATACTGTGTAGGTACGACACAAAAGCTCCGGATCACTGGAGTGAAATACACGCGAAAATTGCTCCGGAGGTGCAAGGTAATTACTTCGGGTAGCCGGAGGACAATTCCAGTAAAAAGTACTCCGGTGGCGCCACGCAATTATTCCGGTCGGCTGGAGTAAAATATCTGTTAAAGGTACTTCGAGTGTGCCACGTGATTCCTCCGGCGAGCCGGAGCAAAAATTTTGCTCTAGATGTTCGGAGCAAAACTTGCTTCGAGTAGGATGCTTGAGGACAAGAGTTCTACTCCAACCTCGGAGCAATTTTTTAGATGCGGAAGCATCTTATACTTGCGCCTTGTAGTGCGCCGTCCGCGCCGTCCGCACCACTTCTCAAACATTCGACAGCTGACGCGCGCGCATGCGCCGTCGCGCCGTCGCCCACCATCTGTGCCGCGCGTGCTTCTCCTTCGAGAACATTCGACAGCTGACAGCGCATGCGCCGTCGCGCTGTATATATACTCAAGGTTGGCGCTCGCTCGCTCAATTGCCGCTCGTCGGTTGGTTTTTACGGCGCGTCGACGTCCAAGGTCGCGGTGAAATGAATTCCAACGAATCCACAAACACAATGATCGACGTCCCTTCGACCAGCGCCGCCCTTTCGCATACGTGTGTACGTGTTCACTCATTTAACACCCCCTCCTACAACCACGTTAACCAATTTAGCCATCGACCCAAGTAAGTCGCAATTTAACACCCCATTTCAATACCACGTTAACCAATGTAGCCATCGACCCAAGTAAGTCGCACTTTAACACCCCGTTAACCAATTATATGCTCCGCATCCTCCTCAGTGTTCCCCCGAGGGAAGCTGCGGGCAATTTTTTTATAATGTACTCACCGTCACACGAGGCTTTTGTCCCGAAAGCTCTTTGGAGGCTTTATTTAGGTACCAGAAGAACTTTACAAGCGCTGTCCTTTGTTGACTTTATTAAATGCGAACCAGCGTATCTGGTTCTATATTGTATCTGCGAACAAGCCTATCTGGTGAGTAGTTGTGTGCGGTGTGACCAGCTTCAATGCGCACGCGCAACAGCTGACTCAAGCACTGCCAGAAAGCGTTCACGTGCTAGCATGTTCCGGCCTGCGCAAGGGGCTGGGTGAGACGCTGTGGCGTCTTTCCTTCACACTCTCTCAGAAATTTTGTAAAGGCCTCGGGCAACCAGAATCTGTAGAAGTGCGATGAAACACTGCATTGTCTCGTAATCAGAACTGCTTTGGCATACGCGAACACAATAAGGCGTTCAGTGGCTCATTAACTCTTTCGGTAGTGTGTGTGGGAGGGGGGTGGACGACAAACCTACCTCGTCAGCCGATATATATATATATATATATATATATATATATATATATATATATATATAATATATATATATATATATATATATATTGTAGTGAAGAAAGAAGAGGAGCTTCAGCGGCATTTTTCGGCGCATCAGGGGCATCGCCATCGGTATAAGCTCGTGCTTGCTGCGCTTGGCCGGACGCTGCTGACTGCTTCGCTTTCTGCGTTCTGCGCTGCAAATAAACCCCGTTACAAGTGGTGGATTCTGCTGGGTTTCGATCACTCTGGAGCTTCGGAATCGCATTTTACCATCCATTATGCCTACCGACGCAAGCGCTGCTCCAACTCCTCCACCGGCACCGCCTACTGTTCTCTGCGCCGGTTCTCTGCGTCTGCGAGATCCCCCTGTCTTCTCAGGCACAGAAGACAAGGACGTTGACGACTGGATTTCAATGTACGAGCGAGTGAGTACTCACAACAAATGGGATGACACCGCCAAGTTGGCCTACGTCTCTTTCTACCTGTCGGACGTGGCCAAGCTGTGGTTTATAAACCACGAAGCGGAACTCCCTACATGGTCGGTCTTCAAAACGAGCCTCACACAAGTTTTCGGGCGGCCTGAGGTACGCAAACGCCGTGCCGAACACCGCTTACATACTCGGTACCAGCAGCTTGGTGAGAATTTCACAGGCTATATTGAGGACGTTCTGGACCTTTGCAAGCGAGTGAACGAGTCAATGTCCGAAGAGCTTAAGATCAAGCATATCATGAAGGGCATTGAGGACGACGCTTTCCAAATGTTGCTTTCTAAGAGTCCTCGCACTGTCCTAGAAATGACCGAGTTATGCCAGAGTTTTGACGAGTTGCGCAGGCAACGTCTTTCCACCCGACATCCCTCGGTGCTCGACGACTCTTCGTCCAGCCTTTTCCCCCTTGGCATAGGAGAAGACCATGCCCCTCTTCTCTCCAAGATCCAAGAGTTCATCCGCGCTGATGTCGCTCGTCAGCTCTCTTTGATGTCCTGTGTACCCGATCAACCACGCAGATCGCCGTCTACACTCCGCGACTTCATTCAAGACCAGCTCGCACAAGTTCTTCCTCCCGCCCGTGAACCTCTCCCAGTCGCCGCACCTCTCACGTACGCCGAAGCCGTTGCTCGACTTCGACAGCCTGCGTTCCAGTCAGCGCCTATGTATTCGCTGCCGCCCTTTTCGCCGCCGACCTATTCACTGCCGACCTATTCACCGCCGACCTATTCACCGCTGCCTATGCCGATACCACCTCGGCCGCAGTTTTCTGCCCCCCAGCCGCAAGTCGGAGTCTACTCCTACCAATGGCAGACCTACGACAACCGTCCCATATGTTTTTCTTGTGGTGGTGTTGGCCACGTGGCACGTTGTTGTCGTCGTCGCCAGGCTGCCCAGAAAATTCGACGAATGCCCTCTTTCGACCCTCAGTTTTCGTCTACGCCTTCAAACCCTCCTTCCTCTTCCTTTCCTTCTGATCGTCCACACGGCCCGACCCGCCGCTCCCCATCTCCACGTCGACGTTCGCTTTCCCCTATGCGTCGCCGTTCCGGACCCACCAACCAGGAAAACTAACGGCCGCAGTTTCCGAGGCACGAACTGCGTCCCCGTCGCCATGCACAAGTCCTCGCCCCTGCCCAGCTAACGTCATTGAAGTGTCAGTCGATGGTATCGTCGTCATGGCGCTTGTTGACACCGGAGCCGCTCTATCCATCCTGTCCATGAACCTGTGCCACAAACTCCGCAAAGTTCTGACGCCATTATCCGGCCTCTCTCTTAGAACGGCGAACGCAGAAAGTGTAACACCTCTCGCAGCCTGCACCACACGAGTCGTCATTGAAGGGATTGTGTATATCGTCGAATTCGTAGTGCTGCCCTCGTGTTCCCATGACATGATACTCGGCTGGGACTTCCTTGCGAATAATAATGCCATCATTGACTGCTGTCGTGCTGAACTTGAGCTATCTGCACTTCCTGATGTTGACGCTGTCGAAGCCTCCCTGCCGTGTTATAAATTGTTTGTTTCCGACGACACCACCGTACCACCGCGCTCTTCTCTGCTGGTGACTGTGTCGTGTGACGCTATTTCCGACGGTGATCTTTTATTTACGCCCTCTGCCCTGTTCATTCAACGAAAATGTTCTCCACTGCCCATTGCTCTCCTTACTCTCCACCATGGCGTCACGAAGACGCTCGTGTACAATACGCTAGAAGGGCCTTTACCTTTATTCTATGGTGAATGTCTCGGTCACGTGCATCCGATCGACGCCTGTCACATTTTTGACGCTCCATCTAGTTTACTTTCTACGGACCTCAGCGCACTCATTTCTGACTCTGTTTTTGACCAGTTACTCCTTGACGCTTTCCACCGCTTCATAGATGTCGCAACGTCTTCGTCACAACGAAGCCAGTTAGTGAACCTGCTGCAAAAGTTTCGTACTTCTTTTGACAGCCACGCTTCTGGCCTCAGTCGCACATCGAACATATCTCACAAGATTGACACAGGAAGCCATACGCCTCTACGGCAGCGCCCCTACCGAGTCTAAGCGTCGGAGCGCCGTGTTATTGACGACCAGGTTGCTGACATGCTCCAGTGGGGTATTGTACAGCCTTCTAACAGTCCCTGGGTGTCACCGGTCGTTCTTGTTAAGAAGAAGGACGGCTCCATTCGATTCTGTGTGGACTATCGACGTTTAAACAAGATCACCCGCAAGGACGTTTACCCGTTACGTCGAATAGACGACGCCCTTGACTGTTTGCAGGGAGCAGAATACTTCTCTTCGCTGGATTTACGGTCTGGATACTAGCAAGTTCCTATGGAAGCATCTGACCGACCGAAAACAGCAATTGTCACACCTGATGGAATATACGAGTTTACCGTTATGCCTTTCGGCCTTTGTAACGCTCCAGCCACTTTTGAAAGAATGATGGACGCTATTTTACGAGGCCTCAAGTGGAACACATGTTTATGCTACCTCGATAACGTAGTTGTCTTTTCCACCGATTTCAACACCCATTTAAATCGTCTCGAGCACGTCCTCACACGTCTCACCGACGCCGGCCTTCAACTCAAACTCAAGAAGTGTCGTTTTGGTGCTCGGCAGCTCACCATTCTTGGCCACGTCGTATCGCGGGACGGCATACTTCCCGACCCCGCCAAGCTTCGAGCAGTCGCCGATTTTGCGAAGCCAAAGAACTTGAAGGAACTTAGAAGTTTTGTCGGCTTGTCGTCATACTTTCGACGCTTTATTAGAAATTTTGCTTCCATATGTGCGCCCCTTACGGACCTTCTTAGCGGCGACAAGGACCTTTCCACCTGGTCACCAGCATGCGACGATGCATTCACCAAATTACGCCACCTGCTGACTTCACCACCCATCCTCCGTCACTACGATCCTGCCGTTCCCACGGAGGTTCATACTGATGCCAGCGGTGTTGGACTTGGCGCTGTGCTCGCGCAACGAAAGGCAGGGTTTGATGAATATGTCGTCGCCTACGCAAGCCGTACTTTGACGAAAGCCGAGGCTAACTACTCCGTGACCGAGAAAGAGTGTTTAGCTATTATTTGGGCCCTTGGAAAATTTCGCCCCTACCTGTATGGTCACGCATTCGACGTCGTCACTGACCACCACGCCCTTTGTTCGCTATCCACACCTAAAGACCCTTCCGGACGACTTGCTCGCTGGGCGCTCAAACTTCAGGAATACGACATCCGCATTATTTACAGATCTGGTCGTAAGCACACGGACGCCGACGCCCTTTCTCGCTCACCCATATCGGATGAAGGTGTTTGCATCTCTTCCCTCGAGCCTGCACTTGCGTCATCCGCCTTGCGCAACACGACGGTGGAACAACGAAAGGATCCCTGGATCAGTGGCCTCATAAGCATTCTTTCTGATCCTCTCACTCCTTCGCCGTCTCGCGCTCTCCGCCGCCAGGCTAGCGACTTTTGCCTAAGGAATGATCTTCTTTATCGGCGCAACTACCTTTCTGACGGTCGCAAGTGTCTCCTTGTGATACCCCGCCATCTTCGAGCTGCCATCTGCGAAGCTTTTCACGCGGACCCGCAGTGCGCCCACGCAGGCCTCTTCAAGACATACGCTAGGCTTCGACTCAGATATTATTGGCGTGGCATCTATAACTACGTGCGAAAGTTCATTCGCTCGTGTGCTCAGTGCCAACGACAAAAGTTACCTCCCGGGCAAGTCTACCCGTCACAACCTCTTCCTTGTCCTAGTCGACCTTTTGATCGCGTCAGCATTGACATTTACGGACCACTACCATCAACTCTAGCAGGTAATCGCTGGATTATTGTTGCGATAGACCATCTGACACGCTATGCCGAAACAGGTGCGCTGCCGACTGCCACAGCCCGTGACGTTGGAACGTTTCTGTTGCAACGTTTCATTCTGCGTCATGGTGCCACTCGCGAGCTCTTAAGTGACAGAGGCCGTGCCTTCCTTTCTGACGCCTTGAAAGCATTACTCAACGAATGCCGAATCGTGCACCACACAAGTACAGCGTACCACCCTGAAACAA
The DNA here is from genome assembly GCA_013436015.1 of Rhipicephalus annulatus. NCBI lineage: Eukaryota > Metazoa > Arthropoda > Arachnida > Ixodida > Ixodidae > Rhipicephalus > Rhipicephalus annulatus. The sequence goes on along the minus strand of WOVY01000882.1, from coordinate 436,909 downwards.
ATGGCATGACGGAGCGCTTCAACCGTACTCTTGGCAGTATGCTGTCGATGTACGTCGCCTCTGATCATTCAAGTTGGGACCAAGTTCTCCCGTTCGTCACCAACGCGTATAATACTGCCGTACAAGCTGCTACTGGGTTTTCGCCATACTTTCTTTTGTACGGACGAGAACCTTCAAATACAGCAGACACGTTTCTTCCATATAAACCTTATGAGTCCGAAAGTACAACTCTGTCCGAAGCTGCCCGACATGCTGAAGAATGCCGCCAGCTTGCCCGCTCTTTTTCTACTGAGGACTAGTGGCAGCAGCAATCCCGCCAGACTGGGGACCGTTCGGCTCCAAACTTTCCACCTGGTTCATTAGTATGGCTTCGGGCACCTGCTACCACACCTGGCCGCTCCGCAAAACTTCTTCCCAAATACATCGGGCCATACCACGTTGTAGAGCAAACGTCACTCGTCAACTATATTGTGGAGCCGATCATCCCATCCAAAGACCTACGCTACCGCGGCCGCGACACTGTCCACGTCTCTCGTCTCAAGCCATATTACGACCCATTAGTCGTTTCTTCTCCCTAATTCGCCAGGATGGCGTCTTTTTGTGCGGAAGGCGATTTTAGTGAAGAAGAGGAGCTTCAGCGGCATTTCTCGGCGCATCACGGCCATCGCCATCAGCATAAGCTCGTGCTTGCTGCGCTTGGCCGGACGCTGCTGACTGCTTCGCTTTCTGCGTTCTGCGCTGCAAATAAACCCCGTTACATTATATATATATATATATATATATATATATATATATATATATATATATATATATATGTGTGTGTGTGGTACAATCGAAGCGTTGTCAACAAGGATAAATATATTTATCCTTGTGAGGACCACCTGGGGGACGCCGTCTCGTGTGGATGTGAAAACATCGGCTCCACGTTCGAAAATGTTTTAGACAGTTTTTCGTGCATTTGTGAGCGTCTTTTGGTGCCAGTCGACGCATAAACCGCACGTACTACATCGATACCAAGTATTTCTCTGTGGGTGAGCTTTTTGACCCTTTATCAAGACTCTTCTGTTTGCCCATCTGCTCAGCTGAGCGCACTAGGCTGAGGCTACGGCGGAGCAGCCGCCGGCCCTTCTTGGAAAAGTGTTTCAGCTTTCTACGCGCGGAATGTCTATACAAGTCTCTGTCGATGGGGAGGATATCACTCCCGATGATCTTCAAGATTCTGGATGGTCTGTGGCTACCAATAAACGTAAACTTCGTGGGACGCATACCCCCAGGACCCTGACGCAAGCAAGCGTCTCCATGCACGGCGACGCGAGGTCGCCTCAGCGCTCCCGGGCTGCGGTGAAGAAGCGTCTTATCGCTGCTTCTAGACTTCCTTACCTTCCAAGAGATCACCATCGAGTCACCGTGAGACCTATAAATGGCTTGGACATGAGAACTGTGTGTCAAATTAAGTTCGCGAAGGCACTCGCAGTGACTGCAGCGCTCAGTGAGGAAGAACTCACGAAGACGTGGTATGCCCGAACATGATGCAGAACATTGCAGTTATAAGCACTCCAGCGGAGAGGAACGCCAGAGCGTATTCCAAGATTACCGCCATAACTCTCGGTACCACCAGTTTTGATGTGAGTGCCTACCGAGCTGCCCCCGATGACACCTGCAAAGGTATCATCAGAGGTGTTGACGCGGACATCGGTCAAGAACAAATTTATTCACCTATTGTACACCCAAGGAGCCCGACTGCACTCCACGTTAAAAGAATCAATTATTCCACCACGGTGATCATCCTCTTTGACGGACTAAAAGTGCCAAACTATGTCATATGTGGAAATAGTTTGGTTCGCTGCACCCTGTATCATCGACAGACGGATGTCTGTTATGCCTGTGGAAAGCTAGGTCATCGAGCCGATGTTTGTTCCCATCCAGAGGAGGCCGTCTGTAGAGGGTGTGGTATGTCATCTACTTCGGAGGATCACGTCTGCACTCCAGAATGCAAGTTGTGTGGGGGTCCACATCTCATAGCAGGTAAGACGTGTAAGCATCGTTTTCAAGTGCCCTACATAGTCCGTCGACGAAGACGAGAGCGACGGATGCAATATACGATAGAATTTGCGGAACAAGACGACGACGACATGAACTTCACAGATAGTGAAGGAGACTTCCTATCGCTACCAGCCGCTGCAGGCGGCCGCGCTACGACTGAGCGCCCGAGCAGCAGCCGGCGCCCACGTGACGCCAGCCAACAGCTACAACCACCGCAAGGGCGATCCTGTTCCAGAGGCAGAGCAAGGGGCCGTTCGAAATCGAGAAGACATTCTAGATCCAAGAGCCGTTCCAACTCACGGGTGCCTACCGTGCGCAATGGTGTGCAGCAAGGAAATCAGCACGAGACCTGGGCATCCAAGATCAAGGGCTCCCAACCACAGGTAAAGGGGGACACCAATCCAGAGCAACACTCAGATATATATGCGCAGATGCCAAGGGAAAATGCTAACCTCAGGACCATTGTCGAGCAACTCAGGGCTGAAATAGCCAACTTAGGGAAATCACACCAGGTTTCGTCTCCGTCTCCTTCAAACACAGTTAGTTCCCTGTACAGAGGCCACATCGGATGCGAGTCACGATGAGGTACCCATTGACGTCCATCCAGGGGCAAAACCAACAAAAAGGATAGGACTAGCACAACCGGCCAATAACGGTGACAGAGATTTCAAAATAGAGGTAAAGGAAACCTTGAATGATATCAAAAATGCTCTCAGGGCGGTGGTCGAGTCGATTGCGGTATTGGACAGCAGAGTCACAAAGATCGAGGCTGACCAAGTTAAAGCTTTAGAATCAGCCGAGGCTACTCCGGCCCAAGTAATACCTAAGGTCAGGATCGTGCAGAAGGTGGCAACCTGTAGCGTCTCTCAGGAGAGAGCTTTTGAGGGTCCCAACAATGGCGGGACACCTTAACGATTTCTTATTTGGCAGTGGAACTGCTGGGGCTTCAATCAAAAAAGGCAGCTCTCCAGCAGTATATTAAATCCTAGCCAATTGTACCACATGTTATTATGCTACAGGAGACGCTTACGGAAACAATGAGCCTGCCAGGCTACACTCATCACATCCCGAAACCTCCAGATGGCCGCGGTATCTGCACGTTTGTGTCCAAGAAGTACACTTACATTGAGCACAATTTGCACATGGCAGATAGCAAAATTTAACACTCTCATCTGGAAATTATACCTGGCAGCAACCTTAAAAATAGCATTTTCATACTCTACGTATATAGCTCTCCAAAAGACAGGCACCATCGCTTCACCTCATTGTTATCAAAAGCCGTTGCGATCGCTAGGAAAGTGGACGTACCCATAGTTATAGCGGGAGATTTCAACGCACCCCTTCAAGCTTGGGGATACACTCACACCACTGCCAAGGGAGCCGAGCTCTGGCAAGTGGTATCGGATCTGAATCTAACTTTGGTCACTGACCCCACGTTTCCTACCCACACTGGAAATTTTTGCTCTAGGGATACTACCCCAGACCTAACCTTTGTCACAACCACGGAGGTGGTATCATGGTTAAACTTAGGAGAATACTTGGGGAGTGACCATTGTATTTTGAGTACGACATTACAAATTCAATCAAAGCCCCCTAAAGCTTTCAAATTCACAGATTGGGACCTCTTCCGTAAGATCAGAGCGAATAGCGCAGAAGAGAATAATGACTCACCGAATTTCGACAAGTGGCTGTCTTAGCTGGTCGATGACGTCAAGTCGGCCACCAAAATGATAGAGGCTGATCTTCCGGTCAATAAAATGGATAGTTGGCTTGCTCATCTTCTTGAGGCTAAAAGGGCCCTCCTAGTCAGGTGGAACGCACACCGTATAAATGGAAGGCAGCGAAAACACATCGCAAGTCTTAACCAAGAAATAACGACTTACTGTCAGACGCTGGAAAAACAGCCTTGGGACGAGGTTTGCAACAAGGTCGATGGTCAGATTAAAGTTGGAGGAAAATGGAACCTTCTCTAACACCTGCTGCAGGAGACCAAATCTAAATCCAACCAGACGCGCTTGGTAGACCGAACACTGCACTCAGAAAGGAAGGTTAAATTGGACACGAAAATAACGAAGTGTCTGGCACAGAGATACCTCCCTTTGGACAAAACCCGGCCTCCTTCTGGCTACGCGCAATACACGGGATCACCAGCTTTCAAATTGGACAAGCCCTTTCAGGAAGCAGAGGTCCGCACCATCTCAAACAATCTTAATGGGAACTCCAGCCCGGGCCCGGATGGCATTACAAACAAGACACTACGCAATTAAGACGATGACTTTGTCACCTACCTCACCAAAGAAATCAATCGTATTTGAGAGACGGGGACTTTCCCTGAGCAATGGAAAAAGGCGTTGGATTATTCTCATACCTAAACCTGGCCGGAGTCCCAGTTTTAGCAACTTACGACTCATTTCACTGACGTCCTGTATAGACAAGGTCACCGAGCATGTCATCAAAGATCAAATATCAAAGCACATAGAGAAGACTTACCTGTTTCCGTACAACATGGTAGGTTCTAGACCACACCTATCTACTCAGGACGTCATGAAAATGCTGAAGCATCACATCATAGATCAGGAGACAAAAGCCGTTAGAGCTATTCTCGGTCTGGATCTTGAAAAGGCCTTTGACAATGTCTCGCACTCCCACATACTTGCCTCCATCTCTTCTCTCAACTTAGGAGCCAACTTTCACAAGTTCACCAGCTCGTTCCTCAGGAACAGAAAAGCCACTATATAGCTTGGGGATCTCAAGTCTGAGCCCTACGATCTCGGTTCCTTCGGCACCCTGCAGGGCTCAGTCGTCTCCCCACTGCTTTTTAACATTGCAATGGGCGGCCTTGCTGCAAAGCTCTCAAACCAAGAAAGCATCAAGTTCGCCATCTACGTAGACCACATCACCATATGGAGTGTCGGTGGCTCGGAGGGCTCTGTGGAGAGCTCTCTTCAAGAGGCCGTAGACTGTGTTGAAGTCTACATAAATGAAATGGACCTCAAGCTGTCGCCAGCAAACTCCGAACTTCTCTTATATCGACCCACGAGACGGTGACCCAAACCCAAAAACTGGCAACCACTGGCTGACATCGACATTAGGCTGCACACGGCATCGAGGCAGCGTATTCCAAGGGTGGACTTCATACGCTTTCTGGGCTTGATTATCGAGGCTAATGAACAGAACAGCCGCACGATCGATCGTCTGACTTCTAAGGTGGAAGGGGTCATCCGACTAATCTCACGCATTTCCAACAGGCGGGGTGGTCTTCGAGAGCACAACCTCCTCAGACTATTCCATGCATTCTTGATGAGCCACATAAGCTATGTCGCATCTATGCACAGGTGGCAACTCCATGAAAGAAATAAATTGAACATCCTCATAAGGAAAAGCATCAAGAAAGTTCTTGGCATTCCTATGCGCACAAGCACTGAGAACCTTATGAAACTTGGAGTCCACAACACGCTTGAAGAAGTTATCGAGGCTCAACAAACGGCACAGGTTGCCAGGCTTTCGATCACACCAGCGGGGAGAAGGATTCTGGTTGACACTGGAGTCAACCCCCTGACGCTCGAAGTGCAAAATACGCCACTCGATGATTATATACGCTCTCGCATCAAAGTATGCCCCCTTCCACGAATTATGCATCCACAGTACAACGTGGGCAGATGTGTCGATCGAGCCTCCTCTCTTTTAGCTCAAGCTCACAAACACTCGTCTGTTTCATGCTTTGTTGATGCCGCCCACAATGACGTTTCCGCTCACTTTGCGGTAGTATCCGTAGATACTAAGGGTCAGATTTTATCCTCGGCGTCGGTTCGAACCACTGCTTCTCACAAAGCAGAACAGATGGCCATTGCACTTGCACTCCTTGATCCACAAAGTTCTGATATTTATACGGACTCTAAATCCGCTGCTAGGGCCTTCGCTTCTCGTTCCGTGTGCTAGGAAGTTTTAAGAATTTTCGCTCACAAGGAACTCACCCACCATACAATTATTTGGTTCCCTGCTCACCTTGGCTTGAGGGTCGGAGGCCTTCCCAATTTCAACGAGCTAGCCCACTCCAAGGCGCATGGCTTCACTTACCATGCCGGGGCTTGTGCTTCTCAGACAGAGGAGTCAGCCACCAGCCTTCATTTTAGGGATATTTTGACTACCTTCAAAGAGATCACGAAGCAATATCAATAAGGTTGTTGGTACTTTACATTGCCACACGAAAAGTTGTCTAGGCCACAGGCAATCTCTCTTCGCATGCTTCAGACGGGAAGATACACTAGCCTCGTAACCTGTAGCCATTACTCCGATACTTCAGAACTCTGTGCGGACTGCCAGTATTGCAGTAATTTTAACCACATGCTCTGGAGGTGCCCCTCTTTACAAAGAAAAAATGAAGAATTTTCTGAGAACTCCTTTCATTTAATGCTCACGAGTCCGGTTCTCATACAACAACTCAAGGCTGTCCAAAAGGCCCACGATGCGGCGGTGAGGCTGGGCCTCCCCTCCCAATTTGGGAGCGGCCCGCAATCCTACCCCTATAAAACGGGGGTGGAATCCTTCAGGACCCTAATAAAAGTTTTTCATCCATCCATCCATTCATTTATCTTTTTTGACAACGCTAGCATTGTGCCATATCCCATACCTTCAAGAAGACTAACTGGCCCATTGAATTATTACTCCCACTGACCTGAACCATGGCTGCCAGTACATCATCAACGGAGCGTTTGTTGCGGAGATATCCAAATTACCCTATGAAGTGTGCCGTCATCGGGGACTCAATCATGTGGTACGTCCACACGCACTTCAGCCCGAACGACTCAACGACGCCGTGCTTCACGTCTTTTGGCGGTGCTACGTTTTCGGATATTCCAGCACTACTTGAGTACCTACCTTACCGTGTGGAAACGTTGTTTCTGCATGTGGGCACCACGGCCATCCTAAAGACTAGCTCTTCATGATCACTGGATTCGTTGAGGGAGGCATTGAAACGAATGAGGCAGATGCGCCCGAACATCAAGACACTGCATATTTGTCTGCCACTACCTCGCGCACCCAATCACCGACGGCGGGACTCGAACTGGCGATCAATGAATCGGTTTAATATGGAGGTACAATGATTCAGCAGAGAGGCCCGCCGTCTCTGACACTACGGGGTGTTGGGATCAGGCGTCTATTACGTCGAACATGGTTTCTCAACACTCCCGCTGTGCCACTTCCTGGCTGCTGACGGCTCACATGCAAGCTTCGAGGGAGTCGTGCTGCTGGCACAGCACACGAGGGTGCAGCTGCGATGGACGTTGGCGGCATGGAGATCGGCGGCAATCGCTTGCACGGAATACTCCAGTGCCTAGCCCCCTCAACAACAAAGAGCCGAGCGACACACAGAGCCATCCAAGGCCCCAGCAGTGACGATGTCGCCACTACCACCAGCGAGGCCAGCGAGCCAGCAGTCCCACCAGTGAGTCAGAGATAAGCGGCAACTGCTTGCACGGCAAACTCCAGTGCCAAACCCACTCAATAACAGAGAGCCGAGGGACACAAAGAGCCATCCAGGGTCCCAGCAGTGACGACGTCGCCACTCCCAGCAGCGAGGCCTTACAACACCAGGCGGACAAATGCGGTGAAGACCAAGGCGGTGGCTTCCAAATGACTCGGGGAAACAAAAGGTACAGGCAGTCTTAAACACGCATGGTCCCATTCATTTCTATCGATTAGGAAAATCATTGAAAAACTAGTGCAATATTAAAAATACGCGGAACAACTAACCAAATACCTATCTCACAAAATTGCACCTAAGGGCCTCCGCCTAGCCTGCACCCCTCAATGTCTACACTAAGTGAAGCAGAAAGGGGGAAGTGGGAAAAATATTACTGGAAGCGTCCTTGCAACTGACTCGGGTCATTGCGGACCATAGTGAGCGTAAGGCCGCCAAATACAGTGTCACAGAGGCCATACAGAAATTGGTATCTAATCTCGGAGAGTATGAGGCAAGAGAACTGGAAAGATATGAACTAAAAAAGAGAGGCGAAATTTCAGTAGTAAAAGATAGAAAATTCAATCGGGACTGCAGAAACTCCTCTGCTCTGCAACAGGAAAATAGGAATGAGGCCGTACAAGAATGCCAGGGACCACCCGTACCACAACCTAACTTTGAGGAGAGAATTGGGAACTCGAAATTACAGTGCAATCCTAATCGAAACACCCTTACTCTCGAATATGACGCTGACACTCCCATGCCACGTGATAGCCAAGAGCAGCCGAAAACCTATGAGCAAAATGTCCTAAATCTGTCCAACACAATGCTCACACCCGCTCAGCTTCAACTTTTGTCGAGAGGCTTGACCTTTTTTCCATCATCCGATAGATTCAATGAGTTTGAACTGTACCAAGACCTCGATAACTTTGCGCGTAATCTCCGCCTCCGTGAATTCTTTCATGATCGCAAGGACTGTACGGACGAGAATAGATTGATTGGTGGTGACAAATCATGGTGTCCAGATGAGCAGAGGGACAAATACCTTGATATGTATGTATCAGCAGTTCAAAAAGATATCATCAGAGGGTATGAAAAAAATCGGCCATCTCGAAACAACATATCAAAGTCACAACGAAGTGCACTCGATTAACTACGAAAAAAACACTGAAATTACCATCAAACCGGCTGATAAAGGGGGCTACATAGTAAATCTAAACACGTCGGACTACTTAAAGGAAGGGGAACGACAACTATCAGACACAAAATTCTACTAAGAACTTCCAATGGACCCGACTTCCGAATTTGAAAGGGAGGTAAAAGTAACCCTAAATAATCTCCGCCGGGACGAGAAAATTACCGGCAAAATGTTAAAAGCAATGTTACCGGTTTATACTGTTCCCGGTCGATTCTATTTGCTCCCCAAAATACACAAGGCAGGCAATCCGGGACGTCCGATAGTATCCAGTAACAGCACATCAACAGAAAATATATCAGAACTCATCCATTCCTCAATAAAAACATCCCCCCAAATTTTCCTTATGACCTAAAGGACACAAATCACTTCACCTGCGAAACTTCAAGTCTCGACATCCCAGGCGGTAGTTTTTTGGTGACCATGGACGTCTGCTCCCTGTACGCCAACATACCCCACCATGACGGAATAGCGGCTATGGTTTCTGAATATGTAAAATCTGACTCATCAACGAGTGTAAGTGGCGAGGTACTGTTTACACTTCTTGAACTTGTACTAAATTATAACCATTTTGAGTTCAATGGCAAGCATTTCCTTCAGGTCAGTGGCACTGCAATGGGCACGAAAATGGCCCCAAACTTCGCGAGCACCTTTGTGGCTTCACTTGAAATTCCATTCATTGAGCGACGCACCTTGAAACCTTTCTACAACAGAAAATACTTAGACGATATTTTTATGATATGGAACCATGATGAGGGAAGTCTTTTCCGCTTCATAGAGGATTTTAACATGTGCCACACGGCAATTGAATTCACGCACAAAATTTTCAAAACTAGCATTAATTTCTTGGACGTCATTGTCACAGTCAAAATTGACCGCTTGTCAACAAACCTTTACAAAAAGCCTACAGACCGTCAAATGTACCTACATTTCAACAGCAGCCACCCAAAGCATTGCAAAACGGGTATTCCATATTCTCTGGCCTACCGGTACCGAAGAATATGCACCGATATGCGGGAATTTGACAGACACGCAGAACACCTAAAGCATTCCTTATTGAAACAAAATTATCCGGAAGACATTGACGATGTCATACTACGTGCTCGCAACGCGAACAGGAATGTTATAATTAAGGGACCAAACAGAGTATCTAAAATTACTTGCCAAACGAACCTTGTACTAACTTACTCCTCATCAGCGCCACGAATCAACAACATACTTTCCCGCCATTTCAACATAATCAGGCAAAGCAAATGACTAACTTCCATTTTCGCGAAGCCACCTCATGTGGTGTACCGCAGGGATAAAAATCTGAAGGACACTCTTGTCAGAGCAAAAACAAACACCCCCAAAATTCATTCAGGGTGCCATCTCTGCGGAAAAGCTCGATGCAAGGTATGCCCACAGATGGTCAGAACACGTGAATCCAAAGCGAACCTCTCGGATTTCAAATTCTGCATAACTGAAAGCCCTAATTGTGACTCCAGTAACGTAATATACATGCTACATTGCAACATCTGCGGACAAGAATATATCGGCCAAACAGACACGCCACTTTGGCGGCGGTTCAATAATCACCGGTACCACGCCACTTCACTGCCGAAGCTACCATTATCTAGACATCTGCGCCTGCCAAACCACAGTTTTGAAAATATCAGCGTAACCTTTTTGCAGTCCGGTTTCTCAAACAGGCGCGAGCGCGAACAGCGTGAGGCATATTTTATTTTCAAGTTTCGAACATTAGTAGCCGGCATCAGTGAGGACCGCGGAAGACTCTCCTGCCTCCGAGAAGTAAGCCAGGAGGAAATTGGTGACAAAGATTGATAGCTGGTGACCATGCTTGTTTTTTCTGACTGACTCGTACGTGTACACTGTCCTTTCTTGTTTTTTGTTTTTTCCCTTTTTTTTTTCTTTTTTCTTTTTTTCACATGCACATACAAAGTGTTTCTGTTCAACTACCACTTGATGACCATTGAAGGGAAACGGACGAAGATGAAAGGTAAAGAGTCGACCGACCATTTAAGCGCAAACCCTTTCCTTACGCCCGCCGTCTCGGACCCCTCCCGCCACCGCAGCGACAATCTTGGGTGGCTCGACACACGTCTAGAACTGACCAGCACAGGATAAGAACCGGATGTGGACGTACACGGACATTTGGTTTCGTTCTCAGTGTTGACAGTAGTTCTTCCGCTTTTTTACTTTCTTTTTTCCTTTTTTCCCTTTTTTGTTTCGTATTCTTTCTTCTCTTTTTTTTCTTTCTTCCTTTTTTTAGTTCTCTCTCATTCTAGCAAGCATTTTTCAAGGTGATAGGGACGCGGCAGCAACGAAGTTTGGAAGTTCATGTTAGTAATACTCATCCCCTGATGAAGAGAGGACCCCTCCCGAAACTGTTGGGAAATAAATATATTCATCCTTTTTGACAATGCTCCCGTTGTGCCATATCCCATACCTTCACGAAGGCTAACTGGCCCATTGAATTATTACTCCCACTATATATATATATATACATATATGTGTGTGTGTGTGTGTATGTGTGTGTGTGTGTGTGTGTGTGTGTGTGTGGTAGATCAAGAGCGCCTCACACCTTTCCGCGTGAACACAATTATGTTGAATGCAGCCTACCTAACAGTGTATATTTGTATCATTCAATGAAGTTTTCATTGATTGAATGCAGCTCACGAATATTTGAGTATTGACACTCGAAGCGACTCTTAGGAAACCAAAGGTAGTTTAAGCGTTTCTATCTACCTATGTGGTTCACTACGTCTTGGTGTCCACATATTGCCTCATCACTTAAGTATAGTCCAAAATTGTCATAGGAGGTACAAGCGTATGCAAAGATGCCGCACAAATGTGTTTCATTATTCATTCTTTCCTCAAACCTGCACGTTTCGGAACAGACTTCCTAAAGGTATAGCAGATTGTAAAACACTTTCCCAGTTCCAGCTGCTTTTTACATACAAATTTTCCATATGTCGCCGCTTTGTTGCATACACCGCTTTGTTATTAGCTCATTCTATTATCTTTGTCTTTGTGTAAATATATGTGCTTTTACGAGATTAATTGTGTTACCCCCCTGCAATAATGCCCCCGTGGCACTGCAGGTTATTCTATAAATAAATAAATAAAATGTGTCTGGTCCCGACATTAACAACATTTAAAATCTTGTCATGTACGACATCAAACACTTTCTTTCACTCATAGAGATACTTGTATACCACGAGCTGCGGTATGCGGTTATGCGCCTCAATGTTTGTGTCTACCTAGGAGCACTGACAACAGACATTCGTTATTTAAACTCGAGAATCTTCAAAAAATCTGGCATTGACAGCCTAGACACGATGACTGCAAGGAATAACAATCTAAGACCCCAGAAGGAATCAAACCCAAAACCTTTGTGTGGCAGTCACGTTTTCTAACATAAAACCCCGCAAGGAAGTGAATCTTCTTTAAAAAAGGTACTGTGCAGACATCAAGTCGGTGCAAAGTGGGTATGTTTACAATGCAAGCTATTCAAACTTACAACAAGGATATGAACATTGCACATGTCCTCGTACTTTACAGACGCACGTCATGTCGGGCTGAAATCATTGTGGCTTCAGTGTCGGCTCCGTTCTTATAACAGTCTCAAAAACAATGAAGACGTTCTCATATAACTTGGCAAGCTGTAATTAGGCGTTGTTGGAACGGTGGAATGCGCTGACGAATTTAAATAACATCATCGCACGATAGCGCGCACTTCGTTTTCTTATCATATTTACTTCAGTGCCCTAACATGAGTGCTGAAGTTGCGTAAGGTATTTCATTTCTCTTGAAATGCTAGTGTAATCTACCCCTACTACCACATTGACAAGAACACTTCGACGCAACCCAGCCGTAAAGCCTGTGCGAAAGAAAATAAGAAATGTGGTATAGACCAGTACTCGCTGACAGGTTCGCATGATATAGATTCGCACACCCCCTAAAGTTTATCGCGAGACAGTTATTTGTGCAGGGGTTTACTAAGACTTCATTGATGTATTTACATTTGCATTGACGTATTTGACGTATTTCTGGCTCAGCCACAAGTGCTGAGCACGCTATTCATTGCGTATCGGCCACAGCACATAGGCCAAGACAGCAGCTTGGGTTACATAACTCTGATGTACAAACGTAGTACATGCTAAAAAAATTTTAACAGGGAACACTTAAAAATCGCAAAACATATCAAAGTAACAAAACAAAGCACGAAATTATATAAAAAAGCATCCCGTACAGCTCACCGATATATGTAAAATAACGGGTTCAAATACATACAGTATACGCCCCCAAAGGAAAGGTAAAAATAATATTTGAAGTCATATAGTACCTAGAACATGTTCAGGCATAGGTAACCAACAAGACAATTGAAGGGCGAGCGCATGCTAAAGCAACACAAATGGTTCACGAATATTCTAACGAAGCCTTTTCAAAACTTTGTAGATCGGAACATTCGACTATGTGTTGAGGTAACGGATTCCAGTCATTATTGCTCCGAATTAAAAAAAAGAATGCTTGAATAAATCTCTTTTGTGGTGTATTGGTGTTATTTGTTTTTAGTGTTCTGTTCTGGATGAGCCAGTTTTCTATTGTCTGATGTGTTCACCTAGGTTAAGCCTTAAATCACTGTTCAGTCTGAAAAAAAGAATATCATTCGATTCGATTAGGTTGTATTTTTCTTTTCACCGTCATTATTTCAGTTATTTCTCTAAGCTTGCTGATCGACTGAGTTTTTGAATGCGCATTCGAATTGAACCGCAAGGCTTTATTTTGTATACGCTCACGTACTGCCATGCGTCTGTCTCAATCGCCACGTTTTCAATACAAGTGCAATTTTGTCGTCGTATATATTTCTATTAACAACATATGTTAAAGGGCCCCAGGCACCTGCATAAATACGTCTAAACAAAAACGGTTTCAATTTCCTTTGAAACAAAAAACTTTGGGTGATTATTACGTTAGAATAACTTGCTTCCTTTCGAAATTGTCTTAAACTGCATAGGACATAGCTGTATATGAGCTTTTAGCTGTATATCGCTTGCTTGTTACATGACGTCACGAATCTGTGAAAGGTCGTTGTGTTGAGAACAGTCCATGAAGCATAAATACTAAATTCATGGGCTAAACGTTACCGAAAAATTTTTCCATTAACCGGAGGGAATCTCCTGTATATAATTTTTGTAGGCCAGCCACAGGCCACATTAGCAGCGGCTGTATTTTGTGGGAGCAGCTGGCGAGATGAACTGATATGAGTATAATAAAGTATCTTCACTTGCAACATAAGGCCATTTCGAAGTTTGTGAGAGTATACATCTCTGTGAGTTCACCTTTGCTGAGAGAAACAGGAGGAGAGACAACTAAGCAGCACTGCACTTGTGTGCTTTTTTGTTTTCTAAGTTTTATGTTGATCTGCAAAAGACACTTCAAGTTGAATGAAAACGAACTAAAGCGATTCGTAAGCGTCCTAGTGCTAAGAAGCATGATCTTTCACGTTCCTCTTGGTCTTGTGGGTGAAGTTTTGAGTGAAGCTTAAGATCTCAGCTTTGCGCTGTTCTGGAGTTATCCTTTTATTGATCGCCACTCCTGAAGCTCATCAGGGTTTATCGGATACTGAAGAGTAAACATTTAATTTTCTGCGTTTCTAGAAAACAATAAACCATTATAAAATATCCAGCACACTCATCGGCTCCCAACATATTCGACAAAGCAGCTTCATTGAAAGAAAATTATTTTCCTAAAGCAGCAAACGCTTTGACCGGTCTACGGAAGGTTTACTCGTTCCCATCCGTAACTTGATAGGACAGTCAGAGCAAATAAAAGCATAAACAAGTGATGGAATGCTCTAGGGCATCTTTTTTGTGCTAGCCTGATCTGTAATACTACAGCACAAATCGCGAAAAGGTCGCATAGGCGGCCCGCATTGAAAACAGCCTGCAAGAACAATCAGCACAGAAGAAATGTTGGTAAACAATATCATAACATTCCGTCATACCAGTATAATTGAGTGATTGCTGTGGTGAAGGAAAATTTTATCTTAGCTTTCGGTTTCCCCGGCACGTAGCAAAAAGGAACAACTGTCGAACACGTAGGTGAGGGGGGAGCACAGCCACCGAAACTTTTCCCGGGGAGGGCTTCCGCCCCCCTTGCTCCCGGCTGATACGCCAATTGTGGATGTGTAAAAGGTTGTGGCCTCTCCCACTTACACTATCTGAACAATCTAATGATGGCGTCGGGGAACAACCTTCTGCAGACACGCGGTACAGCGTCATGCTCCCGCGTCGCTTCGCGTGCTCCAATTTGATTTAGCTTCGGGTGCTCTGATATGAACTCGCTTGTCGTGCTCTAATTTGGCACGAGCAACTACAACGTAAACTACAGTGAACTCATGGTGTGCTCCACTCGCAAGGGTGCCTTATTCTCGAGCAAAGTCCTCGTGATGAACCGTCGGGGGTATTTTCGAAAAGTTTGCGTCCGTGCCACCACAATCGGTAGGTTACTATATTTAGACGATTCTGTGTCGACTCGAATGCAGGTCGACCTGAGTCGGCCCCACTAATATCGCAAGCGGAAAAAGTGTGAGCAGATTTCGTTTAAATATTATTTAAGGCCTCAGAAAAAAAAGAAAAAGGAACGCGTCAACTTAGGATCTACTAAGGTGGATTCTTGGCATTGCTTAAGAGTGGTGCAGGCATGTCAGCTTTGAAGGAATACGCAGGAAATCATTCTGAGAAAGACCTTACAGCCAAAAACTTTCTATTTGGGTCGACCCTCAAACTTCGGATTTCAAAGTTTTTAATAAATGGGGCGACCTAAAATTCTGTAATTACCGTAGCTCGAAATTCTAGTCTACCGGACCAGTTGGACAGTTTGAAGGTGTGCACGCACTCTGCGAGGCCGAGCTCTGTTGTAGATGCTCTCATTTAGGCAAAGCCAGGCTGTACATAAGGGGAAAGCTCGTCACAGCATGTGCTCGAGGAGCTCGTGGCACGTGGCTTAGCACTTGGGCAAGAACGCGTTTGGCAAGGAGGTACGCGCAGCAGCAGCAAGCTCCGGAACGGAACGCAACCAAGGTGGTTTCTCGGGAGGTAGATCAGGTAGAGGGTCCCCTACAGCTTGCTACGTCCCGCAAATCACTGCGCACCGCGTCCCCACAGGATTTAGTGACCTGTGGGGACGCGGTTCCCGAGAACCACGTCCCCACAGGTCATTAAATCCTTGACCCTTGATCCTCTCGCGGAAATAGGACGCCTACGTCGAGACATGTAGGCGTGTTGCAAACACCTGCAAAAGCAAATAGATGCGCTGGTAGCAAAATGGGCACCAGTATGCTAGCTACACTCAAAAGGATAGAACGCCATATGAAAATCTTTCAAATTGAGATGATGGAGTGCGTTTGAGGTTATCCCAAAGTTATGGGAAAGGAACACGCTTGTGGGCTGATATTTGTAACATGAGATACACTATACTAACTGACCCAGAGTGCCCCACTCGTATTGGCAACCCCTGGCCTCATTTTTGTACAAATACGGGCACGGTGATAGCACATGGTTCTCTAGAGACGCACCTTGTCAGCGGCCACTATATTGCGGCGACTACTCCACCACTTAATGGTGCCCGGACGACCGAGTGGCGTTAGCGCATTACAGAGTGGTCAAATTCAGGGAGCGTCACCGAGACCCGCCCTAGGGACAAGGTTACGAGAGATGGCTTCACTCTTTTACTCAAGATATAGAGGCCACCACACGCACATTATGTGCTACCACCAAAACACCAGACACTGACACACATTTGCTTCATCATTGCAAGGCGCGGAGAGGAATCACACGGTGGTGGAAACGCTAACGTCCGAATCGTAAACGGAATAGATCAAATTACGCGGGAATCTCGAGAATACGCAGAGACCCTGACCAGAAATAACCGGCGAGAATCCTGCGAGCAGCTTTCAGGAACACTATGCACCGCAAAAACATCGTCGATTTTTCGATCCCTACAGACCGCAGCAACGCGAAAACAAAAACATTTCAGCAGTTACACATCCTAATACACGAGTATCAGGAAGGCCCCTCGAGACTTCTCAGTAAGCCTGAAAGAAATTGCTCATTCCGACAGGCCCAACACCACATTACCCTGACTATCCGCACGTGGGCGAGACACTTCAATTGTTCGATGCAGATATCGCGGTTGAGGAAATACGGGTAGTGTTACAAGATCGACATCTTTACACGGCACCGGGAGCAGGCCACATTCGATTCGCCGCACCCCGCAACCTAAGCGATGCAAATATCACCCACCTCACAGGTATATTCAATGAATACTGGCACCAAGTTACGCTTCCCTAAGCGTGGCGACACGCCGATAGATATTTCGTTTATTCCTATGCCGGGCAAACTAGTTACGTCCCGTACCCTTATTCAGTTCCGTCCCGTAGCCTTACCTCCTGCATTGAAAAGCTGATGGAGCATGTACTCTTGCAACGTCTGCAGCCCTTTAGAACAGCAGTCCTTCTTCGCGCATTCCTATTTCGGATGCCGAGCTCATGTATCGGCCAAAGATGTACTGTTGCTGCTACGAAAGGAAGTCTTAAGGCCTCCTTCTCGTGCCTTAAGAGCACTCATTGCTTTAGATTTGAAGGGGGCCTTTGATCATGTTGAACACGACCTCATCCTTCGCGATCTAGCGGAGCTGCATAGTGGAACTCAAATGTATAACTACATCCGCTCATTTCTTCGTGATCATATAAGCCCTGTGGGAATGGGACCACATCGGTCTGGTACGATCCACCTTACGGGACGCGGGAAAGGCTCCATTCTCCCCCTGCATTATTTCATATTGCACTGGAGAGCTTCTCCGCTAGCTTGACCAGATTCCCGATGTCACCCATGCTACTTATGCGAATGAGATCACTATCTGGTCAACAAGGGGCTCTGATGAAGCCATCGAGAACCAACTGCAGAAAGCAGTGGCGACTTTCGTTTGGTATGCTAAAAAAGAGGCTTGCAATGTGCTCCTCGAAGATCAAGGCTCATCATCATTCTCTCCCGAAGCAGTATCGCTCCCAAAGCATTTTTCTTGACAAGTTGAACAAATGCTGTCCATGATCCGGTGGGTTTCAAATCGGTGCTCAGGGCTTAAAGAACAAGACCTGCTGCGCTTGTTGGAGGCCTGCGTGATCAGCCGGCTGAGAGATCACTTGCCCTTACAGTGGTTCACTCAATCACAACAACTACGCATAGACGCCATGATCCGCAAAGCGATAAAGCTGGCCCACGGTGTTCCAAACTACACTTCCACACGTCTTCTTCTTAAGTTGTGGACACACAACACACTAATCCAGCTGCTCCAGGCAGATTCAGTCAGTCAGTGCCGACGCCTGCTACTCACCCCTACTGGCCGCAATCTCCTCTCAGGCCTCGGATATCCCGTCCCACCACTTGAGATTAAAATCCACCCCACGCACTTATCACCTGCGATACGAAAAATGCTAACTGTTCATCCCTTACCACATAACATGCACCCACAACATGACAAGGGCGGCCGCAAATTCCGCGTACGATACCTCAGCCGCATGCTCGAAGACATCCCGGAATGGCATACTCTTTGGACGAACACAGCCAGAACTCGCGAAGGTTACACCTCGGTAGTATTAGATGACACCGATTCTCTTCAGGACTCGGCGGCAGTGCTTGGGACACATGCCGCTCACGGCGAAGTTCTTGAAGTCGCTCTATCGATACTATACGCCATTCGTGCTCACAATGAGGTTTATATATTGACAGACTCGCAACAGGCATGTCGGGCTTTTCTATCAGGACATGGCATTCCAAGAGCGGCTCAACAAATTCTCAAATTCCGCTAAATGAGTCAAACAGTACTTTTCGCGTCCACTTACTCGGGACTCCTAGTCATGCCTCTCTGCCGAGCAATGAACGCGCACACGCTGTTGCCCGCGAAATTTCCCTCCGGGCAGCCCGGCAAGGCAAGGCGACAATTTCGGAGTGGGGAATCCTTTTCTCACTTACAACGACATTCTTCGTCATTACAGGAACGTCCGTCGCACTCAAAGCGCCCCACCGCCATCTTTCTCGCGAGACGAGGCAGTAGTTATACGCCAGCTAATGACTAAAACATTTCCCAATCTAGTATCAATTCATAGATTCTTCCCACAGTGTTATGCAGACCTTTGCCCCGGCTGCGCAAACTCGCCAACGACCTTCCATGTCTCGATCGAGTGCACTGCCATCTTTCCTCCCTTACCTGCTTTCCTTCACCCTTTTCGCAACGAGGAACTGTGGAATGACGCTCTCCGTGATGGACCTCCCGAGGACGACCGAGCTCCTATACAGCGGACCCGACTCGTCGCTGGCGTCGTCCTAGGGATCCCGGATTAGAAGTTCCTCCCATGCTCTCCATCTCCATGCTTTCGTGAAGAAAGACGTTTCTCTCTCTCTCTCTCTAAAATTGGACAACAATGTGCATATAGTGGAAAAAAATCATGCCTTTCCACAGGCGTTGATCAAGCAAACAGCAAATGCTGCATAGTGTGCTGCCATCTGTGAGGCAATGTGAGACTTTTTATTGCCTCCGAATTGGCAAGCGCGCGGCCTGTATCTTGGAGGAGATGTGACTCTTGCTTCAAATAAATAACCTGTATGTACTGTTGGCGCCCGCACGCTGGTACAATCTACTGTGTGCGTGCGCGTGTTTGTATACGTGCGTAACAAAACACATTATAAGTATGCACTTAGCTGTTGAAGGGCGCCCTAGGGGCCGGACTTCGCTATCGCATTCAACTCTTAACGGGCCAATAAACAGCCCGAATGTCTAAAAATTTTGAGAGAGATATATGTGCAGTTTTTTTTGCAAACATGCTGCCGCAATAATTTTGCGAATATGTGCTACAATAAGGAAGTCACACGGGTTACAACATCGGTTAAAACTTGCTTCAAGTTTTCGAACGGCCTCGCCCCCGTTCTCCCTTGCATGAAGGGAAAGGCGTACCCCATCGTCGTGACTCCGCCCCCTTCGGCAATGTGACGCACGTCAGCGATTGAAGTCATTGGCGAACTAGATCAGTGACAACGCACTGCCGCTTGCTGCGAAGCGTGGTTGTTGTTACCGTTTGCCGCACCAGCCGCTGGTCAACCGTGTAAGAGTGAGGTGCAAAGTGTCGACCACGAACGGTCAGGTCCCCGACATAGGTCGCTGGATGGCCGGTTCGCTTCATGCATGCAGCGCGCAGTGCCCCATCGTGAGACACCCTGTGCCAGTGCTTCTCCGCTGCCCAGTCACTCGATTTGCAGCCGACGACAGGGCAACGCTTTTTACCCGTGTTGCTTATGCCAAAGCCGAAGTACGCTCGCACGTGCGCACAGGTGCTGTAGTTGAGCGAGCAGTGTGCACGTGCACTCGACAACTGCAGGGCTGGTTCTTTCACCACAGTGCCAAAAAACAAGGGGCAGTTTCGTAGCGGTTGGGTGGGAACAGGAACTGACGTTGACTTTAGTACTGTTTTTTTCGCGCCTGATTTAGAACATTCGCTGAGCTGCGTGCTACGTTACGTCACCGATCGCTGAGATGACGTCTTTGCGCGTGCAAGGGGGTCCATAATGTAAAGGAAAGATACACGTGAATCGTTTTTTGAAAGAGAGGCTCTGCGCGGTGCGCAGCGTGGTATATTCAGTAAACGTGATCGTTGCGGTCTAATCTACGAATTGCCAAGCTTGCATGGGTTGTGTAAAAAAAGTCAGAGCCGCTTTACTGGTCCTTTGATGGCGAAGCCTAAGGGTCCCCCAATTCTTTGACGTAGTTTTTCGGCCTCCCAAACGCCCCTACAAATCGCCGAAAGGGCTCGTTTTTTTCGTGACACCAGTCGAACAATATGTGTTAAGGAGACTCCTTTTAGTACACTGTAAATAAAAAAATAGCCGAGATGGGAGTTTCTCCAGCATATAAGCCCTCAAAACTCCCATGACCCAATTATAATTTACTCCCTGGTACGGAGTGAATTCGGCACATGTCGTCGTAAAACGCCTCCTGCCTAATGACGGAGTTTAAGAACGGCATGACCTTGTTAAACCCCCCACAATTGTTCAGGTCACGTGCTTGCAAAACTCCCCTTGGGAGTTATGAAAACCCTTTTCGGTCGGGACGTGCATGCGTGCGTGCGTGTTTGTGTGTGTGTGTGTGTGTGTATGTATGCGCACATGTTCGCACGCCGGTGTGAAACACCACGCAGTGCTTTGTCTGGATGACTGTGCGAGCATGTGTCGACAGGTAACGCAAATATCAGTGTAACGAAGATTTGCAGCAATCGATCGGTGTTTAGTGTGAACGTTTCAAGGTATTTCCTACTGTGTAACCATGCTGAACATTGATGCGGTTCCTCAACGCAACGCCAAAAATGCCTTGCTTCAAAGGGCCGAGTTACAAAAAATATCTTAGAATAACATTTTGGTTGCAAAAGTAAGCTGTTACGAGTGTCAGCGATTGCCCCTGGAGTTTCACCGTCAAAAAAAACTTTGAAGTGGTCAGAAGTAGGCTTCGCTCGACGACGGCAGGCTGGTCGGCAACCGGTGTGAGAGATTCGCCGGCGACGCGCTCGCCCAGACACCGCCGATGGTGGATTCTTAGAGCGTCGCCGGTATTTCACCGGCTTCAACACCTAAGCGGTAAGAAAGCCTAGCTATGCCGCCAGTATCAAGCCGGTGTCGCAGTGAGCTCGTATTGCGCGCCGACCACCGTGGCGAGCTCTATGAGTTAGCATCGACCACCGATTAGGCAAAAAAAAATGCGTTTCACAGAAAACAAACACTGTTGGAATGAATAACTGTCTTCTGCGCCTGGCGACCGCAGATGTCAAATAACTAACGTGGAGTACAGTGCCGAACAAGCGGAGACACAGAAACAGCGTGCAGCATGCATGTGAGTAACAAGAAATGCAACTGCGAACAGTCTCGTTCGATGAAGCCCATCACTCCATAGCCTAAACTGTGTGGATAGCGGAAACCTATTTCTGTGCATGAGAAAATACCGATTCAAAAACTTCACACCAGCGAGTAATTCATGATCACCAGCGCTGATTGATCGTATAACCGTGCCGTACTCCTGAGTGAGGTCTAGTCGTCGAGCGCAGTATAGCGGGGGTGTATTTAGGTTCATCGCTGGACCTGCTTGTTTATTGAACGATGGTTTATTGAGCAGCTTGTATTTATAGTAAACGCATGTGACGTTGCGGTGACATGCCTTGATAAAACTTCAGGGTGTGCATCGTTGAAGTATTCATGCACGGCCGCTTGGGCTCTGCGTACGATTCAGTGCATTTTACAGATTCACATAGAGTACTGCTAATGCAAAGCGAGCCCGTACGACAGAGCACCAACTGATAAATAACTTTCGTTCAACATAAAGAAGTATTGAATATTAGTCGGGTTTAGGATAAAAGGCGTGTGTGCTAAAGTGCTTACATCAGCCAACGCCGTACAAGTTTATTGCTTATTTCATAGTGAAAGTGGGTCCCGCCAGAGCTACAAGGGAGGTTCGAATATGGTGCCTATATATACGCGGTGACAGAAGTGTGGGGGGCATGGGCGAGCGTCAAGCTGGGGTTAGTGTGAGTGTTGTAGTATTGAGTGAACTTTGAGTGTGTGTTTGTGTACCGTGAATATTATTGATATGTACTTCGAAGGTAACTAAATAAACGATACTCTTGCGCACGGTATGGCTGCGGACGTGCTTTCTTTTTCTCAGTGGATGTAAAAATTTACTCTCATACTGACCTGAAAAAGTTCCCCAACGGATGTACATAAAAACTCCTCTAAATCCATCTGAAAACCCTCTCTTGTTGGAGAGTAACATTTACTCCCTCAGCACGGTGTACTAAAACCCCCATCAGGGCTTGCGCTAGAGAACAAGTCGTTTACTCTTATCTCGGCTTATTTTTGCTTACAGAGTACATGGCATTTATGCAATGCTTTTTTTCCCGAAGCATCTGACACTAGCATCGTAGCTTTGTGGTAGTACACCTGTTCGCGGCGCGAGCAGCCCGAGTTCAATCCTCAATAGAACGAAAATTTTATTCTCTGTTTGAATTGCACCCTTCTAAATTTTTCGCTCACGGACGATTTTTCGCTTACAACCAACGGTGCCGACGCCGACGGCGGAATTTCTGTGACCCGAGTTCTCTAACGCTAACGCGTTTATAATTGAAGGCCATCAGGGCAGCAGCCCTTCAGCTAGTTTTTTTACGAAATAAGAACGCCCCTCCCTCGTCGGCCCAGGCGCCGGCCGTAGCACTAACTAGCCGCTTACGTCTGGGTGCTGTTTTGAACAGCCTTTAGCTTGGCATGAAACAAAATTAGTATGAAAGGGTAAGATGGACGAATATGAAGAGCTGGTGAAGACATGCATAATGTAACTATTCCGTTGCCTACGTCATCACTTTCCGCCTGACCACCCTCGCTAGTCTTGCTTTCTTCTGACACTCGAGCCCTCTCCCGTGCTGGTGTGGTAGCGAACGCCTGGCACTTTTCTCTTGGTCGCTGCTTTTCCAGGGCAACCGAAATCCGTTGGACGGCCCGTGACTACTCTTCCTTTTGATCGCTTTCCGCGGCGGCCGCAAGCCACGGTGGGATCGTTGTCATTGCCCTTGCATCACTTGAATTTTTCTCACAATCCCGCAAAATTCCAGAACAATGCTGGAGTAGTGAGAGCTCCTCGCCGAGTACAAGAGTGGCTCTTCCTTGTCCTTGTCTTTTTAGCGCAACATTTACGCCGTAATTAAGTAGAGGACGACAAGCCAAGTGGATGTGTGACCCAACCCTCGCGGGGTTGAGATAGTGGTGCACCTGATTATGAATAAGGGGTTTTCACTGTGCCACAGGTGATGAACACTTAGTAGCGTAAACGTCGAGGAAAAGCTGATGACGGCAGCGTTCAGTCGACGAATGTAAAGATTAGGTGTGAGGGTCCCCGCCAAAATCGATCCATTCTGTGTGGCAGTCAAGTATTCTGCCACAGAGCCGCCCAAGATCTATGAACTGCTTTTCAAATAAATGTTAATGTTCCCTACACGTCCATTCTGGTTGCAGTTCCGGCTGTCAAGTTTTATAAGCAATATATGTGTACTTCTATAATACAGCCGTCATGTCGGGTTAACGTCAGTTGTAAGTGTCATCCGCTGAAGTTGATTTACATAGCAGCGTCCTGGGCTACAATCCTCACTAGCTCCAGCGCTTCAAATCAGCTTATCGATTCTGGTGAAGCTAATATTCTTGTTCTGGTTGGTGTCGTTGCGCAAGCGTGCACAAATAGTTACATGAACAGCTGCGTGTGTGCAACATTTACACCTATATTTAGCGTCATTTCGTAACGTCTCACTCAATGAAAAAAGTCAAAGCTTTGTCGAAAAGGCGAAGCGATGAACGCGATAGCAATATTTTGGAAGGTAATCTGCAGAATGGCAAGCCAATTGAAACGTGCCCCGCGCTTCTCACCTGGAAGCACGCACGAAACGTAATGACAGGAACAGATGAACGTGAAAAGCCGTCTCACATTTTTTTCATTAAAATGACCAAATAGGAGATGTTGGTGGCATTATGGTGGCACTGGCTACTTCTTTTCTCTTAGTAGACGAGATATGCCGTAAAATCAACAATATGGCCACAAAATTGGGGACTGTACAACACACGATGTAAATGTATGCAATAGCCAAACTTCACAAGTCAGTTTAAATACAGCTAATGGGTTCTTACGTTTCAGACCCAAGGACAGTTCACCTGAAACGACAGTTCTAATTCTCGTAAATGCTACATAATCATAAAATTTCCACATAGAAGGTGAGTTCACACTAGATACATATGTACACATTTTTGACATACAAGGCCACTTCACACTGAGACAAATAATCACACATACGAAACACATCGTCTGAATATTACATATCTCTTTAGCATTAAGATGATATCGCATACGGCAGGACAATATTTTGATAAAACATCAGATTTGCCAACAACATGTTGAAAGCGACTACTGCTCTTCCGCAGTCGCCGTTTCCTATCTCTCTCTCTCTCTCTCTCTCTCTCTACAACTTCGTCTTTCTCACTTTTTTAACTTACCTGTGTACTTTTCCCTTCTGTTTACTTCCAATGTTCTTGGCGCCAAGGGTTAACGCTCTGCAAATAGCCTGCCTTGGCCTATGCGAATTGGGTTACAGCAAAGTTGTACGGCTGACGTCTGCAACCTTTGAGCATCCGCAAACTTGCAGCGTCCCCTCGTTGGGATCTCTGGTGGGTGGCCGCTAAGGCTGCTGAATAACTTAGAATTAGCACGGAAAAATCATTTCATTTGCTTAGTGATCATGCTTTCTCAAAGCGCGTACGCGCCGAAGACATATTCTTTTTGTCAAACGGCCAAGGCAAATCTTTCTTCACTTCCATGTTATACACTGCGAGAAAACTGACAAGCCAGCCCGAGACTTATCCCCTTTCGTATTGGCTAGGTGCTTAACCGAAACTCTCGCTGTCGGGTACAAGGTCACCAAAATGGCCAGCGGAGATTTACTTCTTGACAAACAAGATAAAGACCTATTCGAAAAGCTGAACTCTCTCACAGCTTTTGGCGACACACCAATCAGTATTACACCACACAGGTCTATGAACTCGGCTCGCGGGGTAGCATAAGACGCAGTTTTGCTTGACCTGACCAAAGCTCAACTTCTGGAAGAATGAAAGAGCCAAAACGTGACAAACGTACAGCGTATTAAGATAAGAGAAAAAAAGGTAACACCAGCTAAACACTTAATACTGACCTTTGCTTCGAGAGATCTGCTGTAAATCATTCAAACCGAGTATAAAAGACTACCGTGAAGCCATATATTCCTAACACATCATTGCTTACAATGTCAGAGATATGGCCACGGCACGCAACGCTGTCGTGGCCGGCAAACTTGTGCTCTGTATGGAGTTGTGGGCCAGGCGTCCGACAACTGCGAAGCACTGGCACACTGTGTGAACCGCGGCGGGAATCATGCCGCATACTTACGATCCTGTTTATTTTGGGAAAAAAGAGATCATCACGTTGAAGATAAAAGGAAACATCACATTTAAAGAAGCAAGTAGAAAAGTTTCGCCATTTTATGACCCCACATATGCTGATGCGGTGCGTCAGGGGGCAGCGCCGCACCAGCCTTCGCCACTTCTACGGCCTGCGCAGAGCGGACCATTGGCTGTGGCGCCTTCCCCCAAGGCGGCAGTAGTTGAGTCTACTCCGACAGAGACCAGAAAACAGACACGAGAGACTCCAGGGTTCTCGGGTCTCAAGGCCTCACAAAGCTCATAGCAGGGCCTAATGACAGCCCTATTACTTGAGCTCAAACTTTCAGCTTAAGCAATTCACTCCCTTAGCGTACACACAGCACCACTTTACTTTCGATATAGAAACACAAATTGTACATTGCAACGTCAAAGGACTGATTAAAAACCTCAACGATGTCCAAGAGCTCTTACACAAGCACTCTTCAAAAGTGCTTTGCGGACAGGAAACAAACCTAAAATCTTTCAATGCAAACTTTATATGTGCTTACGTCATATTACGAAAGGACCGAGATAATACTGTGGCGTCGTCCGGAGGCATGGCCATTATTGTTAATCAAGCAGTAGCGTGTGCACATTTAATATTCCATACAATTCTTGAGGCGGTGGCTGTCCGAGCAGTACTTTCGCGAGTCGAGGCAGTAGCTATACGCCAGCCAATGACTAAAACATTTCCCAATCTAGTATCATTTCATAGATTCTTCCCACAGTGTTATGCATACCTTTGCCCCGGCTGCTACTTCCGAGTTTCCGCTGCTACTTTGGAGGGGATGGAAGTAGACCACCCCGGGCGCCTGCCGGCACCAGCGGCGTCAGCGGCGACCGCCTCCAGGAAGCGGATGGGACAAGCGAGCGACAGCGACAGTGAAGATACTCATGCTTACTATCTCAGCAGTGAGGACTTCTCAGATGACGGTTTTCAACCTGTGCTGAGCCGCAAGGCGAAGAGAAGGAACATGAGGACATCCTCATCCTCTACTATTCAAACTGTAAGTGAAGCGCCAAAATCGAACACTTATACCATCCTGTTTCTGCCTGCACTTCCTACCGTCAGCATGAAACGCCTTAACAGACAGTCTGTGTCGAGGTCTCTGGAAACGCTCGTGCCAAATGAGATCACGGACAAAAGAGTGAACGCCAGAAAGAATATACTGGCTGTTGACGTTTTGCACGCAAGTGCGTTGGGCGTTCTGCGCACTGTAACTGACTTGGACGGCAACCAGGTGCGCTCTCATGTTCCCTTGGGATGTGATGTAGTAACCGGCGTGATCTACGACATTGATGTCACTATTTCCAATAAGGACTTACAACTTCTTGTCAAGTCAACAACTGATACTCCAATTGTTGATGTCACCCGCCTAGGCAAGTCTCGCTGTGTGAAGATTGCGTTTAAGAGCACATCACTCCCCTCTCATGTGAAGGTGGGGTACTTCAGACATGCTGTGCGGCCTTTCATTCCGAAGCCTCTCCAGTGCCGTAAATGCATGAAACTTGGACATGTGAGCAGCGTCTGCGAGAATTCGGTGGTATGCCACCGCTGCGCCGAGCACCGTGAAGCGGATAAGTGCGTCGCAACTGTTAAGAAATGCTCTAATTGCAATGGATCCCAGGAAGCCACATCGAAGGACTGCCCGCGGATTCAGAAGGAAATTGCCATCTTGAAGGAGATGGTGCGCGATCACTCATCTCATCGAGAAGCCGCAGCTAAAGTCAGAAGGCGTCGTTCACGTCGACGTCGGTCTTCGAGGACGCCCGCTACCTCCTAGACACGTTTGCGTGACCCCTCATCAGTACCACCTCCTTTGCCTCCCAGACCACATGCCGTGGGAAAGGCTGTAAAGGACAAAGCCAGTGAGCATACCCTAACTGCGACAGAGTGGCCTGCACTTCAAGGGGAAGCAGCATCAAGCGAACCGAAGGAGCTTCATGACGGCCAGTCCGCGCTCCCGGTTCGAGATCTTTCCAACCAAGACAGGCAAGTGACTGCAATCGTGCCGGTTCGATATCTTTCCAACCAAGACAGGCAAGTGGCTGCTATCGTGCAATCATTAATTGCCACGATTCGCACGCTACTGAGCAGCATACAGTCTCCGTCTGCTAAGAGTGCACTGCAAATACTGAATGCACTGAATCCAGTTCTTGCTAACTTCGTATAAGCACAATGGCTCAACAAAATCTCATCTTCCGCACTAAAGTTAAAAGTGCGTCGATTTTTCAGTGGAATGCCAGAGGCATGAAGTCCCGTATCTCGGACTTTCGCCAATTTGTTCGGGCCAATCAATTCCCTATACTTGTCATATGTGAACCAAACGTATCAACGCCTTATAGATTGTCCGGTTATGAAGCTTTTTGTTCAGCCGCTTGCGAAGAACGAAGCACAGTAATTGTTTACATTCGCACAGACTTGACTTATCTTTCGCACCCAATAAGTTCAAATGACGACAATCAGTACGTGTGTCTTCGTGTGAAGAAGAATGCAGTTTCGTTCACGCTTATTGAAGGATATGTATTTCCGTCATCACGATTTGACTGTGACAGATTAAAAGACATCCTAATGAGAACCGATGGGCCTTGGATCATCACCGGTGACTTCAATGCCCATCACATGCTTTGGGGAAGCACTAGGATGAATGCCAGGGGCCGGAACCTTGTTACATTCGCTTCCGATTACGATCTTTCTATCATGAACGATGGTACCCCCACATATCTGCGGGGTCTCACGTATGGCAGTTGCCTTGACCTGACATTGGTGTCACGGTGCTTATCTCACAAAGTTAAGTGGTTTTGCGATATTGAGACTCATGGGAGTAATAACATACCCACCTACGTAACGATCGATGGTATCATAAAAAAATTCTCTTCCGGTGTTGCAATTGGCACTGACTGGTCGATGTTTGCATCGCGTGTTGAGAACGCTTGCCAAGAAGGCCTCGCCTGCAGCCTGGAAAATACCATAGTGGAAGCTATGCAAGCGTCCAAACGCAAATTACCATTTTCGTCTAAAGTAACACAGTTTGACATCGAACTGGAAACATTACGAGCTATACGAAGGCGTGCGGAACGACGATACAGACGCACAAGATCAATTTACGATCTGAGGGAAGCAAGGCGGCTCCAGAAAAAGATTCACCGACGCAGCTACAAACTGGAGAGCGAACGCTGGAAAGCATTCTGCGAATCTCTAGACCCTCATAAACCGCTGTCATATATCTGGAGAACAGTTCGTGGTCTTCGCTCCTCTCCACAACAACGGCACCCCTTTAAAGCTTTGGCACTCCCTCATCGAAAAACAGAACTCGAGGTGGCTGAAGAATTTTGCGCGAGAGTTGCCGGGAATATTATGAATGAGAGCATCGACGCCGTGATCGTTCCTGAGACGCGATTACCAGAAATGGACACTCCGTTCACCATGGAAGAACTGGAAGGTGCGTTAGTCGCTTCTAAGCGCATGTCATCGCCAGGTCCTGATGGTATTACTTATAGTGCGTTGGGACACCTTGGACAAAAAGCTAGAAAAGAACTTTTAACATGCTTCAACAACTCCTGGCTCAGCGGCAGTGTTCCCCGAGAATGGAAAATAAGTCGATTAATACCACTTTTAAAATCGGGAAAATCACCATTGGACTTGACAGCGTATCGCCCTATTGCCCTCGCAAGCTGCCTCGGAAAAGTGATGGAAAGAATGGTTCTATTTCGTCTCGAGTGGTACTTAGAACGATACACCAAATACCCTTCTTGCATGGCAGGCTTTCGTCGGGGCCGCTCCTCCAATGACTGTGTCATTGATTTATCGACTTTTGTTCAACAAGAAAAAAGTCGCAAGCGCATATCAGTGGCACTCTTTCTTGACGTGAAGGGTGCATATGATAATGTAGCTCACGATTCCATCCTCACTTCTCTCGCAGCAATGGGCATTGGTGGACGAATGTTTCAATGGATAAAAGACTATATAACTGGCAGGGGTTTCTTTGTGCAAACAGATGAGGGTAAAACTGCTGAACATTACACCTACTGCGGAGTACCTCAGGGAGGTGTTTTAAGCCCCACATTGTTCAATGTGGCCCTCATTGGTCTGGTGAAGGTTCTGCCAAAGTCGGTGTGCCTATCCTTATACGCCGATGATATTTGCCTCTGGAGTGCTGCAGTTACTCGCCCTCAGGTGCGTGCACGAATACAGCGGACAGCAACCCTCACAACAGCCTACCTTCAGAAACAAGGCCTAAATATATCAACTGTGAAGTGCGCGTTGATGGCGTTTACACGCAAACCAATGACGCCATACCCTGTTTACATCAATGGACAGGGTGTCAAATATGCACGGACGCATCGTTTCCTGGGCATAATTATCGACAGAAGTCTTTCGTGGAGCCCACATTGTGCGTACTTGGAGAAGAGACTGCTATCTATTGTGCATATCATAAAATTCTTGTGCGGTAAAGCATGGGGAACTTCTGTGGCCTCCATGCTACAGCTGTACAGGGCCCTATTTCTGGGTCCATTGCGCTACAGCTTGCCGGTGCTGACTAACACTTGCAAATCGAATACTCATTCATTGGAGAGTTTGCAGGGTCAGGCACTGCGTATCTGCCTAGGACTGCCCCGATGCGCTTCTACTTATGCCACAATCATGCTTGCCAAAGACCATCCGGTCAGGACATATATAGTTGTGGATTGCCTCAGAGCGCACATTCGACATGCTAGCCGTGTCCCCGACCACAACTTGGCCCTTCTACCTTCCGGAAGACCACGTGCTACGTTTTCAGACGTCATAGCCAAGCACCTAAACAGCATTCCATCAGGATATACGCCAGCTGCGAGAACGGCATGCCCTTTGTGGTGCCTCGACCAGCCGCAAGTACGTCTAGAAATTCCGGGAATCAAAAAGAAAAGCAGTCACTCCAGAGTAGCATTGAAGCAAGCAACACTGCTATTATTACATGAGTTGTACTTAGACCGAACGCAGATATACACTGATGGGTCCGTCTCATCGAGCAGCTCATCAGGTGCCGCTGTAATTCCGGCTGCAGAAATGACAATCAAGTTTAAGTTGTCGCATATGACTACATCTACGGCATCAGAGCTTGCTGCTATAAGGGCTGCTTTACAATATCTCGTTCAAGAACGTCCAGGAAAATGGGTCATATTCTGTGATTCGAAGGCAGCGCTTCAGAGTTTGCAGTCTATCATGCGTAGGAGGAGCCATGACCAACTGGTAGAAGAAATAAGACATTGCCATCATGAAGCTCTAGCACGATGGCATGATATTATATATCAATGGCTGCCTGGACATATAGGTATTACCGGAAATCAATTAGCCGATGATGCAGCCCGCTCAGCCCACGAAGAAACCCGTGTAGTCCCGATTCCTCTATCATGGAATGATGCAGCAAGACAACTTTACCTGCTGGCTCGAGATCTCACACGCACGTTCTGGTCGTCTACCACCTTCCAAAGGTGTCAATTTTATGAACTGGATCCTTCCCTCAAGCTAAAGCTACCATCACACCTTTCCCGCTCCGATGCGACACTGTTATGCCGCCTTTGGTTTGGTGTTGCATTCACAAAGGCGTACTCCTTTCGCATTGGTATGGCAGACACTCCTACATGTGACTACTGCGGAGATGAAGAGACCATCAAACACGTTCTGTGCAGCTGCGCTTGCTACGACACACAGCGATGCCAGCTACGGATGGTTTTGAATCGACTTGACCCCGGACCATTTTGTGTGCAGAAGATACTAGGACCTTGGGCATCTGCCTCAGTTGCGCAGAAAGCAACTAAAGCACTGCTACTCTACCTTAAGTCAACAAACCTGAGCGACCGCCTGTAAACTGTGTGTGCTCCCCGAGTGTGCTCGTGATTGTGTGTACCTTCTCATCTTTCTGCAACCTCTTTTCTCTCCTTTATCCCTTCCCCAGTGCAGGGTAGCAAACCGGATGTGCGTCTGGTTAACCTCCCCGCCTTTCCTTGCATCTTTATCTCTCTCTCTCTCTCTTGCCCCGGCTGCGCATGCTCGCCCACGACCTTCCATGTCTCGATCGAGTGCACTGCGAACATCTTTCCTCCTTTACCTGCTTTCCTTCACCTTTTACGTAACGAGGAGCTGTGGAATGATGCTTTGGCGAAGGACCACCCGAGGTCATCCGAGCTCCTATACCGCAAGCCCGACTCGTCGCTGGCGTCGTCCTAGGAATCCCGGACTAAAGTTTTTTTCCCGTGCCATCCTTCTCCATGCTTTCGTGAAGAAAGGCGTTTCTCTGTGTCTCTAAAGATGGACAACAATGTCCATCTAGCGGAAAGCAAATCATGCCTTTCCACAGGCGTTGACCAAGCAAACAGAAAACGCTACATAATGTGCTGCCATCTGTGAGGCATTGGGATACCCTTTATTGCCACCGAAATGGCGCTCGCGGCGTGTATCTTGAAGGCCATGCGAGTCTTGCTTTAAATAAATAACCTGTATGTATTTTTGGCACCCGCACGCTGGTACAATCTACTGTGTTCATACGCGTGTGTATATGTGCGTACCAAAACACAGTATAAATATGCACTTAGAGGTTGAAGGGCGCACTAGGGGCCGGACTTCGCTATCGCGTTTAACTCTTAAAGGACCTGTAAACCGCCCTGATGTCTAAAAATTTTTAAAAGAGATATAAGTGCAGTTTTTTTGCGAACATGCTGCCGCGAGAATTTTGCGAATGTGTGAAACAATAAGGAAGTCACATTGGTTACAACATCGGTTTGAGCTGGTTTCAAATTTTCGCGTGGCCTCACCCCCGTTCTCTCTCCCATGAAGAGAAAAACGTACCCCATCGTCGTGACTCCGCCCACTTCGGCAATGTGACGCACGTCAGCGATTGAAGTCATCGGCGAACTAGATCAGTGACAACGCACTTCCGCTTGCTGCGAAGTGTGGTTGTTGTTACCGTTGCCTCACCAGCCCCTAGTCAACCGTGTAAGAGTCAGGTGCGAAGCGTCGACCACAAACGATCAGGTCTCCTACGTGCATCGCTGGATAGCCGATTCGCTTCGTGCATGCAGCGCGCAGTGCCTCATCGTGAGACATCCGGTGCCAATGCTTCTCCGCTACCCAGTCGCTCTATTTGCAGCCGACAACAGAGTAACGCTTTTTACCCGTCTTGCTTATGTAAAGACAGAAGTACGCTCCTACGGGCGCACAGGCGCTGCATTTGAGCGAGGAGTGTACACGTGCACGCGACAACTGTGAGGCTGGTTCTTTCACCACAGCGCCACGAAACAAGGGGAAGTTTCGTAGCGGTTGGGTGGGAACAGGACCTGACGCAGACTTCAGTACTGTTTTTTTTTGCACCTGGTTTAGACTAATTGGCGAGCTGCGTGCTACGTCACGTCGCCAATCACTGAGTTGACGTCCCTCAGCGTGCAAGGGGGTCGGTCAGGTGTAGGAAAGATACGCGGGAATCGTTTTTCGATAGAGGGGCTCTTCACGGCGCGAAGCACTGTAATATCCAGTAAACGTGATCGCTGCGGTCTAATCTACGAATAGCCATGCTTTTATGGGTTGTGTAAAAAAAGTCAGAGACTGTTTTTTGGCCCTTAAAAGACGAAGCTTAAGGATCCCCCAATTTTTTGACGTAGTTTTGCGGCCTCCCAAACTCGCCTATAAATCGCTGAAAGGGCTCATTTTCTTCGTGACACCAGTCGAACAAAATGTGTTAAGGCGACTCCTTTCACTACACTGCAAACAAAAAATAGCCGATGTGGTAGTTTTTTCAGCATATTAGCCTCCGAAACTTCGCTGACTCAATTATTTACTCCCTGGTGCGGAGTGAATTTGGCACATGTCGTTGTAAAACGCCTCCTGCTTAATAACGGAGTTTATGAACGACATGACCTTGTAAAACTACCTAACAAGGTTCAGGTCACGTGGTTACAAAGTTTTGAAAACCCTTTTTGGTCCGGCCGTGCATGCGTGCGTGCGTGTTTTTGTTAGTGTGTATGTAGGCGCATACGTTCCACGCCTGTGTGAAACACCATGCAGTGTTTTGTGTGGCTGACCGTGCGAGCATGTGTCAACAGGCAACGCAATTATTAGTGTACCGAAGATTTGCAGTTTATTGATCGATGTTTAGTGTGAACGTTTCAAGGTATTTCCTACTGTTGAACCACGCTGGACATTGTTGCGATTGCTCAACAAAACGCCGAGAATGCCTTGCTTCAGAGGGCCGAGTTAGAAAAAATATCAAAGAATAATATTTTTGTCACAAAGGTAAGCTGTTACGATTGTCAGCGATTGCTCCTTGAGTTTCACCGTCAAAAAACTTTGAAGTGGTCTGAAGTAGGTTTCGCTCGACCACGGCAGCCTGGTCTGCAACCGGTGGGAGATGCGCTGGCGACGCGCTCGCCCAGACACCGCCGATGGTGGCTTCTCAGAGCGTCGCTGTTATTTCACCGGCTTCAACACCTAAGTGGTAAGAAAGCCTTGCTATGCCGCCATTATCAAGCCGGTGTCGCAGCTAGCTTGTACTGCGCGCCGACCACCAGGGCAAGCTCTACGTGTTAGCAACGACCACCGGTGAGGCAAAAAATTGAGTTTCACAAAAAAATAAAGGCTTCTGAAATGAATAACAGTCTTCGGCGCCTGGTGACCGCAGCTGTCAAAAAAATTGCCCGCAGCTTCCCTCGGGGGAACACTGAGGAGGATGCGGAGCATATAATTGGTTAACGGGGTGTTAAAGTGCGACTTACTTGGGTCGATGGCTAATTTGGTTAACGTGGTTGTGAAATGGGGTGTTAAATTGCGACTTACTTGGGTCGATGGCTAAATTGGTTAACGTGGTTGTAGGAGGGGGTGTTAAATGAGTGAACACGTACACACGTATGCGAAAGGACGGCGCTGGTCGAAGGGACGTCGATCATTGTGTTTGTGAATTCGTTGTAATTCATTTCACCGCGACCTTGGACGTCGACGCGCCGTACAAACCAACCGACGAGCGGCAACTGAGCGAGCGAGCGCCGACCTTGAGTATATGTACAGCGCGACGGCGCATGCGCTGTCAGCTGTTGAATGTTCTCGAAGGAGAAGCGCGCGCGGCACAGATGGTGGGCGACGGCGCGACGGCGCATGCGCGCGCGTCAGCTGTCGAATGTTCGAGAAGCGGTGCGGACGGCGCACTACAAGACGCGAGTATAAGATGCTTCCGCATCTAATAACTAACGTCGAGTACAGCGCCGAACGTGGCGGAGACAGAAACGGCATGCGGCATGCATGTGAATAAAAATAATCGCGAGTGCGAACAGTCTCGTTCGATCAAGTCCGTCGCTCTATTGCCTAAACTTTGTGGATAGCAGAAACTTATTTCTGTGCATGAGAAAATAATGATTCGAAAATGCAGCAGCAAGCAATTGAGGATCGCCAGCGGTCAATGATCGTATAACCGTGCCGTACTCCTGAGTGAGGCCTAGTCGTCGAGCGCAGTAGCGGAGGTGTATTTAGGTTCATCGCTAAACCTGCTGGTTTATTGAACGATGGTTTATTGAGCAGCTTGTATTTATAGTAAACGCATGTGACGTTGCGATGACGTGCCTTGATAACACTGCAGAGTGTGCATCGTTGAAGTGTTCAAGCATGGCTGCTCGGGCTTTGTGTACAATTCAGTGCATTTTACGGATTTACACACACTACTGCTAATGCAAAGTGAGCCCGTACGACAGAGCACCAACTCATAAATAACTTTCCCTCTACATAAAGCAGTATTGAATATTAGGCAAGTTTAAATTAAAAGGCATTTGTTTCAAACTGCTTACATTAGGCGACCGCAAATGAATGCCTACGCCGTACATGCTTATTGCTTATTTTATAGTGAAATGGGGTCTCGCCAGAGCTACATGGGAGGTCCGAATATGGTTCCTATATATACGCGGTGACAGAAGTGTGGAGGGCATGGGCGAGCGTCAAGCCAAGGTTAGTGTGAGTGTTGTAGTATTGAGTGAACTTTGTGTGCGTGTTTGTGTACCGTGAATATTGTTAATATGTACTTCGAAGGTAATTAAATAAACGATACGCTTGCGCATTGTATGGCTGCGGACGTGCTTTTTGTCTCAGTGGATGTAAAAACTTACTCTCTTACTGACCTGAAAAAGTTCCCCGACAGATGTAAATAAAAACTCCTCTAAATCAATTCGAAAATACCTCTCCTGTTGGGGAGTAACTTTTTACTCCCTCTGGACGGTGTAATAAAACCCTCATCGGGGCATGCGCTTGAGGACAAGTCGTTTACTCCCATATCAGATTATTTTTGTTTACAGAGTACATGACATTTGTGCTGTGCTCTTTTTGCCGAAGCAGCTGCAACTAATATCGTAGCTTTGGGGTAAAACACATGTTTGCCACGTGAACAGTCCGGGTTCAATCCCTAATAGACCAAAACTTTTATTCCTTATTTTAATTGCTTCTTTCTCAGTTTTTTGCTCACGAACAATTTTTTGCTCACAATTAACGGTGCCGACGCTGACGGCGGAATGTCTGTGACCCGAGCTCTCTAACGCTTACGCGTTTATAAACGAAGGCCGTCAGGGCAGCAGCCCTTCAGCGAATTCTTTCACGAATTAAGAACGCCCCTCCCTCGCCGGCCCAGGTGCCGGCCGTAACACTAACTAGCCGCTTACGTCTGGGTGCTGTTTTGAACAGCGTCGTAGCTTGGCATGAAACAAAGTTAGTATGGAATGGTAAGATAGATGAATATGACGAGCTGGTGAAGACATGCATAATCTAACAGTTCCGTTGCCTAAGTCATCACTTTCCGCCTGACCGCCCTCGCTAGTCTTGCATTCTTCTGACACTCGCGCCCTCTCCCGTGCTGGTGTGGCAGCGAACGCCTGGCACTTTTCTCTTGGTCGCTGCTTTTCTAGGGCAACCGATATCCGTTGGACGGCCCGTGACTACTCTTCCTGTTTATCGCTTACCGCGGCGGCCGCAAGCCACGGTGGGATTGTTGTCATCGCCCTTGCTTTGTTGTGTACACGTATCCCGAAGGAGTACGGCCACCAGCGTGGGTCTGGTCTTAGCGAGCCGCATGGCATGCGTTAACCGTCACCGTGGCGAGAACACGATACTGCTCAAAGTCGCAACACTTTATTGTGGCAACACCAAATGCAGTACAGCCTGTTGCAAAAGGCGCGCGGGAAAGCAAATAGGCTTATCCACGCCACGGGCACAAAGTACTACACAGGGTGCCACGAGCACGTCTCCGCGGTAAAGGTGATTCACGGAGACACCGGGACCAAGGCCCGATTGCTCGAGCGAGGAAAATAGGCGCTCGCGTTGGCTTCGAAGAGAGATGGGTCGGCGTAGCTAGGCCACGCACTAGGACACTGTACCACCCCTCGGCCGTGCGTACGCAGCGGGGCCACAAAAGATGATCGTTCGCCTCGGGCGCGAGGCGCCGTCAGCAAAGTCCGACGAGCCCCGAGTGACGGGGGTCGACGGATGGAAAAGATTGCGTGGCTCACCGTTTGCTGTCCCGGAGAGTATCTGAACGCTTCCGACGCAGCGCGCGAAAACCTCTCGGGAGTCCCCGCGCGTGGCGCCACAGTCAACATCCGCTACCGGGTGAGGGAGTTAAACGTCGCTCCGCTCACTCACCACGGCAGACAGCAAAAGAGGGCAGACATGTCGGGACATGAGAACGGCAGAAAAGGCGGCAAAGCCCGCGCAAAGGCAGCGGGCTAGTCTCAATTCCTACAGCTTGACTTGGATTTTTCTCACAATACCACAGAATTTGGGAACAATGCGGAAGTAGTGATAACAAGGAAGAGCACAAGAGTGCTCTTCCTTGTCGTTGTCTTTTTCGCGCAACATTTACGCCGTAATGAAGTAGAGGACGACACGCCGAGTTGATGTGTCACCCAACCCTCGCGGGATTGGGATAGTGGTGCACCGGATAATGAATAAGGGGTTTTCACTGTACCACAGGTGAGGAACACTTAGTTGCGTAAACGTCAAGGAAAAGCTGATTACCGCAGCGTTCAGCCGACGAATGTAAAGATTAGGTGTGAGGGTCCCCGCCGAAATAGAACCATTTTGTGTTACAGTCAAGTATTCTGCCACAAGCCACCCAAGATCTAGGAACTGCTTTTCAAATAAATGTTAATGTTCCTGAAACGTCAATTCTGGTTGCAGTTCCGGATGTCAAGTTTTATAAACAATATATGTGTACTCCTAGATACAACCGTCATGTCGGGTTAACGTCAGTAGTAAGTGCCATCCGCTGAAGTTGATTTACATAGCAGCGTCCTGGGCTACAATCCTCACTAGCGCCAGCACTTCAAATCAGCTTATTGATTCTGGTGGTGCTAATATTCTTGTTCTGGTTAGTGTCATTGCGCAAGCGTGCACAAATAGTTACATGAACAGCTGCGTGTGTGCAACATTTACACCTATATATAGCGTCATTTCGTAACGTCTCACGCAATGAAAAAGTCACAGCTTTGTCGAAAAGGTGAAGCGATGAACGCGATAGCAACATTTTTGAAGGTCATGCGCAGAATGGCAAGTCAATCGAAACGTGCCCCGCGTTTCTCACGCGGATGCACGCACGAAACGTAATGACAGGAACAGATGAACGTGACTAAGCGTCTAATTTTTTTTATTAAAATGACCAAATAGGAGATGTTGGTGCCATTATGGTGGCACTGGCTACTTCTTTTCTCTTAGTAGACGAGATATACCGTAAAATCAACGATATAGCCACAAAATGGGGCACTGTACAACACACGATGTGAAAAAATACGCAATAGCCAAACTTCACAGGTCAGTTTAAATACAGGTAATGGGTTCTTATGTTTCAGACCCAAGGACAGTTCACCTGAAACGACAGTTAATATTCTCCTAAAAGCTACATATTCATAGAATTTCCACATAAAAGGTGAGTTCACACTAGATACATATGTACACAATTTTGACCTACAAGGCCGCTTCACACTGAGACAAATGATTACACATATGAAACACATCATCTAAATATTACATATTTCTTTAGCATTAAGATGATATCGCATACGGTAGCACAATATTTTGATAAAACATTAGATTTGCCAACAACATTTTGAAAGCGACTACTGCTCTTTTCTGAAGACCTGCAGTTGGCCTTGCACCTAGTATTTTCGTCACTGTTAAAGGCCTCCTATCTAAATGTTGGAAACTTGCACTTAGTACTTTTCTTTGTGTAACATATTTCGGACACTTGAGAAGCAGGTGACGAAGTTCTTTCTCGGTGTGGCCGTAGGAGCACACTGTTCTAGGCGCACGTTTTATCCTGTGTAGGAAGTGTCGCGTAAGTGCTCTACCAAGCCTTAGGCGCTGAAGTAATGTTTCCAATTTTCTATTTCCTTTCGACTGAAATGGTTAGTTTTATGAAAGGGTCTCTTAAATGTAAGTCTGAACATCTACATTTTTAGAACCATTTGTCTTTGGTGACGCTACAGGTTATCTGTCTGAGGACTAGACGCATTTCTGTGTGTAAAATTGGCAAAACAATATTTTCTTTGTTATTGTAGGCCTTATCTGCCACGGCATCCGCGGCAGCGTTTCCAGCAATGCTGGAGTGACCTGGAGTTCATTGAAACACATTCACGTGATTTATTGTCTTGCTTTTCCATGTTCTTTTAAGGTCTTATAGAACATGAAGGCGTTCAGAAAGTGTTTTCTATCACTTTTCAGCGATGCTAGAGCGGCCTGCGAATTGCTAAATATGACCAATTTCTGTGCATCTTTTTTGGATAATATAAAGCGTAGCGCAGATAGAATTTCAACTACCTCCACAACAGTAGAAGACGTCCCTGAACATATTTTAAATGCCTGCTTTATTGGCAAGTATACAGAATCACAAAAGCCGAAGAGGAGGAGTTCGCATTGCAAGAACCATCTGTAGACACGTGAATGTATTGCGGATATAGAAAATAAATCTGTATTAGTGCCAGCTGCTGCGCAACTGCCACGAACATGTACCTTGCTGATATTAACGCTATTGCATGAGAGAGAGCTCTCGGCGCAGAAATACCACTGTCGGCACCATAGGTTGTGAGCGAAAAATTGTCTGAACAAAAAATCGATAAAAAAGAAAATGAAAAAAGAACAGATTTTCCGGTCCCATTGAGAATCGAACCCAGGCCGTTCACGTGGCAAGCAGGTGTCCTACAACAAAGCCAAGTTATTCATTTTTTTGCATGGCATTTATTAAAGTATTTGCGTAATAAAGACAAAATCAAGCGAACAAGTGTACAATCAAATTATGAAAATAAGCGCTCAAGCGTTACTCAAACACTCAATGGCTAACAACACAGCGCGAGTTCCTCACATGGAGAGTTTTTCACATCTTGTTATGCAAACAAAAAGGGGTGAGGTCAAACTACTCTCTAAAATGGAGTACCAGTTTGGTCTAAAGTCAAGCTCGATGTCAATGTTTTTGATTTGTATAGCCATTTGAATTAGGTGGGTGCTTGAAGGTGGGCTCTGCATTGCGGTCTTGCATTCGTGTATTCCACAAGCTGTGCATACCCATGAGGAGAAACATATCATATGGTACTTCATCAAGCGCTGCTGGTAGAAGATAACGTATTGTGTGAGAAATAACGACGAAATGTTTTTAGTACTCGCTGAAGGACATCCCAAAACAGCATGGCATCTCTGCAGCTAGCAAAGCAATGTTCAATAGTTTCCTGCACATCACATACACGGCAGTTAACAGACGGAATGAAAGTACCCTCTCTTTTTAACCATGTGATTACCGCCAATGTTTCAGACTGGAGTTTATGGAAGAATGTTTTCGAATTAGGTGGAATGTACAATTTGCGCACTCACTTCAACACATCGTGGCCTGGATCATCAGAGTACAGTGAGCGGTACAACGGAGGTGGGACGAGTGTACTTAGTAAATCCTTATACAGCGCTTTGCGCGTTACTGTGTACAGGTATTCTACACAAAAGCGAGCTTTGAGAAACTTAACTGCGAGGTAAACTTTCTGCATGAATCTCCACAAGCTAGGGCTTTCGAAAAAGTTTGATGAAACAAGTAAATCTGGTAAGAAATCAACAACTGTAACCTGCAAGAAGAAACCAATCACAGGATGAGAATTGTCTCAAAAAAAAAGAAGAATCGTAACATTATTTGCCATAGATAAAGATGTTTTAATCCTTACCTACTCTCAGTAACTGGCTTGAAAATATTCTCACGACGAATGGGCTCAAATGTCAAAGACCATATGAAAGTATTGAAAAATCGATGAAAGCGTTGTCTCTAGAATCTTGTGCAATGAATTAGTTGCAATACATAGTAAAGCTTTGTTGCTAAGAAAATATTGCAAGCTTCAGCTCTCCCAAAGGTTGAAAGTCAATAGGGAACAAATGTCGGGGCCGGTCGTTCAAGCTTAAGGACGCATTCCTTCCAGTAATACGCACTGAATCTATATGCATGCAATGGTACGCCGATGTATGTTAAAGGAGTTCTTGTCCAATTAATCTTTGCAAGGTGGTTCGGTGTGTTACCTCAAAGGCAAAACCACAGTCCTAAATAGTTATAAGCATGTAAATGAGCTCCTGATACTGCGCCAAACCTTTCACTACTATATACCACAATGCGCCACGATGTTACTTTTAGCAGCTTCGGGAAAAAACACTACATAAATGCCATGTAGTAGGAGTCTTCTAAACGCATTTGGTTCGACAGGTGTCAAGAAGAAAACGAGCCCATTCAGCGATTTGTAGGCGTATTTGGGAGGCCGTCAAACTACGTCGAAAAAGACCGGGATAGTCCAGCCATCGCTGCTAAAAACACAAAGCAACTTTCAAATAGCTCTAAAAATGAACAACTATGTCCATCTAGCGCTAAACGTATCATACCTTTCCAGACGCGTTGATCAAGCAAACAGCAAACGCTAAATAATATGCTACCATCTGTGCGGCACTGTGAGACACTTTATGCCCCTTTAAGAAAATATCATTTCAGCAAACCACAACACTTGCATAGATTTAGCTTTTTATTCTCACAACGCCATTAAAGAAGTGAAGTACTGCACTTGCCAATTCACCGACCATAAGACGATGCTTGTTGCGGTTGGCCGGACGAGGTCTATGGAAAAACAAGTCGAGCAATTGCCACATAACTAACGCAAGACGGACGACAGAATGTGACCATTTATGAAATGAAGTGTCACGATTACACGCAGCTTATATTACAGGACCATATGACTATATCACTGTACAATACTTTCATGAAGTTCGTATAAAAGAGCTCTTAGTTAGATAAGAAATCTGTACCATTACTATATATACGTCGCGCTTGCGCGTTTGTTTGCGTGTGTTGGCGTGTTTTTTATTTTTTAATATTAATTTCTTACAGGATACTGCGTTAGAAAGACCAAGCAGGGGGGCATAATAAAAAGCGATTCACAATGTAACCTAAATAAAAGGAAAGTTCAAGCAATAAAAACATGTTAAGGCAGTAGAACACAGGATAACATTTGAACAAAGTTAAATGGCAGCAAGAAATTGCAAATTGCAACCAGATAATGCAAATCAGATACAACGTGAGACAGTCTGAGATCTTGAGTTGTGCAGCACAAAAATGAAAAGATACACAGTGATTGATGTCAGAATTTTTATTAACACAAAATGCTTCAAAAGGTAACACGTTCCAATCACTGAT
This sequence comes from Rhipicephalus annulatus, assembly GCA_013436015.1. NCBI lineage: Eukaryota > Metazoa > Arthropoda > Arachnida > Ixodida > Ixodidae > Rhipicephalus > Rhipicephalus annulatus. Next base: position 394,423 of record WOVY01000882.1, on the reverse strand, counting down.
CGTCCAAGGAAAAAAAGAGTTCATGAAAAGATTAGTACGTGCGAAGTAAGGTTCAAGAGTGTAACTGTGAGTATGTCGAGTTTGTATTGAAATTCAATTTCTTATAGAAGTTTCTGGACAAATGGTAAGTAAAGTTAGTGTAGAAATTTCATCCGGGCAACAATTCTTGGGTATTGTAAAGTAGGGATATCATTAATGGCTATGATTGTTGTTGGCGAGTCTTTTCTGTGGTCGGCATTAAAGATAAAGCGAACCACCTTTCGCTGCATCATCTCAAGCGTCTTGAAATCTTTCTTTATATGTGGGTTCCAAACAACACTAGCATAATCTAACTTTGGTCTTATAAAAGCAATGTAGGCCAACATTTTGATTTCTGAGAGCGCTGTTTTTAATTTGTGTCTCAACAAACCGAGTTTTCTAAAAGCAGATAAGCATGTTTTAATAATGTGGCTTGACCTTGTTAGGTGGCTTGTAATTGTGACGCCCAAGTAATTATATTCGTTAACCTCAGTCAATGGACAGTTGTTGAGATATTACGTATAATTAAAACGGTGTTTCTAATTTGTTATATGCATGAGAACTGATTTATCGCTATTTAATTTCATTGACCAATCTTCACACCACTTAGAAATGGCACAAAGGTTAGATTGCAGGCATTTCTGGTCATTCGGAGCAGTATGCGTTTTAAAAAGTATGCAGTAATCTGCAAAAAGTTTTATTTGGACTTGAGATGTGTCTATTGATTTAAAAATGTCATTTATATACACTAGAAATAGAATAGGTCCTAAAACACTACCTTGAGGAACTCTGCATGATACTGGTAGAATACCAGACATGCAGTCGTTTACTTTAACATTCTACATGCGATCGTGAAGATAAGAACGGATCCAGTCAATGAGGTTAACAGATAGACCTAGAATATGTAATTTAGAAATGAGTTTGCTATGCGTGACAAGATAGAAAGCTTTACTAAAATCTAAAAGATAGCATCAATTTGACTCCTCGTATCATGCAACGACGTAAACTCATGAATTGTTGTGACTAGCTGCGTTGTGGTCGATAATTTCTTCCTAAATCTGTGCTGTAATGGCGATAGCAGGTCGTTTTCTTCAAGTTGTGTGTAACAAAACATATTGAAACAACAAGCTTCAGCCCATTTTATCTGCTGTACGCCTCGTTGCCATCAAACCATCTAGACACTTTCTTACCCTTCATTCTACACAATGACAACTCTGTATCAAACATCCTGTGCCTCGCGGAAGAAGCCCGTCGCATTTCTCGTTTTCGGACTCTGGGCTCTTAACGTCGTTGGAAGGAACGATACGATGACCGTCACGAACCGGTATTATTCAAAAAAAGGTGACTTCGTGTTACTTTGGACACAAGAATACAAGCGTAGACTGTGTCAAAAGTTTCTGTCATGATATTCAGCCCCATTTGCAGTTTTGAAGCATGTCAGCCAGCTCACTTACGTAATTGCTTGTCCATTGTCCAATGGTCGACGATCGAGCAGAACGCAGCTCACTCACATAGCTAGCCTGAAACATTTCTACCCTCCTTGTGCGTCATAACTCGCACTTTTGGCTTCCTCTCCTTGCCGGGGAATGTAACGGATTAGTAAAAGGTAGAGAAGAGAAGGAGAGGTAGACGAAGAATCTTGGCACGATCGTAGTGCGCTGCCGTGAACGACCATCGCTCACTTCCTGTAAATAAAACCATTTCATCACGGCTCGCTGTAACAATATATAAGTATGCGCCTACCGTTCGAAGAGCGTACTAAGGGCCGGATATTGCTATCGTTAAAGTTTCAAAAGTGAAGCTTAAGGGTCCTCCAAATTTTGTTCCCTCGACCGAGAATCTATTTTTGTCTTGGTGGCATCCAAGGAGAGAAATAATATCTACTCTGTTTATCTCATACCTCAGTAATATTGCTAATGATGTTCTTGCACAATCTTGTGTAGCTTACATTTATTTATTTCTGTGAGTGCAAGGTTCAGTGGATGCACCTCGTGCCGAGTGTAAATACGTAAAACATTGCCGCGGATAACGAGCTTCGGCGGTCACGAGAGAACTCGGTGTTGGCTGTGGGACTCCCATGTCCACTCTCAACACCTTGCCAGTAATCTCTCAAGACGCGGCTCTGCGATAAATCCTGAAGAATCGGTGCAGAATACGTAATATTTTGTTTTAATAGTGCATTATGCACTTGCAGCAGTTAAGAGTAGTGAAGAGAATGATCCCCTTCCCCCCTATGTTGTGCCAGCTATTTGACGTAGTACGTCTCTAACTATGTTGGCCCCTATTTCGAGAGCGCGAATGTGCGGCGCGCACGACAGGTGTTTATCATGGGTAACGCTAAAAAATTATTTTGTTTCAAACGCGTCAACGTCTTTTCATTGAGCGCAAGTTTGAAAAGGTTCATTTGTCGTCAAGTGAGAATTATAACACTGGTTTCTCGAACGAGAGACTGATGCCTGCCTCCTTCAATAACTTTTCGACAACCTTAAGACCATGTTTCAGCACTGCTTGAACTTCGCGTATATCTAGTCCTGAGGCCCTTATGCAGAGGTCATTTGTGTTGTAGCGTGACGTCACTTATCACTGCGCACCCAGTGCGCGCATTCCGGTGCGACCGATCACGTGGTTCTGCGCCTATATATGGTGCGTCTTCTAATAAACTTATCAGTTGCTTCTTGGTATGCTGTCTGCTGCTCACGTTATTACACTGGCGACGAAGATGGGATCCGCCCCCTTGTACTAGCTCAGTACGAAGCAGTATTGCGGGCGATCGGCGGTCGACAGCCATGGACCAGAAAACAACGGCAGCCATGGCCTGGGACGGTTGAACTCGGCGGCACTACCTTCGGCAAGAGGCAACGCAGTCGTCGGGGAAAGCAACCCGATAAGTATACTGCACTTTACTGAACAATGGCGCGACTAGGCAAGCTAGACGAGTTCGACGAGAAGGATCAGAATTTTGAATCCTATCTGGAGCGTTTTGAGCACTTCGTCACCGCAAATGACATCAGAGAGGAAAAGAAGCTGGCAGTATTCTTGAGTGTGATAGGACCACGAACGTACGAGGTGCTCAAAAGTTTGGTAGTACCCGCTGTTCCTGGGGACAAGTCCTTTGAAGAGGTCACAGTGCTGTTGAAAAAACACTATAGCCCACAGTGCTCGGTCATTGCCGAACGTTGCAAATTTAACAAGCGAGCACAAGAAGAGCAGGAAAGCGTCGAGGACTTCATAGTGGCCTTAAAACAGTTAGCAAGGAAGTGCGATTTCGGTCAGTTTCTGCAAGACGCGCTGCGAGACAGAATAGTGGCAGGCATAAGACGCGAGGAAACGCAACTCGCCCTATTTGCTGAAGAAGATTTAACCTTCGAAAAGGCGTGCAAGATAGCCCAGGACCGAGAGCAGGCTGCGCGACAGACAGCGTTACTTCATGCAGAAGGCAAGGAAGCGGCTTTTTATGCAATGGCGATAAGAGGAAAAGGAAGCGAAAAGAAATCGAAGCTTCGGAAGCTCAAGAAAGCCAAGCGAGTTTGCGAAAGATGTGGCAAAGCGCATGCGGCTAGTGTTTGCTGGTATAAGAACGTCCAGTGTCACAGCTGTTCTCAAATCGGTCATCTACAGAAGATGTGTCCAAGTAATCGCAGAGAACTCAAGACTGCAAACGTGGTGGACTGCTCTGATAGTGACTCTGAATTAGATGTGTCCCATGTTATCAATACCGTGCGTTCTGGGTATGAAGTGCAGCTAAACGTAGAAGGGCAAGACCTCTGCATGCAGATTGATACGGGAGCAGCTGTAACACTAATTCCTGAGAGTGTGAGGCTGAACGCATTTCCTCATGTCAAGTGCGAGCCATCTCGAGTCACCCTAAAAACATACACTGGGGAACCTGTTCCAGTAAAAGGGCAATGCAACGTTTCCGTTACGGTGGGAAAACAGTCTTTGCGGCTACCCGCTATTATCGTCAAGGATAACGGCAAGCAGCTACCATTGCTGATGGGGCGAAGTTGGCTTGAAAGGCTCGGGCTTGACTGGAAAAGCGTGTTTGCTATAAATGTAAGCGACTCTCACAAGGTAGAGGCGGTTAAAAAGAAGTTCCCAGGGGTGTTTTCTAAGCAACCTGGAAAAGTAAAAAACTATCAAGCAAGGATAGTTTTAAGCCAGAATTGTACGGCTATTTTTGGCAAGGCCAGAAACGTCCCATTTGCGCTTCGAGATAAAGTGGAAGGCGAGCTAGAAAGGCTAGAGAAAAGCGGTGTTATACGCCCCGTAAATCGGAGCGATTGGGCCACGCCAGTAGTCGTAATCCAAAAGAAAGATGGTTCACTGAGGCTGTGCGGGGACTACAAAGTCACCATTAATCCTATTTTAAAGACCGACCACTACCCATTGCCTAGACCGGAAGATTTGTTCTCTGCCATAGCTGGCGGCAGAGTGTTTTGTGTGTTGGATCTTTCGGCCGCGTATCAGCAGATTCCGCTCACTGCCGAGTCCCGACCACTGCTAACTATTAATACGCACAGGGGGCTGTTCGAGTTCCAGCGCTTACCATTTGGGGTAGCCAGTGCGCCAGCCATTTTTCAGTCCTTCATGGATGAGGTGCTCAAAGGCATACCGCACGTGGGATGTTACATAGACGACGTCATTGTGTCGGGAAAAGACTTAGCCGACTGTCAAAAAACGTTGGAACTAGTCCTGCAGCGGCTGAGTGACTACAACGTGACACTGAAAGAGGAAAAGTGTCGGTTTTTTCAGAGCACTGTGACTTATCTCGGTCACACTGTGTGCGCTGAAGGTATATATCCTACAGAAGAAAAGATAAAGGCGATCACAGAAGCGCCAGCGCCCACTTGCCAAACAGAGCTAAAGGCTTATCTCGGCATGTTAACCTTTTATGCAAAGTTCTTAAGTAACCTTGCCTGCGTGGCAGAGCCATTGTACCGTCTGTTGCGCAAGGGCGAAAGGTGGTCGTGGACACGGGAGTGTAGCGAAGCATTTGCTTCTACGAAACTGTTACTTGTCAAGAGTAATGTGCTCACTTTTTACGATGTGGCGAAACCAATGGCTATGACATGTGACGCTTCGTCGTATGGATTGGGGGCTGTCATTTTTCATGAGACCGCAGAGGGACACGAAAGGCCAGTGGCATTTGCTTCTAGAACACTTACAGCCGCAGAGAAAAACTATGCTCAGTGCGAACGCGAAGCATTAGCACTGATGTTTGGGTTAAGAAAATTCCACCGCTACTTGTATGGACGAGAGTTCACTCTTTATACAGATCATCAGCCATTGCTCGGAATATTAGGCCACGACAAGCCGGTGCCTGCGCTTGCTGCAGCTCGAATGCAAAGATGGGCAATTACCCTGGCAGCGTACCAGTATAAACTAAAATACCGAAAGGGAAGAAATGTTGAAGTGGCTGACGCTCTGTCTCGGCTTCCACGGCCTATGGTAGCGGCCGATGAACCTTCCGAGTGTCTCTTGCTATTTGACAGCATGCCCCTCAAAGCGGATGACGTAGCGCGAGCCACACGACGTGATCCCACCTTGTCTCGCGTGACGCACTTCATCTTAAATGGATGGCCTTCAGAGTGCTCTGAAGCATTTAGACCATTTTATTCCCGGCGCGACGAGCTATCAGTAGAGCAAGAATGTATAACGTGGGGATCAAGGGTGATCATACCTGATAAGCTCCAGCTACAGGTCTTGCAGCTATTGCATGAGGACCACCCGGGATCTAGTCGCATGAAAGCGTTAGCAAGAAGCTTTGTGTGGTGGCCTGGCCTCGACCTTTCGGTTGAGAGCTACGTTCGACAATGTCAGGTTTGTCAGGCCGTCCAAAAAGCTGCTTCACCGGTTCCTTTGCAACCATGGAATTATCCCACAAGGCCCTGGCAACGCGTGCACGTCGATTATGCGGTAAAGGGCTCTCAGGCGTTCTTGGTTCTCGTCGACGCGTTCTCTAAATGGATCGAGGTCTCGCCTATGTCATCCACTACGGCTAACAAAACCATTGAGAAGCTACGTAGTATGTTTGCCGCGTATGGTCTGCCAGAGGTACTGGTGAGTGATAATGGACCGCAGTTCATTTCCGAAGAGTTCGCGGCCTTCTTGAGTGTAAACGGTGTAAGGCATGTCAAGACACCTCCTTATCACGCGGCCTCTAACGGAGCGGCCGAGCGTTTAGTGCAGACTACCAAACAAGCACTGTCAAAGCATGTCTTGCAGGACAAAGCTAGCCACCACAAACATTCATTTCGGGAACGCTTGGACAGCTATCTAATGAGTTACAGGACTACTCCGCACAGTACCACTCGCCAGACCCCGGCAGAATTATTCTTGAAAAGACAGCCACGGGTAAAGCTGTCATTACTAAAACCAGATTTCGAGCTCTCCATGCGGGAGCAGCAGCAACGTACCAAAGTGCAAAAGGACATGTCTAGGGGGGTTCCGCGATGTTTTGCTGTGGGGGACGCTGTGTGGGTGAAGACTGTGCGAGGTGAAACAGTGTCGTGGGAAGATGGTATCGTGACACAGGTTATCAGTCCCGTAACCTATCTGGTGAAAGTGTCGCAGGCGGTGCGATTTACGCATTCGGACCACATCAGAGCCCGCCACGGAAGCCAGGATTCTTCAAGTTATCCGCAGGCACAACCTGCTCCAACGGCATCCGTAGACACGACTCCACCGACGGTTCCGATGGCGTGTGGGCCAGTCGCCGGGTCGCCTCTCGTAAATCCACACGCAACCGACTCTGCGACGTCTCTCCTTCCGGCAACTGCATCACCCACGGCCGGAGCAGCTGCCTCCGGCTCGCCGGACCAGCCCAGTGCCGACGACGCGCCACCTGCAGTCGAACTTCCAACTCTGCGTCGTAGTGCACGTGTACGACATGCCCCGAACAGATACCAGTCCAGTGACTTTCGGAAGTAATCTGAAGGGGAAGGAGTGTTGTAGCGTGACGTCACTTATCACTGCGCACCCAGTGCGCGCATTCCGGTGCGACCGATCACGTGGTTCTGCGCCTATATATGGTGCGTCTTCTAATAAACTTATCAGTTGCTTCTTGGTATGCTGTCTGCTGCTCACGTTATTACAATTTGTGTAGAGTGAATACCTCGATTCGCTTGGTAACGTTTTCGACAACACCGCCATAACATAGTTTAAGAGGAGTAGGCTTAGAACACTCCCTTGTTGGATGCACTGTGTGTAGGAATGATAATTACTTGGTCCTTCAGTTGTTTCCATATATATTTTCCTATCACTGAAAAAATTTGCTATGCCTCGCAGCGATCGACTACGTAGTCCAAGCTTTATCATCTCCGTCAGCCCGTTAATGTGACTAACTGAGTCGAATGCTTTCGAATACAGGGAAATACCACTATTTTGATGTTTCAACAGATGCGTTCATTCTCAATACATGTGACGATATCTAATATCACATTCATTGTGCAACGATTTTGACGAAAACCTGTCATAGAGTCTGAGAAGACTATTGTGTGATTCCCACCACCATTGAAGTACACCACTCTCTCCATCAACTTATAAATACAGCTTGCGAGACTGACTGTGTGGAATGATTCAAGACATAAAGGGGTCTTTCCTTATTTTCGAAACGGAACTACTCAACCTAATTTCCATAATTCAGGAAGAATCTCTGATATCCAGATATTATTGAATAGCTCATGCAGCTTCATTGTACCTGCTGGTTCAAAGTTCTTCAGCATCATGTGCGTATCACCATCTGGTCCCGCAGCTGTTTTTGTACGACAGAACTCAAGGGCACACTTAAGTTGGTCTAAGCAAAACTCGCAGTCAGGTTGAGGGTTTTCCGACATCAAACACGGTCACACCTTCCGAGTGGCAAGTGTTGTGAAACTTGCAAAATTTGGGCATGTAATTGTGATTTGTGGTCTGCTTATTAGCCGACGGACTTCGCCAGCAACATTTGTTGGTAAAGTGTTCAGGGCTACGGCAAGAACTCGAAAAGGATGGCTCTGGGTAACAGGGCCGCTTAAGTATCAGATGGTCACCCAATTCTAGGAACAAAAGTGAAATCGCTAAACGACGAGCAGTATTGTCACCATCGTCTGCTACCTTTTTTTCTGTGACGGTGTGGTGTTGCGTCAATTTTTCGTTCCATCTTGTAGTGCTCGAGTTTACCGCTGCTACGGTAAGCCCGTGATACTCGTATTCTGATAGCTCCTAAGTGTTCGTAATCCCCGTTAACTGCAGTATACTCATTTACCACTATGGCTTTCTGGGTACTAATACTGGAGTCACTCAGTAGAGTTGTGAAAGTGTCTAAGTTTAACTTTTCGCCTAATGCAGCCGTTATGCGACCACGAAAATGCTGCCAGTTAGTACAACTTGAGTACCATTGAGTCATTCTACTTCTCATAGGTCTATGCCATTCCAGAATCGGGAAGTTATCACTGCCAAGCGTTTATATATCTGTTCACCATTCAGAATCATCTAAAGGCCGTGCGCATATAGTGTGACATGTATACAACTGGAGAAACAATAACTTCTTATAGACGTTGTAGATGTATCATTCAGCACTGTCAAACTGAATTTCTCAGCAGCACACTCGACAACATTTTCGCGAGATTTCGCATTTTTACTGCCCCAGATGACAGTATGAGCGTTAAAGTCTGTACAAACCGGCACATATTGCTGTGCCTGAAAAGCGCGTACTTTTCGATACTAGAGGCTGTGAACAATTGCACTGCCCTTTGTGCCCTAAGTAACAACAACATAATTGTCCGGGCGAAATTCCGAAGGCAGCCAAGACGTAGGATCCTTCCCCGCCGTGAGATAAGGGTGCGCGAGCAAGCGTCCACCCCCTCCTCTCTGTACGGCAAAATACTCGCGGAGATAAAAGCGCACGCCGTGGCGTTGTGACGATGTGGTGACGCGCACTCCTTGCTCCATCCCGCTGGCAATGCTCAAAACACGACAGCTCGCTCTGAGATGCCCGTCACCAGCAATAAGCAGCAGATAAAAATGAATTGCCATTTGTACGTTGAAGGCGCGCCCCTCGGTGTCTCAGCGGTTGACGCCTCGCAGTCTTGGTTCAGTGGTTCTAAGTTTATTTCCGCGTGCCGGTGTCTTTTTCTGAATTATTTTTTTCTTGCGTATATATATATATATATATATATATATATATATATATATATATATATATATATATATATATATATAGTGGGACTGTCACAACACGAGCGCCCAAAAAGGGCGCGGCGCCAAAGTCTCGCGATGAAGCGCCAGAGTGACGCCGTGAGGTCAACGATAAAAAAAGAAAACAAACAACCAAAGACCCCCGGGCGCGCGCCTCTCCCCTCGGAAGCGTGGCTTCGCCGACGAACCTCCTCACCCCACATCGGCGGCCGAGCAAGCACTCGAAATTTCTCGATAAAAAGAGGCGTGGTGATGCCGGGTTGAGTCATCCGTCGCGGACGGCCCTCGTACCCTCCCGCGCTTTCCCCCAGCCTCCCCTGCGCATCGCGCCGACGAAATGATGAGAACTTTCTGGAATGTAGCGTGGAAGATATTTAACTGAGCAGCGGAGATGAGAGATCAGGAGAAGACGGAAGTTAGCGCCAGAACGCGTAGGGGTTTCACCGTGTAGTCGGCGAAGGGTTTGTCCATAGAGACAAAGCAGGAGAAGAAGATGATTTCCACCTGTGGGTGACGACTCGAGCTACAGGCAAGTGTGTGTTAACCGCTATCGAGCGAAGACGCGTGGCAACAGCTGTGTGTGTGAAGCCGACGTGTTTCCGGCGAAGAAGGGAAAGCTTGCAGAGTGGCCAATTGAAGACGCGAGGTTTCCTGGAAGAGAAACTTCGGGGGCAGCGGAACGACAACAACGCTGGACTTTGAGTGAGTGATTCTCGGAAGAGTATCATTAAGACTTTTCTTCCAAGAACTTTAGACTGAATAGGTTTTCTATCTCTTTAGCCTTTAAGTGTCTTGGTTGTTCAATGAATGCGACTGCATTGTAGTGCGTATTGTTGTCGGTGTCCGTTGTTTCGAGAGTGGCTGATTGTACTGTGTAGTACGTTGTTTGATTGGTGACATTTTGTACTCAACTATTGTGGAGTGTGCATACTTGTGTATTGTTTTCGATCTGCCATTATTGAGAATATAATTTTGTTTGTTTATCAACTCTCGGCTCTGACTTGTTCTTTGGGCCACAGCTGGCGTGTGCTGGCGCGCCAAAAAGGACCACTTCTAAATTGTCCACGCTATCGTGGTGCGCTTCAGAGGGGCCAATACTTCGGCCCTTGGAATTAGCTCGGCGATCGCCTCCTGAATTAACGGGACCTGTGAAAATTAATCTGGCGTCCGCGACAGGACGTTTTGGTGCACAATGTGTCCAAAGTAGTGAGAAAGAGCCTCGAGTTGTTGATACTGCTATCGGAACGATTTTGTGTGTTGCGCAGTGCTCTCGTTAACGAGTGCAGGAAAGTGTTCCGATATATTCATTTAGGCAGATACTTTTTGCTCGCGGCAAGGTTTTATTTGCGAGTTGCGAGACACAATAGATTTCGAAAAGTTAGTCGCTCTTGGTGAGAAGATTGGTCTTTCTGGAGCCGAACTACGGAAGTGGGTCACCCAGAAAGAAAAAGAAGAAAAAGAGCGGGCCAAAGAAGAAAAGGCAGCTGAGCTGGAAAAAGAAAGGTTGGCGGTCGAAAGAGCCAAAGCAGAAAAAGCAGCTGAGTTGGAGAGAGAGAGAGGTTGGCAGCTGAGAGAGCCAAGGAAGAAAAGGCAGCTGAGTTGGAGAGAGAAGTTGGCAGCTGAGAGGGCCAAGGAAGAAAAAGCAGCTGAGTTGGAGAGAGAGAAGTTGGCAGCCGAAAGGGCGAGAGAAGAAAGTGAAGCGAGGGAGCGACAGCTGAAAGAAGAAAGAGAAGCGGAGATGGCTGAAAGGGAACGGCAGTGGCAGCACGAGATAGAACTCGAGTGGCTCCGTTCGCAACAGCGAAGTGAAACTCCCGTCCAAGCTAGAGTTGAAAGCAGCGAACGGGAAGATCATGGCTTCCGCTGGAACCCAAGCAAGCTGCTCGTAGCGTTTGATGAAAGGAAGGATGACCTTGACGCGTACCTTCACAGGTTTGAGACGATTGCAAGTAGCCAGAATTGGCCGGAACATCAATGGGCAACTGCTTTGAGTACTTGCTTGAGTGGTGAAGCGCTCAGTGTGTACGGCAGGCTGACGCCGACCGATGCAGCCAACTATGCAAAGGTGAAAGCTGCTTTGCTGAAGCAATTTATATTTACTGTGGAAGGATTCCGGGACAGATTTCGGACAGGAAATCTAGCTGATGGTGAGACGGCTACATGTATGCCGCCCGACTTAGCCATTATTTCGACAGATGGATCGAACTTTCAGGGACAGCGCAGGAGTACGATGAGCTTAGAGAGCTCCTAATTAGAGGACAATTTCTTACTAGCTGCCACCCAAGCCTGTCGCTGTACTTGAAAGAGAGGAGAGCTAAGTCACTTGAAGGCATGCTTGAATTAGCTGATCAATTCTTGGAAGCGCGAGGTGGCACTAATTTGGCCAAGGTCAAGAAGGAGTGTCCCGAAGATTCGAAGAAATCGGCTCCCGAAGAAAAGAAGCGTGCACCGGAGAGCATTCCGCGATGTTTTCTGTGTAACCGAGTGGGTCATAACGCGAACAACTGTCGTAATAAATTTACGAGCCCTGCGGTAGTGAAATGTTTTAAGTGTGGTTAGACTGGGCACAAAGCAGATGCATGTCGTAACGGAGCGAGTCAAACTCACCAGGTATCATGTGTGCTAGCAGCACCGAAATCCGATGATAATGCCGTCACCGACAGATTCGTAGAGTTGAAAAATGGGGAGAAACTTCCTATTGTGGGTGCTGTAAAGTCAAAACAGCCAACCGGTGTTACGAAGGGAATGCCAACGCTGCCTGGAAAAGTTGCGGGCAAGAAGATTACGGTTCTAAGAGACACCGGTAGCTCCACGGTTATCGTGCGGAGAAATTTAGTACGGGAAAGTGAGTTGACAGGCAGAACGAAACCGGTTTGCCTAATTGACAGTATGGTTCGGATGCTTCCCGAAGCATAGATTGAGGTTGAAACCCCGTACTTCAGCGGCAAGGTTGCTGCTCTATGCATGACGACCCCCCTGAACGACCTCGTCATCGGAAACATCGACGGGCGCGAGGGCCAAATGATCCAGAACGATTGAAAGAAGACCCGAAGATGGAGCCCTCGCCAACCCAGCGACCGCGAGATACAGTGGAAAAGCATCCCGTGACGGATCTCCCTCGAGCCCAAGGTGAAGCCACGGTGCAAGAGTCAGTGAATGAGAAGATGATTGTGTTGAATGAGTTCACATGCTGGGCAGCTGGACTTACGTCGGCACGCCCTCAACCGACCGACAGTGTAAAGGTGACGGAGTCGGCCAGCCAGGCCAAATGTCGTGACATGAACAAGCGGTTGAATAACCGGGCAGGATCGGTTGAGCGTCATGACCCTTTAACATTATCGGAAGTGAAAACGATGGCTGAGACGCCGCCTCAGATACCGTCGTTGGAAGGGGCTCGCCGGAACAAAACGAGGAAAAACAATAAGAAGAGATCGAGAGAGCACCGCAAGAAAGGGCGCAAGTGCCACTCGAAATGCACAGGATAGGTGTTGAGGTCAATTCGGAATGTGTTTGACAGTGCTTTATGCTAAGTTAATGTGGTTGTTATCCTGTGTCACAACTGTATGTCGAATGAGTCAAAATGATTGTTACGGTGAGGCTATTGTACAATTGTTGTAATGAGAGAACTTTGTACATTTGTATTCTCTGGAATATGTGATGGAGTGTTGTACTCATGTACCTGTGGTTATATTTCATGTGTGTGAGATTGAATTACAATGTACGATAGAACAGAGTGATCTATTGTGAATGTGACGTGTCATGAGCAACGGACTATGTTCCAGTCTTTAAGTGTGTGGGGACTGTTCGCGCTCGTTTGTGTGGTTTTGAATATTATGGGATAATATTCTTAAAGTGGGCGCAGTGTCACAACACGAGCGCTCAAAAAGGGTGCGCCGCCAAAGTCTCGCGATGAAGCGGCAGAGTGACGCCGCGAGGTCAACGATACAAAAAGAAAACAAACATACAAAGACCCCCGGGCGCACACCTTTCCCCTCGGAAGCGTGGCTTCGCCGACGACCCTCCTTACCCCACATCGGCGGCCGAGCAAGCACTCGAAATTTCTCGATGAAAAGAGGCGTGGTGATGCCGGGTTGAGTCATCCGTCGCGGACAGCCCTGGTACCGTCTCGCGCTTTCCCCCAGACTCCGCTGCGCATCGCGCCAACAAAATGATGAGAACTTTCTGGAATGTCGCGCGGAAGGTATTCAACTGAGCAGCGGAGATGAGAGATCAGGAGAAAACGGAAGTTAGCGCCAGAGCGCGTAGGGATTCCGCCGTGTACTCGGCGAAGGGTCTGTCCGTAGAAACAAAGCAGGAGAAGAAGATGATTTCCACCTGAGGAGTGACGACTCGAGCTACAGGCAAGAGTGTGTGTTTACCGCTATCCAGCGAAGATGCGTGGCAACAGGTGCGTGTGTGAAGCCGACGTGTTTCCGGCGAAGAAGTTGAAGCTTGCAGAGTGGCCGATTGAAGACGCGAGGTTTCCTGGAAGAGAAACTTCGGCGAGGTTTCCTGGAAGAGAAACTTCGGGGGCAGCGGAACGACAACAACGCTGGACTTTGAGTGATTCTCGGAAGAGTATCATTAAGACTTTTCTTCCAAGAACTTTGGACTGAATAGGTTTTCTATCTCTTTAGCCTTTAAGTGTCCTGGTTGTTCAATGAATGCGACTGCATTGTAGTGCGTATTGTTGTCGGTGTCCATAGTTTCGAGAGTGGCTTATTGTACTGTGTAGTACGTTGCTTGATTGGTGACATATTGTACTTAACTATTGTGGAGTGTGCATACTTGTATATTGTTTTCGATCTGCCATTACTGAGAATATAATTTTGTTTGTTTATCAACTCTCGGCTCTGACTTTTTCTTTGGGCCACAGCTGGCGTCCGCTGGCGCGCCAAAAAGGACCACTTCTAAATTGTCCACGCTTTCGTGGTGCGGTTCGGGGGGGCCGATAATTCGGCCCTTGGAATTAGCCCGGCGATTGCCTCCCGAATTAACGGGACCTGTGACGGAGTAATAATTCAATGGGCCAGTTAGTCTTCGTGAAGGTATGGGATATCGCACAACGGAAGCGTTGTCAACAAGGATAAATATATTTATTTCCCAACAGTTTCGGGAGGGGCCCTCCCTTCATCAGGGGATGTGTTATCCCCTGATGAAGGGAGGACACCTCCCGAAACTGTTGGGAAATAAATATATTTATTCTTGTTGACAACGCTCCCGTTGTGCCATATACCATGTAGACTTATATATATATATATATATTTATATATATATATATATATATATATCATAAATACTATATATATATATACATATATATATATATATATATATATTGTAATGAAATAATGAATCTGAATAACGGACGCTCTGCTGGCAATGAAGAAGACGACGATGATCGGTGGCTGCAGTAGTAGCTCGCGCATGCCGCTCGCCATTAGCCAGACCTGCCTGATAAAGGATATTTTGCCAAGCTGCGTCTGAACCTTTCTCGACGTACACCTCTATTTTAAGTGGTGGAGGAGCCGGGGTTCCCATCAACCTGGAACTTCGCAATCGGACGCTACCCTCACCATTCACCATGACTGCTCCTGGCCCTTCTCAAGCTGCTTTACCAACGACAATCTACTGTACTTACGCGCCTCGGCAACGCGACCCACCAGTTTTCCGCGGCAATGACGAACAAGACGTCGAGGACTGGCTCGTCGTGTACGAAATCGTAAGCGCTTCCAACAAGTGGAACGCCTGCGCCCAGCTCACAAACGTGCGCTTTTACCTCGCTGATGTGGCCAGCCTCTAGTTCAAGAACCACGAATGAGAACTTACCAACTGGTCCGCCTTCAAGACCACCATCGCCGCGGTCTTCGGTCGTCCCGCCGTGCGCCGGCTTCGCGCGGAACAGCGTCTCCGTAGTCGAGTCCAGCGCAGGGACGAGACCTTTACGAGTTAGATTGAAGATGTCTTGTCTCTTTGCAAGCGCGTCGATGAATCTCTAACCAAACGCGACAAAATCAAGCACATCATTAAAGGAGTTGACAACGACACCTTCCAGATGCTCGTCGCTAGGAATCCACAGACCGTCACCGATGTTGTCCAGCTCTGTCAGGAGTACGACGAGTTGCGTAAGCAGCGTGTCTCTACGCGCAGGGCCGCAGAAGATATGGTTGAAGTTACTGCCCTCGTACACGACGTCGCTGGTGATCACACCGTCTTGCTGCCCCAAATCAAACGATTCATTCGTGAGGAAGTTGCGTGTCAGCTTTCTCTTGTGGCCGAAGCATCCGCGCCAGTGACCTCGTTAGACCCACGTCTACGCCAGGTCATTGAGACACAGGTAACGCAGGCACTGCCTCCATCACCATCTGTCCCCACGCCACTGACCTACGCTGCCGTCGTTGCTAGACCCCCAGCCCCACCTGTCTCTGGCGCATACCGGGGCACTGGGTGCTCCTACCCTATGATGCTGCCTACATACACGGCACCCCATCCCGTTTCGCCCCCTGCACCTTCTGTCGTTAACCCATGGCCCACCTTGGATAATCGACCTGTATGTTTCGCATGCGGTTTCGTGGGACATATAGCATGCTACTGTCACCGTCGCAACTTCCAGCCTCCAGACCATGGAAATTCTGCAAATTACCAGGCTGCCCAGAATCCCCAGCGACCATCTTCTCCTATCACCGACTCATTGTCCCCACGACGCCCCGTCGATTCTCGCCGGTCATTACCACCCCGTCACTGATGTGTCTCTCCGATGCTTCGGTGCACGAGCCCCGCTCGAGAGGAAAACTGACAGCCGCAGTTCCAGAGGCAAGAACTGCGTCGTCGTCGCACTTTCTAAGACCTCCTCTTTGTCCGACTAACGAAATTGATGGGCTAGTAGAAGGTGTTGCTGTACGTGCTCTTGTCGAGACAGCCGCCGTCGTTTCGGTAATTAGTGAAAAACTGTGTCGCGATTTGAGAAAAGTTACAACACCACTTACGAATCTTGCTCTGCGTACAGCCACCTCCCATTTCATCGCGCCGACAGCTCAGTGCACAGCACGCGTTCTTATTCAAGATGTTTAGTACGCCGTCAACTTTGTTGTTCTCCCACGTTCATCTTACGACGTCATACTAGGATGGCATTTCCTTTCTACAAATCAGGCCCTCGTCGACTGCGCTCGTGCTGAACTAACGTTGACGAACTCGCACCTTGATATCGACCACCACAGTCCCTCTAAAGTGTTTTCCGCAGCTGACGTTCGCATCGCGCCGTTGTCCGCCGTCCTAGTGCCTGTGTTTTCCCCTGCTGCAACTAACTCGACGCTCCTGTTCCAACCAACTATAGCTAGTGTGCAACACCAAACCATCGTCCTCTCGTTTGCCGTCATCAACTTTTCCAATGGTTCGGCGGTACTGTATGTGTGCAACGTTTCTGCTTGTCCGTACATCCTGCTACGCGGTGAGTGTCTGGAAAGCCTCGAGACCTTAAATTGTACTTTCGAAGACCCGATATATCGAGACAAGCCATTTTTACCGACTTGTGCCATTACACCCGCAACTGACGCTAATGAACCTATGGATGTATTCCGCAAGTCCTTCGATTGTAACCTCACGCCTGGGAAGCAGGAACAGCTGATCAAGCTCCTACAGCGTTTTCGAGCCTCGTTTGACCACAATCAGTCTTCCTTTGGTCGAGCGTCATCTGTTGTTAACCGTATAGATACTGGTCAAGAGACGCCATTATGGCAGCATCCATATCGTGGGTCAACTACCGAACGCCGTGCCATCAATGAACAAGTTGACGACATGTTGACACGTGGCATAATCGAACCGTCGAGCAGTCCCTGGGCCTCTCCAGTTGTGTTGGTAAAGAAGAAGGACGGATCCATCAGATTTTGCGTGGACTACCGGCGTCTCAACCGAATCACGCGCAAGGATGTCTATCCGCTGCCACGCATTGACGATGCCTTGGACTGCCTACAGGGAGCCGAATTTTTCTCTTCTTTAGATCTGCGCTCTGGATACTGGTAGGTACCCATGGCAGAGGCCGATCGTGAAAAAACTGCTTTCATCACGCCCGACGGGCTTTACGAATTCACAGTCATGCCATGCCCTTCGGCCTCTGCAATGCGCCAGCTACTTTCAATCGAATGATGGACTTTATCCTTCGAGGCCTCAAATGGAACGCTTGCTTTTTTTATTTAGATGATATTGTTGTCTGTTTCAACTGATTTCGCAACCCATTTTACCCGCCTCGAGAAAGTCCTCGCGTGTATTTCTGCCGCGGGGCTGCGACTGAATCTGAATAATTGCAATTTCGCCGCTCAAAAGCTTACGATCCTTGGCCACGTGGTTTCAAAAGACGGCATTCTTTCTGACCCTGCCAAACTTATAGCCGTTTCATCGTTTCTCAAACCAACCACCATGAAAAAGCTCCGAAGCTTCATAGGCCTTTGCTCTTACTTCCGGCGCTTCGTCCGAAATTTCGCGACGATCATCGCTCCTTTGACCAAGCTCCTCGCCGGTTCTAGAGACCTTTCAGCCTGGTCTGCCACCTGTGATGACTCTTTCAACGAACTACGCCGCCTCCTCATGTCGCCGCCTATTCTGCGACACTACGACCTATCGGCACCCACAGAGATCCACACCGACGTTAGTGGTGTCGGGCTAGGTGCTATTCTTGCACAGAAAAAAGACGGCTTCCAAGAAGACGTGGTTGCCTAGGCAAGCCGAACTCTTAGCAAAGCGGAAACCAACTATCCTGTCACTGAAAAGGAATGCCTCGCCATTATTTGGGTGATAGTGAAATTTCGACCTTACGTGTACGGGCGCCCTTTTGACGTCGTGACTGACCACCACGCCCTGTGCTGGTTGTCGTAACTGAAGGATCCAAGCGGTCGCCTCGCCCGATGGGCATTACGCCTCCAAGAATATAATATTCGCGTGGTCTATCGCTCCGGCCGGAAACATTCGGACGCAGACGCCCTATCCCGTTCGCCTCTACCCCCTGACCCGGACTGCGGCGAAAGTCTAACCTGTGATGCCACTGCCGTCACTATCGCCGACATGCCATCTGAGCAACGCAAGGACCCTTGGTTTGCTTCGATTCTAGACATCCTGACTGGGCCGACGGCTTCCCCCCCTTCTCGCACATTGCGTCGGCAAGTCGACCACTTCGCCACTCGCGACGACGTGCTTTACCGACGCAACTACGCACCTGGTGGACGTCAGTGGCTACTCGTGATTCCACGTCATCTGCGATCCGAAATTTGTTCCACGTTTCATGACGACCCCCAATGTGGCCACGCAGGTTTCCTGAAGACTTATTTTCGCATACGTCTCCGATATTACTGGCGTGGCATGTACCGTTCTATACGACAATACGTTCGGGCCTGCTCGACGTGCCAGAGACGAAAAACTCCCCCTTGTTACTCCAGCGGTACCTTGCTACTCTTACCATGCCCGTCCCGACCATTCGACCGCGTCGGCATCAATATCTATGGTTCCCTTCCCAACACAGCTGACGGGAACCGCTGGATCATAGTTGCCGTCGACCATCTCACGCGGTACGCCGAAACTTCATCCCTTCCCTCGTCTACAGCAAAAGACGTTGCGAATTTCGTTCTTCACAACATCGTATTACGTCATGGAGCACCTCGGGAGTTACTGAGCGATCGTGGTCACGTATTCTTGTCAGACGTCATCACAGCATTGCTGCGTGAGTGCCACGTCGTTCACCGCACTACAAGCGCCTATCATTCCCAGACCAATGGAATGACCCGAGCGCTTCAACCGCACCCTTGGTGACATGCTGTCTATGTATATCTCGTCAGACCACTCCAATTGGGACCGAGTGCTCCCGTTTATCACGTTCGCTTATAATACCGCCATTCAAAGCACTACTGGGTTTTCTCCTTTTTTCCTCCTTTACGGACGCAAACCTTCTTGCACTGTGGACACCATTCTTTCGTACAAACCTGACTCCTCAGAGTCCACGACTTTGTCTCAAGCCGCTACATACGCTGAAGAATGCCGCCAACTGGCAAGATCATTCACAACCCAAGACCAAGGACGCCAAAAGCACCACCATGACGCATCAAATAACACTACTTCCTACGATCCAGGTTCACTCGTCTGGCTGCATGTCCTTTCTGCTACACCTGGCCTTTCTACCAAGTTGGTCCCCAAGTATCACGGCCCATACCGTGTGCTACAAAAAACGTCACCGGTGAATTACCTCATCGAGCCACTGGAACCATCTTCTGACCAACGTCGTCGTGGCCAGGAAATTGTCCACGTCTCGAAACTTAAGCCCTGCTATGACCCTCCCGTGTTTACTTGTCCATAGGTTGCCAGGATGGCTCCTCATTTCGCGGGGAGTAATTGTAATGAAATAATGAATCTGAATAACGGACGCTCTGCTGGCAATGAAGAAGACGACGATGATCGGTGGCTGCAGTAGTAGCTCGCGCACGCCGCTCGCCATTAGCCAGACCTGCCTGATAATGGACCTTTTCAAAGCTGCGTCTGAACCTTTCTCGACGTACAACACCTCTATTTTAATATATATATATATATATATATATATATATATATATATATATATATATATATATATAAGTTGCCCTGTACATTCCTTGATCTTACTGTCTGTTAGATCTCATTATATTGTGTTAAAACACGGAAAAACGAGCCCTTAGGTATACACTTCTTACCCTTATTTCATTGAACGAGGGTCTCGTACTGGCAGACTTGGTGTGTTTAGGTTGTATACGAGGGACTATTAATCAGCTGCACGCTCATAATAAAGTTCACGTGCTACAAGACGCCAAACATGCGCATAAGAGTGTTTTCACACTCGTCGCTTGGCTTATAGATAGCACTGACTGTCACTCCTACTTCTAAATTCACATATAAACCCAAAAAAGTGAATGGAGGGAAGGCCGCTGTGGTAGGTCAGTGCTTAGAGCATCGAACGCGTTATTCGAAGGTCGTAGGTTCGATTCCTGCTCACGGCTGGTTATTTTTCATCCACTTTTTTTTCTTTTTTCTTCTTATTTACATTCTCTTTGTTTTAATAACTGCCCCTGTACAATCCTTGGCATTACTGTCTGTTAGATCTCACTAATATTGTGTTAAAACACGGGAAAACGAGCCCTTAGGTATACACTTCTTTCCCTTATTTCATTGAACGAGGGTCTCGTACTGGCAGACGTGGTGTGTTTAGGTTGTATAGGAGGGACAATTAATCAGCTGCCCGCTCATAATAAGTTCACGTGCTACGTGAAGCCAAACATGCGAATAAGAGTGTTTTCACACTCGTCCTTTGGCTTATAGATGGCGCTGACTGTCACTCCTACTTCCAAATTCACATATAAGCCCAAAAAAGTGGATGGAGGGAAGGCCGCTGTGATAGCTCAGTGGTTATAACATCGAACGCGTTATTCGAAGGTCGTAGGTTCGATTCCTGCCCACGGCTGGTTATTTTTTCATCCACTTTCCTTTCTTCTTTCTTTTTATTTACATTCTATAGGTTCTAATAACTGCCCCTGTAAATTCCTTGGCATTACGGTCTGTTAGATCTCACTAATATTGTGTTAAAACAAGGAAAAACGAGCCCTTAGGTACACACTTCTTTCTCTCATATATATATATATATATATATATATATATATATATATATATATAGATAGATAGATAGATAATTATACATATATGGTGAGTGATGGAAAAAAATCCAGAATCTTTAAAATGTTGTAGAACATCACTCTCTCCAATCGGCGCCGGACACGCACCACCATATATGGTATAATAAAGTGGGAGAAGAAAACGTGCAGCCGCTGAACAAATAGCGCCGATTGACTTGCTGGTCGCTTGAAGAAGGAGAAAACTGTGTAGAAGTTCAAGTGTGGCTGAGAAAAAAAAAACATTATTTACTAGCTGTACCGAATATACATGAGAACACATATCAAAGTTACAAGAAAAAAAAGAAGCCCTTTGAGAAGAACCGACTTCTGTAGGGCGACCCTATAGGATTCGGCAGAGCCGATGGTGCCTAAAACCGCAAGCCCCACTCAGAACGCTTGGCGGAACTTCGGGGCCTCTTATAATTTTTTGGTGCTCCTCTCATACACATCTGTGGGTGAATCGTCTCATGTTTTTCCTTTATTAGGACAGTACACTTGGTCGATCAAAACCCGCCACGAGGACGCGACCTTCTTGCACGTGAAGGCTCATGCCCTCTCCAAAAATAACGCTACCAAAACGTAAATAAAATAGAACTAGAAAAAGTCGTAGAGACTTGGGCAAGCTATGCGGCGCACATTATGTAGACTTAGAGCTACACGTACTCTGCTTTTGCGCTCACAGGAATGGCTTCCCTGGAAACACGTCAACTTCTTGTTATGGGGCAATAGTCCACTTGTCCCCTGTGCACTGTAAGAGGAACCGCTCACTGACCATACATGGTTCTACTTGTGAGCACATTTTCCAGGGTAAATGCCGAACCAGTCGAAGATCTGTCAAGGCAGCTTTAGGCACCAATTTAATGACCAGGCACCCATTGCGGTGACATCAGCCACGCTTTCACGTGTCGCCAGCCCGCCCACTTCCGAGATTTACCGGAGCTATGACGTACTGGAACAAAACGTTGTCGGCTACCTACACGTTTTGGCGACACGCGCTGCCTTGAAAAGGCGGCGTGCGTGAACAGAGCATGTGGCTGGGCTGCAGCTTCACCCATGTGAGGGGTCACCACGCCGCGATGCGTCTCGGATGAGGCCAATTAAAAGTACCGCGAGACAACAAGGAGGCCGTCATAACAACGTTTCTAATCCTATTTCGTTCATTGCCCAGGTGGGGTACGATTTCTTTTTGCTGAGTTGACCGGAACTCGAAACACTCTGCCGTCTCGCACTACTGAACTACGCGGGGTATCATGCTGGTGCCGTACTGAATCTGAATGCGTCCATGGCAAATCCGGTCGGACACGCATCGACAGAGTGCCATTAAAGCAATGCTGCCTGTCAACTGCTGACATGCCTCCCCAAGCTTACGACAAAAAGTAAATAAAAGCAAACTAAAACTGGCGCTCAACCAAAATTTAGCGCGGTCGTACAGACGTCGACGCTGACGTCGACGCCGACGCCGGCGGCAAAATACACCCGAGAGTGTCTTTATAATTGCTATCGCAATTAAAAAAATACAATACTGTCCCCTTGCCACCACATGCTTCGCGTGACACTGATTTCACAAGTACGCGTGATCTGCCAATATTTTTGCTTTCCTACTTCTTCTGTAGTTCAAATGATTTTAAGCAATTATAAGCTTCTTTTTTCTTCATGGAATTATGTATAGCCACGGTTTGAAACTCTGTGGCTTTTTACTTCTAATAATCTCACTCAAATACATGTGGTGAACTGTACACTTCTAAAAATCTGTACAGACAATGTCGCTTGGACCACAGTTTGGCAATCTAATTTTTCTTCACCACGGCAACGCTGTGTTCCTGACGAGAATAAGTCTACTTGCAGAAGCATAGTGTTTAGCGATGTTCTCCCAGAGAATTTCGGAACAACCCAAGCCTCGCCGTTCTTTTGAACTTTAATCTCATTTGGCACTGAAAATCTGTAACAAAACTGCGAATATGTGCACTTTCTTAACAAGGGTAATCTATTCAAGAATGATGTGTCTTGCTCGTGATTTTTTATAATTTTCTCAGAGGTTTGAATATTTGGCATTCAACGTTTTCTCCTTACGTTCATATGTTAGATATAAATGAAACTGCTTTTATAAAATTACACGTTTCTTACTGTGTTCATATCGCTTTTTAATACAAAACATGCATATAAAAGTACATTTTATTTTTGTGGATAGACTTTCGTCCTCCTGAGCGGTCAGCTGAGCCGCCTTAGAGGTCAAGTGGCAAAGGTACTCGGCTGCTGAGCCGTAGGTAGCAGGATCCAATCGTGGCAGCAACGGCTGCATTTTGGATGAATGCGAAACTGTTGTAAGCCCGCGTGCTCGGATTTGGGTTCACGTCAATGAACACCTGGTGGTCAAAATTTCCGGAGCCCTCCACTACAGCGCCTCTTATAATGATAAGATAGTTTTGTAAGGTTGTACTCCTCATATCAACGGATCATTGTTGAGAAATTGGTCGGCCTAACTTTAACCTGTTAGGAACACACGAATAGAAAAATTTAAAAATTGTTATATTTTTGCGAATGACCGCATCGCTCAACCGGCCAGTGGACCTGAAAGACGGCGCAAACGCGTTCCGCTTGTGTGTAAAGTGAAAGGAGGAGGGCTTAAATAGCAATATCCTTCCTATCCGGTTTATGTCCTGTCTCTCTATTTTTGACCTCACGAGATATGTCATGAAAGATATGTTTGTTTACGATTTATTTGTAGTTCAATGCCTGCCATCGGCTTATGGTAAAAGTGACGCTGCCGCAACATGCGAGAGCACGCATTATAATAGATGGAGGGTATAGGAAGTTTCCGGTCCCTATCTTTTTCGCGCTGTACGCTGCAATTTGCCAGCGAATCCAAGTACTCAGTTTAGTCCTCTCCTCGTACATATATTTGTCAAAAAAAGGTGTTACATTCCTTACTTTTTTCATATTTTGTCCGAAAAGTGACCAGAATAGAGCACATTTAGCACACCAGCGTGCGACTTTGCACCTGAAACTTATCCGTGGAACGTAGCTTTTATGGACGTGGCTATTCCAATAAACCTTGCACATTCTCATTTTGGTGCCAGGACGCGCTCTGTTGGGTTGTTTTTCAAAACTCCTTCAGCTTTGGGGACGTGAGAGCTTGTGGTTTCAGTTATGACGCCAAATGTTGCTCGCAGATGCTCCACGGGAAGGGCGAATTTCGTGGGATTGTAATGCATTCATGCGGGAGCCTCCGGATGATATAAAAAGCAGTGTCAGGGAAGACGACCGCAGCTGCATGGACATCAGTATGCGAAAGTGTGCCAATGCTTCCGCATCATCAGCGGTATTCACAGGTATGTTTTCCTCTCAGGCAGTTTTGTCGATACCGCGCGTTCACGTGAAAGTATGTGGTGCATAGAGAAGGTCTAAGTTCTTATCAGCAAAGTTTTAACTTCCTTCGGGTGGGAAAATGCAGCGCCGAACTCACAAAGAGGAGTGCAGTGCAGCGGCTTCTTTACAATATTTTCCCCCGTTATCTTTCGCAGAGAGTTCTGGAACCGCAGAAAAATTATGCCGTGATTCATATTTTACAATAGCCAATGCACAGCGAAAGGATGGACACTACGGTGCGGTCATTGAGGACGAGATCCGCAGGCTCAATGAATTTCCGGTGCACACCGAAGAACCAAAACTTCTAGCTATTGTACGTAAAAAGCATAGTTAAGAAGAAAAAAATTGTATTTGTTAAACAAGTGCAGACCAGGTTTATTTCCTCGACTGGACAACGGCGTTACGCGGGAAAATAAGACTCTAGCACTTAAATGTTTGTCTACACCTTAAGAATATATGTACTTACGTCGCTCATATAGGAGCATTATTCTATAAGAAGGTTCTATTCAAACTGTACATTTTGATATTTGTATTGGGCATGCGCCGAGTAGCACTTGCTTTTCGATGAAGCTTGTCATAATTTTTCATAAGTAACGAAATAAGTATGCTATTTGAGATTCTTGCTTTTGCAAAGACAAATTCTTCCTGTATCATTTATTATTTAGGCCTCTGCACCAAGCAGTTGATTTGTCAAGGGAAAATTATCTAATTTATTACTATAAACAATCACTTTCCCGGTGATAGAGAAAGTTTTAGTTGGTGTCTGGCCCCATGTGTTCGCCTAATCATTTTTGCAGCCGAGTGGTGTGAATGGAATTTACGCAATTGATGTCACACATACGTTCTTCATTTACTTCGGACGTATGCTTCGATTTTAATGGACCAATATAAAACAACGGGGCTTGCCAGATTTCTGCGACACAAGTGGCCCGGAAGTTCTTACGTACTTGGAATGTACGAGTTTTAGTTTCGATTAAACATGATGTATAGCTTCGGGATGACAGTACTGGTCTTGTCTTACGTAGATACAATTTTCGAGTTCCTGTTCGTGGGAAGCTGACCAAGTTTGGTTCAGATGCTAGGTTTATCACAATAGGCAGGCAGGTGGTAAATGAGCTTTATGAGGGTGCTTGGGAGGTTACTCGAAAAGCCTGCTAACAGCCCAAGAATCGCCGCTTGCAGCTGCTACGTAGAGAAGGATAGGCCGCCCTTACAGATGTTTTAGTAATTGGAGCACTTACACAATAAAGGCCCGAAAACTGAGGAAACAGCGAACTCCTTAGCATACCCTCATTATTTTGCTCATTTTCTAGCACCCCTCGTTACCCCTCATTGTCCTCAACTAGACTGTGCATGGCTCTGCTATGGTTGATTGTTTCTTCTGCTCCTCGCATTTAGAGTGAAAATAAAGAACGAGTGGAGAATACTTTTGCCTATGCAATGGGGAGTTGAAGTGTCTGTACACTACAACTAATGTTTTCACTTTATCACAATTGCTTTGAAAGCAGATAGATTTGATTGATATGTGGGGTTTAACGTCCCAAAACCACCATATGAATATGAGAGACGCCGTAGTGGAGGGCTCCAGAAATTTGACCCCCGGATGTTCTTTAGCGTGCACCTAACTCTGAGTACATGGGCATGAAGCATCTTCGCCTCGATCTAAAATGCAGCCACTGCAGTCTTGAACTGATCCCGCGGCCTGTGGTTCAGCAACCGAGTACTTTAGCCACCAGATCACCGCGGTGGGTTAGAAAGCAGGGAGATGAAACGAAGCTCTTCGTAATTTTATCCTCTGCAAGACCCGCAACTGCAATTTTTCGGAGACCACAGAGCTGGTGTCGTGTTCTGTGCACTGTGCTCATCATGTTAAACATATTGCTACGGTATGAGCCGGGCGGTAGTATGTGCCGGGTAGGTAGATGAGAAAGACGACGTTATCTGGTGCGGCCTGAAGACTCCATCTTAACCGCGACTGCCGAATTTCATCCTCACCCTGTAAATAACTCCGCCTATCCTTTAATTCAACCGTAAGAATATATAACTAGACAGGCCTAGTGGTCCGGATGTAAGAGCACCTTTATTTAGTTTTTTTGTGGCACGACATTTTGCTATTCTGAGAAGACAAACTGCCGTGTCCGGGAAAAAAAGGATCCTGAGGTTAAGCCGACGCCGGGTGATTTGCCTTTAAGGTTCCCGGCAGAGGCAATACAAGCCTTTGGCCCCGGCTTCACAGAGCCGGCACCACTGGACTGACCCACCTAAGGGAAACGGCAGTCGCCGTTTCCTATCTCTCTCTCTCTCTACAACTTCGTCTTTCTCACTTTTTTAGCTTACCTGTGTACTTTTCCCTTCTGTTTACTTCCAATGTTTTTGGCACCAAGGGTTAAAGCTGTGCAAATGCCCTGCCTTGGCCCATGCGAATCGGGTTACAGCAGTGTTGTACAGCTGACGTCTGCAACCTTTCAACATCCGCAAACTTGCAGCGTCCCCTCGTTGGGCTCCCTAGTGAGTGGCCGCTAAGGCTGCTGATTAACATAGAATTAGCATGCATAAATCATTTCATTTGCTTAGTGATCATGCCTTCTCAAAGCGCGTATGCGCCGAAGACATATTCTTTTTGTCAAACGGCCAAGGCAAATCTTTTTCACTTCCATGTTACACACTGCGAGAAAACTGACAAGCCAGCCCGAGACTTATCCCTCTTCGTAGTGGCTAGGTGCTTAACCGAAACTCTCGCTGTCGGGTACAAGGTCACCAAAATCGCCAGCGGAGACTTACTTCTTGAGAAACAAGATAAAGACCTATTCGAAAAGCTGAACTCTCTCACAGCTTTTGGCGACACACCAATCAGTATTACACCGCACAGGTCTATGAACTCGGCTCGCGGGATAGCATCAGACGCAGTTTTGCATGACCTGACCGAAGCTGAACTTCTGGGAGGATGAAAGAGCCAGAACGTGACAAACGTACAGCGTATTAAGATAAGAGAAAAAAAGGTAACACCAACTAAACACTTAATACTGACCTTTGCTTCGAGCGATCTGCTGTAAATCATTCAAACCGAGTATAAAAGACTTCCGTGAAGCCATATATTCCTAACACATCATTGCTTACAATGTCAGAGATATGGCCACGGCACGCAACGCTGTCGTGGCCGGCAAACTTGAGCTCTGTATGGAGTTGTGGGCCAGGCGTCCGACAACTGCGAAGCACTAGCACACTGTGTGAACCGCAGCGGGAATCATGCCGCATACTTACGATCCTGTTTATTTTGGGAAAAAAAGAGATCATCACGTTGAAGATAAAAGGAAACATCACATTTAAAGAAGCAAGTAGAAGAGTCTCGCCATTTTATGGTCCCACATATGCTGATGCGGTGCGTCAGAGGGCAGCTTCGCACCAGCCTTCGCCACTCCTACGGCCTGGGCAGAGTGGACCATCGGCTGTGGCGGCTTCCCCCAAGGCGGCAGTAGTTTAGTCTACTCCGACAGAGACCAGGTAACAGACACCAGAGACTCTAGGGTTCTCGGGTATCCAGGCCTCACAAAGCTCATAACAGGGCCTGATGACAGCCCTATAACTTGAGCTCCAGACATCTTTTGAGGCGGTGGCTGTCCAAGCAGTACTTTCAAACGAACTCGTCACCGTCTGCTCTCTGTGGATACCTACGCACCACCATCTTGTAAGACGTGAGTCTCAGTTTTTAATAGACGAACTACCTGAACCTTATCTGCTCCTTGGGAACCTAAATGGACATACTGGTCTGTGGGGCGATTCTCGCTGGGATGCACGAGGTCATCTCATTGAACAGTTTCTCTTCTCTTCAGATGCCTGTCTGTTGAACCGAAAAGAGTCAACATAATATGACGTCGCCAAGAAAGCTTACTCGTCTATAGACCTCAATATCGTATCTCCTTCACTTCTTCCTCTACTGAAATAAAAATTATAAATAATCCATATAGAAGTGACCATTTTTCTGAATTTTGAGTACACAAACATTATATGAATGTTCTCCACATGTTCTCAAATGGCTGATAAACAATGCAGACTAGGAACAGTTTCACAACAGTGCTTGTTTAAGTTCGCTGGCATATATAGGTAAACATAGATGAAGCTGTGCAGTACTGCACAGCTTTTGTTACTGACGCAGCAGCCTGGTGCATACCACTAACCTATGGAATGCCTGGAAAGTGACGTATCGCATTGTGGGACACTGAGTGTCAGAATGCGCGAAAGGGGCAGAACGTGTCAAAGAGGTTGCTTCGGAACACACCGACAACCGACAATCTTGACAGCTTTAAAAAAAAGCCCTAAAGCTGGAGAACGCATCGGCAATATACAAAAAATGGAAGAAATTTTTACCAAGGATGAATTTATTACACAGGAGGCTAAAGTCTTGAACATGGTTGGTGGAATAGCAGGAAGACAAGTACACTCACTCCCACTCGTAGACGCACATGGTGGCAACTTAGAAAATCAGGTGAACTTCCTGGGCGCACGCTTCGAACAGGTGTCTAGCTCGTCACACTGTACTGAAGCTTTCCAATATTACAAAACAAGAAAAAAAAAATCAAAAACTAGAACACGAATGTACAAAATACGAGACATACAACCACGCTCTCAGCTTAGCTGAGCTCTAAACATCACTAAACTCTTCAGTACTTCCGCCGCTGATTCTGACCGTGTGCTGTATAAAACGCTGACAACTCCCCCAATAGAAACGCAAAAAACTTTGTTTGCACAACGCTATCTGGTTTTCTGGAACTATCCCTGCTTGTTTAATATGTGGGGTTTAATGTCCCAAAACCACCATATTATTATGAGAGACGCCGTAGTGGAGGGCTCCAGAAATTTCGACCACCTGGGGTTCTTTAACGTGCACCCAAATCTGTCGACACGGGCCTACAACATTTCCGCCTCCATCGGAAATGCAGCCGCCACAGCCGGGATTCGAACCCGCGACCAGCGGGTCTGTAGCCGAGTACCTGGAACTATCCCTGCCTTCCTAGAAAGAAGCTATCATTATTCCTTGTTGAAAGAGGGCAAGGACCCTTTTTTAGTTTCCAGTTGTAGGCCTATTGCACTTACAAGCTGCTTGTGCAAACTTTTTGAAAAATTGATTGACTGCCAACTTTCACATCGCCTTGAAAAAGAATATATTCTGGACCCATTATAGTGTGAATTTCGAGAGGATAGATTCACCACCGACCACCTTCTTCGTATCGGGGCACAGATCATAGACGCCTCCGTCCACAAAAAAATACTTTCTGTGTTATCCGATATCCCAAAGGCTTATGATACAACATAGCAGTTTAGAATATTAAGAGACCTGTCCCACCTTAGCGTGCGTGGCAGAACACTTACCATAATCGAAAGTTACTTGTCAAACCGGACATTCCGTGCGCGAGTGGGCAGCATTTTTTACCAAATTATCTATTCAAGAACCAGGAGTGCCACAAGGTGGTGTATTTAGTTGCACACTTTTCATTATCAAAATGAATTATTTGCGCTTGTCCATCCCTCACAATATGTTTCATTGCACATATGTCGACAACGTTCAGCTTGGTTTTAAATCTTGTAATCTGGGCATGTGTGAGCGGCAGGTTCAGCTTGGTTTCAACAAAGTATCCTATTGGGCAGAAGAAGACGGGTTCAGACTGAATGAACACAAAAGCGCGTGTGTCTTGTTCTCCAAGAATAGAGGTATTCATTCCGAACAAGATGTTCACTTATATGGGCAAAGTCTTTCTGTTAATACTGAACATAAATTCTTAGGCCTAATAGTGGTTGCCCAGCTAACCTTCATACCACACATAAAGTATTTAAAAACAAGTGCAAAAACAATGAACATTCTAAAAGTGTTGTCACGCACTACGTGGGGAATGCATAAGAAGTGTTTAATGAATTTGTATAAAAGCCCAATACGTATCCGCCTAGACTTTGGGGCAGAAAGCATATCAGTCTGCAACACCTACTGTCCTTAAAATTCTTGATCATGTTCATTATCTATGCATCTGCCTCTCTAAGGCTGCTTTCGCACTAGCCCCTTGGAAAGCCTATACGTAGAATCGAAGAATTGGTCTCTCCACCTACAAACTTTTCACATGTGTTTTAAAAATTATCTGAAAGTAAATGCAAAGAACATCCTTCACATTCCACAATAATGAAATGTCAAGTTGTGCTGTGTTTCACAAACGGGCTTATATAAAACAGCCCTGCTCACTCTGTGTTAGTGGCCTAGCAAATGAAACCGTTGAGCCAGTTGAACGCTGTTTGATGGCTCCGGCAGTATGCGTGCCACCGTGCCAGTGGCAGGCGATATATTGCGACGTCTTTATTTTAGAGGTTACGAAGCACGAGCCAATTGAACATATTCTCCATACTTCCTAGAACTACAACATAAATACACATGTTCTGAGTTTTTTTATGGATGCTGAAAAGTCCAACAGTTCTGTCTCGTACGCAGCCGTCGGCCCATCATTTTCGGAAGCCGGCTTCCTGCACTCTCATACAAGCATTTTCACCGGCGAAGCTTATACGATAGTTGCGGCCGTTAAACGAAATAAAAAAATAAAGCTACAGTAAGCAAATGTCTAAACAGAGTCTCTAAGCTTAGTAAAAGCTCTGAAAACTCTTAAAAAGCACGATAACCCTGTCCTTGTTCCCAATTTTTTTTGCTCTTATGCACAGTCTACTCATCCAAGCAGCATGTTGTAGTCCTGTGCGTGCCAGGACACCATGAAATACTAGGCAACGTTCTGGTGGAGCAGATAGTTGGATCTGTCAACAAAACGGCTAGCAATACATCGATACCAGTTCGTGCACTCGACTTGAAAGTTTTTCTAAAACGAAAAAAAAACTCAGGGTTCATTGGCAGGGCACATGGAACACACACGCAGGTAATAAATTGCATGTCATCAAGCCACAACTTGGTCATTGGCTACCAGTACCAAAAATCACGCCGTACAGAAGTAATCCTTACAAGGTTAAAATCAGGACATACATTCACTACGCATTCATTAAATTGGTCTAGTGGCGATTCACCTTTTTGTAATAGATGTTAAGAAGCGCTCATCATACTTCACATTCTGATGCAGGGTAAAGAATTAAACTCGCCAAAAAGACAACATGTTTAATTACCCTGCCCACAACAGATATCACTTCATCTTGCAATGTTCGTCGGTGGGTAACCACTTTTCACACATAAATCACTGTTAGTTTTTTTGAGAGACGTTCGTACTTTTCGCGTCATATACCCAGGCAGTCCGTAGCAGGACGTCGCCAGAGAGGTCTCTGCTGCCGTGGCTACGCTCAACAAAGCACTTACCTCACGGCCCTTGGGCGCAAGGGCGTGGACCAGCGATGCACATTTGCTAATACCATACATGTCTACCATGGTTTTTATGATCATAAACTTTCACCATCCATCAAGGCCACCCAGTTTTCACGGCCTGATCATAATTTTACACTGCTTTGTATACCTGCCTTAGAACGAGGAATTTCAAAGCCCTGATAGAGCTGCTAATCGCAATCCATGTTCACATCTCTTGTCCCATGCACTGGCGTTCTTTGGCCAAGAATTGGCCTTTCTGCCTCAAAGCACCAAACATCATCACTATCAGCAGCATTGTTCGAAAGCAAGCAGCCTACATATTTTCGTAGTTGTTCATAACGTGCTTATAAACAATGATGGCAGCTTGCACCAATTTGCGGACAGCGCGACACACCGAAGCACCCAGCCGAAAGACGAGGCTGCCCATGCTTACGCTGCGCGGTCACGGGAGCTGCCAGTCTATCCGCTATATAGAGGAAGTTTCGCGCGTGGCTTGGCGCGACTTAACTTATGCGCATGTGCTGCTTGGCCGAGTTCTTTTCCCTATTTCCTTATCTGTTTCCTATCTGCTCCCTATTTGACGCGTTGCTTGCTTCGTTTTTCTAAATTCTACTTTTCTCGTTCCTTTGTTGATGTTATCTCCATATCTCTTTCTGTACCTATTTCTTTCCATTTCTCTTTTTCTTTTTTGCGAGTTATATTTTACTCTCCACTCCTCCTCCTCCTCCTCCTCCCCATCACGTATCTTCTCTTAGCGCTTACTTTTCTCACCGGACCCTCGTTGAACAAGGCTGTACCAAGCTTTGATAGCGTGCCGGGATAGCCAAAAGGTCGGCACGCTCACTTTGCAATCGTATACGCGGGTTATAATGTTGTCTTGTAAACAAGCTCTTTCAAAATAGTTCTATACAGGCAAATTGGTTATGATATCTCATTTATGGTGTACTAAAATGAGGCAGTGGGCCGTCTTCACAGCAAAGCAATGGAACAGTGGTGGTCGCTTTTGAATGAAGCTACCAAAAGAGCGCCACTATTGAACGGTATGTCCTGACTCCTGCGTGCGTAATGTAAATATACATTGCCGACCTTTGTGCAGGTTTTGAGTGAAATAGTGACATAAATCGATCTAAATAAAAGCATCTGTAAGACCCAAACATATTTAACACGTCTGGATGCATTGATGAGATAAATACTGCTGCTTCGGCGTAATCGAGATCGCAGAATTCTAATCTCAGAACAGGAACCCGGATCGTCTGCTGGCTTGCTGCTATAACTACAGAAGGAATAAAATGGCAAATCACTATTCATTTGACTCATATGTACCCCTGCCAAGCTATCATGCGAACTCGAAGTCATGTGACAAAACAAACGAGGAGGCACTGAAGGATAACATCATCAGCGGGCGAGTTTCATGGCCACCACTTAGCTGCATGACCCAGACAAGTAAGCAGTTGCGCTGATAAGAAATAACGCTGAAGTACGCACTGCTTTACTATTTCATAAATTTTCTCATTCATTGATACATTTTACGAACAGTGCGGCAGCTACAAAAGCCAATCTCGGAAGCTTTGTGTCTTAGCTGCTCATCAATTACTTCCGAAGGGGGCCGAAAGGTGGTGGCACAGTAGTACGGTGTGCTCTGGCAGCGCTGGCGATAGTGCCTATGGGAGCTGCAACGCATGACGCTTGCGCGAGCATGGTAATTATCAGTAGTACACGAATTTGCCTTCTCTTCGTACTTCAAGCTCTTTTTGGCTTCGCGTAGCTTGAAGCTGCTTTGTCACGAATACAACAATCGGCTAATGTTCAGCAGAGTCACTTGACCATCCTAATCTTTAGGGCTTGCCATTTCAAGTCGGCTCACGAAGTTCAAAGGGGTTCGTTTTTTCCTTCGAAAGAAAAGCAATACACCGCAATAAATGAATCCTTAACAGCGATACACCACCCGCATGTACGAATACTACGCTAA
Source organism: Rhipicephalus annulatus (assembly GCA_013436015.1). NCBI lineage: Eukaryota > Metazoa > Arthropoda > Arachnida > Ixodida > Ixodidae > Rhipicephalus > Rhipicephalus annulatus. The sequence continues at coordinate 360,882 of WOVY01000882.1, read as the reverse complement.
TTCGTGTACTACTCGTCATTCCTATGATCGTCGAACGATTACAACGACCGAGTTCCCTCTAGATGATTGTAGATAACTAAATGACACTGGCCGCAATCACAAAACCAGACACGTCAGGGGTGCCAGGCAGCACACTGTCTCATTGCAGTACACCATACCACAAGGGTAGTTTTGGGCGCAGCAGTTGCCTGCTGCTGTCGCCCTCAGTGTGCGTGATCAAGCGAAATGAAACAAAAGATAACGAAATAACAAATCAACAACCACCGAACCGGGTACAAGCCTGTGCCCTCACCGCGACAGCTCACTATCCAAGCACTAAGTGATGTGGGTACTTGAAACTACTTCGCGAAAATCCGTATCTAGGCTTCATGTCTAGAAGCAACGACGTTAATGTGCGTAATACAGCATGCGACAATGATAAAATACCAACCAGACATCGTTTTCTGCGAGTTGCGTAAGAGGTAGATTGTTGATTGCTTTCAGGACATTGCAAATGCATCAGAAATAATGCTTCATTTTCATTGGCCACTTCACCAGCAAAGTGCATGCACGTAAAGTCTCGGAGATGTATAGCAGGTAACCATCTTCTCGGCCGAGGGCCGGATAATGCTTCAGTTCGTGCTGCCCGACTGGGCAAAATATATTATTTATGGTCTAGTGGATACCTTGCATGTGTACTTCTAAGAGCAGCCTGGAGAGAGTTAACAGCGGGCTTCAGAAATGCTGCCCTGCCAGTCACCTCTGCAAATGTACGACCATGCTTTCTGCGCTGATCTTGTTTTTTCTGGTTTCGCTCGTTTTATATCTTTCGCTCTCTCTCTTTACTTCTTCCTGCATGCCTTCCTTTTTTTAGATGCGCAGGAGCTTATGGGGATGCTAAATCAGGTGTACTAACCACCTTTACATTTTAAGCAAAAATTATCCGAGATTAAGGCTTTTGCGGCTCATGACCTTTGAAAATACCTCGCGTAGCCATCCCCCAGTAAAAGGAGCCATAAGGAACATACGAAGAAGCACACGGGTTGTTTTAAAATTCTAATCATACCGGGCACATAGCCCGATGTTAACGCATCCTTGCAAGTGGAGCGCACCATAAATTCACTTATAGTTACTCGTCTCGAACTCTTGCTGGAATGCTACGCGGGTCCATCGCCACGCCACACGGCAGCCCGTGGATTCATCGCGCCTCTGCAGAAGGTCGTTCGCGGAGAGTGGGTTAATGAGAGCCCTTTAACTAACGAATTACGCAGGTCCGAACGTGCTAGCGCACGCCAGCACACTGCGACTAGAACAAAACGCACTGGTTCAGGGCGCGTCTGCGGAATTTTCTTTCCGACACCATGACATGGTCGCTGAGAGAGTATAAGGGCGAGAGGCCGCCTATTTTTATTCAAACCCCTACAGAGGCCGGAATGCGCTAATGCGGGAGAACTTTCTGGAAGTGCTTGGGCCCACTGTTGCGCGTGTGCAGTAAAACCTAATAGGAAATATCTCGATATAACAGGAAAAGAAGGAAGGGGGGGGGGGGTAAACCACGTGTTCTTAAGGGCATTCCTTTTCTGAACGCACTCTAACGCCTTGACAATACCATTTACAGATTTTCTTGCGCATAACCTCAAATAAATGATTTCTTCGCTCTCTCCAGTTGCAAAACTATCGTCTCTAGACGACATTTACAGTGCAACATGTATATAGTTGGGCCAATTTTGTTTCATGTGACTTTGAGAATCTTCATTTTCATTTTCGTTGATATTTCAGTGCATCATTTTTCAAATAAAACTGCGCATCAGATACAAACACATGTATCAACGTGCAATGCAAGAAAGAATGACGACAGAGACAGGTTGTAAGGAGTGCTGGCGACCAAATATTCATTTAACTAATGATACCAGCTGTATGTGTATAAAAAAGTAGGCTCGTTGCCGTACACTCAGCTGGCTTGCATTTATTGTCTGGGCAAGAAAGGGCAAGGACTATGACATTTGACAGTTGCCACAGCTTCCAGCGCCCATAGAAAACAACCCAATACAGACAATTTTGCGCATAAGTACTTTCGTCTCAAATGGCAAATGTAGATCGCAGGTACATTATTAATCAATGAAAGACACTCTGCAACTGTTTTGAAACAAAACAGCACCAGCAGCAAACAACAGCAGCATACAACTTCAGCTTAACCAGCAGCTTAAAGCAGCTTAACCTCTGCAACTTCACGGTTCAGCTTGGCTATTTCCGCTTTTAATTCAGCGTTATTCCATAATTCCTTGCCATGATTTGGCGTTTCCGGCGCAATAATTTTGCGGAAGTCATCACATGGCGCATTTTCTGGCTGATTATAGTTGTTTTCGTGGTCAAGGAGCGTCGGTCTTTTTTTACTTTCTCACCAGGTGCAGTTTCAGATGGTTGTGCGTGTTGAAATTTGGTGGGAGGGTGCATAAAGTCTGAGGGTGGTCCCGCAGTTGTGTTTGCGGATGGTACTGATGACATGTCGCTCGATGTCAAGCTCTGCTGAGCCGGGGCTGAACCCGTTTTTTTCCAGCATTAAAAAATTCCGTTCTTTTATACGCTTTTCTTTGTAATTCGTTTTCATTGGTCTAATTTGTGTCCAAAAGCCGCGGGGAGATGTCAAGCATCAAACGTTGTTAGTTACAATTTTTCTTTGGGCAGGGTTCATGTTGCTGAACATTTGAACGTTTCAAGGTGCGGCGGACATTTGCCATGACCGGCAGGCACCATGTACTTTGGTTAGTGTGGAATCACTGACGGCATAGCATCCGCTTTAAGTCTTTTTATCTTTCGTTCCAGCTTATAGTCAGTTGAAGCAAAGTGCACACTGCACATCTTCGACCTGTCATTCGGGAGCCAAACTTCATCGCCTGCACCTTGAAAGGAAGATGAACACTCAGCGAATTATTTTATATAAAATACAAAATTTATTGTTCTTTTCTAAGCAGTATATCATGAAATTAGAAGTTTATACCAAGGTGGCGAAGTGAATAAAACACAGTTATGAAGTTGGCGTATGAATTCACCTCGTTAACCATGTGACACACGTAACTGGCTGAGATATATTAACACTAAACAAAATGGATGACCACAAGAAGACGAGGTACGTGCTACTCACAACTTTTTATTAGGACCAAAGTTTTCAGGTATATAATTATGTCCTTTTGTAATGCATGCCCGTAAACGGGTAAACTAACACGTTTATATCAGACGCCGAAGCACATAAATGCAATTTGAGGTCGAACTAAGGGACAGAGGATATATATTCACTTATACAACGATCTCTGCTGTTTTTGGTAATGTGAATAAACTACCAAAGCAATCTCGAAGAAGCTACTTCTTCCCACAATGGGTGTGTTTAAAATATAGATGCATAACCACATGTAGTGACATGGGTTCCATATGTGCACTCTTGTTATCCTTCCTTTTTTTTTGCAAATAAACAGTTGTGAGAATAGCGCGTCGTTGTTTACTTTGTTCAGGTTGTCGCTTTATTATTTTTTACGCTAATATGCATCTCAGTCTGTCACGCACCACCGATCAGCCCAGCAATTCACTCTTTTAGAGACGCTTAGTCATTTAAAACACATTACATTTTCAGCATACAAGCCAACGCCTAATTGAGCAGAATTACCCTTTCTGGAAATCACCTTAATCCAATTTTTACCGACCTCGGTCACTTAAATCTCATAAAAAGTCATATCAAAAGTCTTTCCTTGCATTATTTCGCAGAAAGGCACGCAGCACACCACCATTGTGATGATTCATTTGCACCAAGAAACCTCGCTTTACTGGTGTACAAACTGCACCTACCAACACGCTTCTTTCGCAGCTCGGCACGAGCTAACGGTAGCAACAGATCGTCATTATACTTTTAAGTTTATTAAAAAGAGGGTTTTATTCGTTTTTTGTAATCGCCCATAGTGTATGCACGTGTTAACATTGCTACTTTTCTCCCAGCACCGCGCGAGCAGACGACAAAAAAATAAAAAAAATAAAAGCGCGGCGGCCCTTGTTCCATTCGCCAGCAAATGCTGCGGATGGGGTAAGTTGTAGCGTCACATGGCGCATAGCGGCAGTCGCCAATAGCAGAAAGGGCGTGCTGGCGTTTCGCTCGCAGGGCAGGTCAGTGAAATACAGCAGGTGGTGGTTTTTGGCATAGAAAAACAATAAAGCTTCATAGTGCAAGCCTAAACTTAAGGTAGGCTGCAAGTCGTCTTGATTCACACCAACCATTTATGATAAACCCGCCCAAACTCACTTTATTGACTTTTTATTATTTAGCTGGAACCCCAGCTTCTAGGCACCACCACGCTGCTGATGCGCAAGTCCCCGAACTGTGGCTATATAAACGCAAACCGCGGCAACTCTATCATACGAATTGATCAGCGGTGCATCAACGCAGTAAGAGCACGTATTCAGGAAGGCAGGCGAAGAAGAGCGGTGCAGCGTCTGTAGAAGCTTCTTACCGAGGGAGTACTAGCCTATGCGATGAAAGAGCTGGCGATCATAAAATGCATTACCAGGGCAATTTTCGTTGTGATTTCAGACAGAAAGTAAAAATGAGTGTCGACCATTCGCGAAGTCTTACGGAGTTATGTACTTCCAATGAAAGAGATGGATCGTCTTCCGAGTTTTCTCTATGCTCGCCAGCGAGCTTCTTACACCACCTGTCTCTAGTGCAGTCGTGTACACGTAGCCAACAAAAAGCAACATTTTTACATTTACAGTTACCGAATAAAAGTAGCGTCGTTACTTTTCTGTTACCGTTTAAAAGAAGGTATTTATACATACGCAATGAAAATACTTAATTAATGCAAGTCTGCGAAGAGCACCTAGGACTGTGCAATGAGTGAAGACGGTGCCATAAAGACTGTTTTATTTAAAGTGTATCAACCATGGTGGACGTAGTATCCACCCACGCTGTCCGAGAAGCCATGCTTCTACTGGACATACACACCGTTTTTAATACACCTGTCACACCGCTACTTTCACGTTATTTACAACAAATTGGGTACATTCGTCGCAGCTTCTCTTCCGCACCTGTCTCACTGAAACTACTAATGTACAAGACGCTGATTTGCAGCACAATAGAATACGCCGCTGCAGTATGGGATCCGACATCAAATAATTTATTCAATGCTCTTGAACTAATCCAAAACGATTCTGTTCGTTTCATTCTTCACAACTGCAGTCATCACTGTAGCATTTCTGCCATGGAAAGTTCACTTGAACTGCCGTCTTTCGCCTCTCTTCGTATGCTCTTCCGCCTTTATCTATTTCACAAAATTTATCATAAAACTTCAACACTTCGCGAGGCACTTCTTTTTCAGCCTTGTTAAGTGACACCTAGAATTGATCCTCCCAATAAAGTTGGCGTTATGTCATGTCTAACGAAAACATGCAGTGATTCATTTATTCCCAGAACATCAGTAGGCTGGCACCGCCTTCCCGGATCTGTGGCCATCTTGACCAATCATCACTTGCTTCGTTTGGTGCTAACTAGCATTGTATAAACGCCCACACTTACTCACTTGTTCTGTTGTACACAACGCTTATCTTTTATTCTTTTTTGTTTGTTTTTATTAATTTTAATATTAGCTAACATTTTATGAGTAAAAAGTCATGTTCACCCCCCTACATAATGCCTTTGGCCCGGACAGTATTATGAAATGAATAAAGGAAATAAATGACATTAGGTGAACTTATTGTTAACTTATGTTATACCTCTCTACTGTCAAACCGTGAAAAAAAAATATTGTAAAACGACGACTATAACCTTAGCCCTCCGGAGACATGCCTTCAGGAAAAACAAAAAAACTTTGCATGAAACATGCATAAAACATACACTAAAAAGCTCCTGCAAGAGTATGAATTTACCTACCTTACATAACTTGTCATAGCGCCACGGCACAAACGAAGTCAAGGCAAGAGCCAATCGAAAAGCAACAAGGCCGACGATTTGACGCGGCATGGTTTACGGAGGGCGTGGTTACAGTAAACTGAAGCGCCACAGCAGGACTAGCACTCCTGTAGCAGAAAACGAGATGAAGGCCGCTAGTTCTTGAAGTCACGGGCATGATCACCGATGAAAGTGCAATCGGACGATCAACACCTGCGGTAGAGGCAACAAAAACAGAGAACAAACAAACGTGACTAGTGCCCAGCCTGTGCAATTGAGTAGCATTCCTTTAGAAGCTGCCGCACGTGCTATACGTCATCAAAGCAGTCATCAGTTATTATAGTAAAAAATAAATATTTCAATATTAGAAAATATATAATAAATTATTTGACGTTTTGCATCAGAGAGCTACGATAAGATCATGATAAACGCTGTAGTGGAGAGCTCAGGAAATTTGGACTGTATGGTGTTCTTCAACGTGCACTGACATTGCACATTTCATTGATCTCTAGCATTTCGCCTCCATCTAAATGCGACCACCAAGGCCGGGATGCGAACGGCAACCTTAGGATTAGCAGCCAAGCACCGTAGCCACCATTCCATGGAGGCGGATGAATTGCAACAGGCATCTCTCTGAAAACTGTCTGGCGTCGAGACGTTTCATGTCAAATTGAATATGAATTAGTTTCGGGAATCGATTATTCTGTAATTGTCGTTTTCAACGAATGGCATTAGTTTTATCGTTGGCCAGTGTGTAAATGACATCCCAAACGAGCGACATTCTCTGTAAATGACAATACATGTGCCATGAGACAGAATGCTAAGCCCCACTATACCATGGCACACATGTTCGCGAAACCCAAAGAGAGCACACCTATGGAAGATGAGTGTATGATCATTCACAAGTACGAAACAGGCATCGGAAAGGAACTAATTACATTGGCAAAAAGCGCAGAAAACAATCAGAAAAGGACCAAGAAAGTGAACGTTGGTAAAGTTGCTCTCACGTAGTTTAAACACTGCTGTACACGACACATTGTCTGGACACATTGGCTGCACACGCCGCATTGACTGTGATTGGATCGGCGACACCGGGCCTCGCGTGCCCTCAGCTGCGCCGCCATGCAGCATCCTCAGCACCCACGCGCGCCGGGTCTCTTGGACGGATACGCGGCCGCGCTTCCCATGCACCTGCACGTGCCGCATCACCAGGGTTACCATCCCTACATCCGGTAAGCCTTTACTCATTCGTTCATCGGCAACGATCGATGCGTGACGGCACCGACAGGCCGACTGATGCTATCGGGTTTATGCATCCTCGCAATGCCTCAACTGAATGACAGTCGGTCCTGTATACTGTCATTTTTCTTTTGTACCGTATACTCTACAGTGCGGCGGAATAAAGTTCTTGCTGTACAACACTTAAATCGCGCGACTGAAAGACCGAGCAGCGAGCTACTGAGGCTAAGTAGTCGCTTTACCACTTGCGACCATTTGCGACCAGACGCTTTAGTTGGCGGTTAACTTGGTCGCGCGGCCGCTGCTATACTTCGAATCGTTAACGAGCCTTTATCAGAGTAGACGTGGCAAAAGTAGTCCACATATCGAACGATGAGAAGACACACGATTGAAATCGCAGCTATATATACAATTCGTTTAGTTTTGAAAACTACTGCTGTTAATAATAATAATAATATTAATAACAATCAATCAATCAATCAATCAATGAAGCTTTATTTTCATAAATAGATATATGCAATTACAGGGATTATTTGGACCGATAGCCTAAAGTGGCTAGTGGACGGTCCAATACAATGTGCAACATAAAAAAGTGTACAGGTCAGCTCTGAGGTAACAACATAAAAAAAACAATCATGTGATACAGATAACACAGGAATACATTTTTTCTTGCAGATATGCATACTTATTAGCTTGCAGCTAGTTTCTATACATAGGCACTTATTAAAAAAATACAATGAAAATCGAATCACACACACATGCTTACATGTCTTGACTCCACAGAAAAAATGATTTACATGCCATGCTGAAATTACGTGCCTTTTTATCCTCTAGGGGGACCGTGTTCCATATTTTTGTTCCACTAAACTGTATCAGTCTTTCTCCGTAAACATTAAAACATTTGGGCAGATTGAAATTACCATTTGAAGCATGTCGCATATTGCGTTTAGGAATTGAAAAAAGATCAGCAGGCAAAGGTGAATTTCTATTAATTATGTTATTTACTGAAACAGCAATTTTGTAGTCACGCAACATCGGAACCGAGAGAATGCGTTGTGATTGGAAAATATTACTTACTGATTCACCTTGGCTTATGATTTTCAGTGTACGCTTTTGAAGTCGTTCAAGAGTTTTTAGATAACTGTTGTACGTCACACCCCACGATTCCAGACAGTAACCTATGTGACAATGACACAATGAAAAGTAGAGTGTGCGGAGTATAGCTTGTGGAAAATATTGGCGAGCTTTTATTAGAGAATAGCAGCCATAGGCTAGCTTTGCGCACACACTTTGTACTTGCTCATGCCAGTGTAAGTGTTCATCAAAAGTGACGCCTAAATATTTAAAACAAGGAACTTGTTGAATAGGAGTGTTGTTTATTGTTAGGTTAAGAGATTCAGCGTCAATATGTTTCCTACGAGAGTGAAACACCATATACTTTGTTTTAGTACAGTTAACAGTCAGCTGATTCCTGGCAAACCATTCCGAAATGTTCGATAAATCGGTCATCGCGTCATTTTGTAAATCTGCTAAGGAGTGTCCTGTGAAAACTAAAACAGTGTCGTCCGCGTACATCAGTGCCCTTGACCTCTGTAGGGATCGCGGGACATCATTAATATAAAGAGAGAACAATATAGGGCCCAAAACTGAACCCTGTGGCACCCCGCATTTAATATAACCGTAGGATGATTTGATGTCACCAATGACTACCTTTTGTTTGCGTGCCGATAGATAACTAGAAAAAAAATCAAGCGAGTTACCTTTTATCCCATAAGAATGCATTTTTTCCAGTAAAATGGAATGACTAATAGTATCAAATGCCTTTCGTGTGTCTAAAAATACTGCTATTGCTATGCTGTTTTCATGTAGCGCGGAATTAATATATTGTGTAAGCATCGAAACAGCAGTTGAAGTGGACCTGTTTGCAACAAAGCCGTGTTGCTGGGGACAAAGTACATTCTGTTCACTCAGGAAGCGCCTTAATTGCGACGAAATTAGTTTTTCAAGCGTAGTGTTGATACTACTCAGAACAGATATTGGTCTGTAGCTGTCCGGAAGATTCCGATCACCAGATTTGTACACTGGTACTACTTTGGCGGTCTTAAGTATACTAGGATAAGTTTTAGAGAAAAATGCATGATTAAATATATGGCATAAGGGACCACACAATACATCAATATTCTCCTTTAAAATCCTTGATGATATGGCGTCATGGCCAGCTGCCTTGTTCCCTGGTAACTTATTAATTACTTGTCGGATGTCATCCTCAGTTACATCACATAAATCAAAATTATTGGTAACAGTACAGGGTGCATTTAAATTCTGCATATGAGTAGGGAACTTCCTCGCAAGGCTGAGACCAATATTAGTAAAGTAATCGTTAAAGTTGTCGGCCACTTCACGAGTTGGATTATCAGGTGTAATGCGTTCTTTTCTACCCATGCCAGTGACGTCTTTAACAATCTGCCATATTTTCTTCGTGTTACCATCATTTTTTTCACTAGGTTGGTATAGTAGCACTTCTTGGATTTTCTTATCATTGCTACTGACTTGTTTCTGTAAAGCTTAAAATTTTGATGGTAGTATTCATTGCTCCTGTTATTTTTCCATTTGTCGTAGTAAAAATCTTTCAGCTTCAAAACCTCAAGTATATTTCTATTCATCCATGGACAATAATAATAATATAGAAAAATACGATGTTCATATATTATGGAAGGTAATGAGGGTTGTTATAAAGCAGCTCGGCGTCGCAAAGGTGCGGCCCGTGAACTTTTCGCTGGCGGCTCGGGGCTTCGCAGAAATAAACTTTTGTGACTTTGCTGAGTGGTATTTGCAATATTTTCTTCTCTATTGCGATCAATAATGCTTTCTTAGGCAGAGCTGTTAAGTGCGGCGATGGCGTAGTGGTTAGAGCATCTGCCTCGCATGCAAGGGGTCCGTGGCTCAAATCCCGGTGCCGCGCAGCTCCCAACCGGATGAAAAAAAAATCCGCGTGTTGATGAAACTGCATTAAGAGGCCTGGGGTGCGGGCTCACCGGTAACCACCGCCGGGAACGCACTCCCTCACCAGAGAAAAATTGGCCACCCTGGTGCAGTATCTGGCCACTACCTCCCACATGCGTACGTCAAATAACTCACGGCCCTCAGTTCCCAGCAGCTGCGAAGCAACTGACCACGGCGGCGGTCAGATCTGCAATGCAGCAGAGGGTGCTAAGAATCTCTGGATCTGGACAGGCCGCCATTGGAACCTGAACTTCGCAACGTTTAACGCTAGAACCTTATCTAGTGCGGGAAGTCTAGCTGTACTATTCGAGGAACTAGAGGGTGGTAAATGGGATATAATAGGGCTCAATGAGGTTAGGAGGACAGATGGGGCCTATACGGTGCTACAGAATGGGCACGTCCTTTGCTATCGGGGCTTGGCAGACAGAAGAGAACTGAGAGTGGGGTTCTTAATTCACGGAAACATAACTGGCAACATAGACAAATACTATAGCATTAATGAAAGGGTGGTAGGTATCGTAATTAAACTGAATAAAAGATACAAGTTGAAGGTGGTACAGGCTTACGCACCTACATCCAGCCACGATGACGCTTCAGTTGAAAGCTTCTATGAAGACGTGGAATCGGCAATGAGTAAGGTAAAAACACAGTATACTACAGTGATGGGCAACTTTAATGCAAAGCTAGGGAAGAAGCAGGCTGGAGACCAGGCAGTAGGAGATTATGGCATCGGTACTAGAAACGACAGAGGAGAGCTACTAGTAGAATTCGCAGAACGCAATAGTTTACGGATTTTGAATACCTTCTACCGAAAACGAGAAAACCGCAATTGGACATGGAGGAGCCCTAATGGCCAAAATAAGAACGAAATAGACTTTATAATGAGTGTACACCCAGGAATCGTGCAGGATGTGGAAGTGGTTGGCAAGGTACGATGCAGTGACCATTGAATGGTACGGTTTCGAATTCGCCTAGACTTGAAGAAACAACGACAGAAACTGATACGCAAGAAGCCAATTATTGAGCTAGCACTGAGAGGGAAAGAACAGAAATTCAGAGTGTCGCTGCAGAACAGGTACTCGGCTCTTAGTGAGGAAACCAACCTTAGCGTAGATACAATGAAAGATAATCTGACGAGTATTATTACGGAGTGTGCAGTGGAAGTTGGAGGCAGGGTAGTTGACAGGACACTGGCAAGCTTTCCCAGGAAATAAAGAACCTAATTAAGAAGCGTCAAATCATGAAAGTGTCAAGTACAACAGACAAAATAGAACTGACAGAGCTTTCGAAGTTGATTAATAGACGTAAGGTATGCGATGTAAGAAGGTATAACATGGAGAGAATTGAACACGCTCTGAAAAACGGAGGAAGCGTCAAAGCAGTGAAGAGGAAACTTGGGATAGACAAAAATCGGATGTATGCATTAAGGGACAAAGAAGGCAAAATAACTACCAATATGGATAGAATAGTTAAAATAGCGGAGGACATTTACAGAGATCTGTACAGTAGCCGAGACAACCATGACCTTAATACTATAAGAAATAGCAGTAACCCAGATGACACCCCACCAGTAATAATAGAAGAAGTCAGAAAAGCTTTAGAGAGCCTGCAAAGAGGCAAAGCTGCTGGTCAGGATCAGGTAACATCAGATCTGCTGAAAGATAGAGGACAGATTGTGTTAGAAAAACTAGCCACTCTATTTACGAGGTGTCTCCTGACGGAAAAAGTACCAGAGTCTTGGAAGAACGCTAACATCATCTTAATACATAAGAAAGGAGATGACAAGGACTTGAAGAATTACAGGCCGATCAGCTTGCTCTCTGTAGTATACAAGCTATTTACAAAGGTAATTGCTAGCAGAGTAAAGAAAACATTAGAATTCAATCAACCAAAGGAACAAGCAGGATTTAAAACAGGCTACTCAACGATTGACCACATTCATACTATCAATAAGGTAATAGAGAAATGCTCAGAGTATAACCAACCACTATACATAGCCTTCATAGATTACGACAAGGCGTTCGATTCAGTAGAAGTATCAGCCGTCATGCAGACACTGCGGAATCAGGGCGTAGATGAAGTATATATAAACATTCTGGAAGAAATCTACAGGGGATCAACTGCTACTATCGTGCTTCATAAAGAAAGCAACAGAACACCAATCAAGAAGGGTGTTAGGCAGGGGGACACAATCTCCCCAAGGCTATTTACCGCGTGCTTACAGGAGGTTTTCAGAAGCCTAGAATGGGAGCAGCTAGGAATAAGAGTTAACGGAGAATACCTTAGTAACCTGCGCTTCGCCGATGACAATGCATTGCTGAGTAACTCAGGGGACGAATTGCAACTCATGATTGCGGAGCCGAAAGGTGGGTCTTAAAATTAATCTGCAGAAAACGAAAGTAATGTACAACAACCTCGGAAAGGAGCAGCGCTTCGAGATAGGCAATAGTGCACTTGAAGTTGTAAAAGACTATGTCTACTTAGGGCAGGTAATAACCGCCGAACCGAACCACGAGAGTAAAGTAACTAGAAGAATGAGAATGGGGTGGAGCACATTTGGCAAGCACTCTCAAATTATGACAGGTAGATTGCCACTATCCCTCAAGAGGAAGGTATATAACAGCTGTATCTTGCCGGTACTTAGCTACTGAGCAGAAACCTGGAGAATTACAAAGAGGGTTCAGCTTAAATTGAGGACGACGCAGCGAGCAATGGAAAGAAAAATGGTAGGTGTAACCTTAAGAGACAAGTAGAGAGCAGAGTGGATTAGGGGACAAACGGTGGTTAAGGATATCGTAGTTGAAATAAAGAAGAGGAAACGGACGTGGGCCGGGCATGTAGCGCGTAGACAGGATAACCGCTGGTCATTAAGGGTAACTAACTGGATCCCCAGAGAAGGGAAGCGGGTTAGGGGGAGACAAAAGGTTAGGTGGGCAGGTGAGATTAAGAAGTTTGCGGGTATAAATTGGCAGCAGCAAGCACAGGACCGGGTTAACTGGCGGAACATGGGAGAGGCTTTTGTCCTGCAGTGGACGTAGTCAGGCTGATAATAATAATAATAATAATAATATTAGTAATAATACACGACATAACTTCTAGCCTAGGCACTATCATTTCGACATAAACGACGCCACAACGCAGGCTGACGAATAAAATGGGGGGAGTGCACTTCTGGAATTGTGGTTTATTTGCCACAAAGCATCGACTTGCAACAGCAACCACGACCACATACTGCAAGGACATATGTGACTTTTCCCTTTTTTGCCAGTGTATACTGAGGGTGCCACCTGCATATGGAGGGTGTCATTTTGTTAAGTCGGAGTAGATCTTTGACGAGCAGTTACACAGAAATTTTGCTCCTCCTGGCTTTGAGTCATTTGCCATTGCTGTTTTGTAGCCACCTGTCAAACACGTTTAGCCTAAAGACTCGAAGGAAAGAATGCTCCACCGACACGCCATTGACACAACCAAAAGCTCAAGAGACAAAAGGGACATATATGCCTCCCCCATCCCTGCTTTAAGGAAAGTGACGTGAGCTTTGCAGGCTGTCCAAAAGCAACATAATTGATTTAGGACATGTACTTTGCAAATGAACTCAGTGCACAATCTTCAACAAGAAAGTGCTTCCGGAGGCCCGGGCTTCTGTGGCATGCGTCCGTCAGTTTGTGTCTCTGCCTGCCTGCCTGCCTTCCTGTCTGTCTGTCTGTCTGTCTGTCTGTCTGTCTGTCTGTCTGTCTGTCTGTCTGTCTGTCTGTCTGTCTGTCTGTCTGTCCGTCTGTCTCTCTGTCTGTCTGTCTGTCTGTCTGTCTGTCTGTCTGTCTGTCTGTCTGTCTGTCTGTCTGTCTGTCTGTCTGTCTATCTGTTACACTAGCACTTTCTGCTGAAGGAGTCGTACAAATTTGTGGTTACGAACCGGTCACAAACAGAATGGACAGACCCATGGTTTTGGAAGCTTCGCCCCAAAAAATAACTAATTAAAGGTAGCGCATAAATTGTAACTAGCCACTCTGCCCAGCACTACTACAGTGCCACCAGAAGAAAAACGCCAACTATTTGCGAAAATCTGCAAGACAAGCTTCCTGCAGGCATTTTGTTATGGGAGCGGGCTCTTTCGTTCACAGAATGCTCTTCTGGCCCATCGTATGCAGCTCCCAGTCCAGTGGAAGTGCTGAGGCGTGACAATGCCCCCCCCCCCCCCCCATTCCTCGAAAAAACGTTTGTGGTGTTACTTCACGATTCACAATACAGCAAGCATGACTCAGAAAGTGAGAGAAAGGCGCAAAATCGGCCAAAGCAGGTGCAGCTTGCAGGCACGTGATTAACAACTCTCAAGTCGTGGTTAGAAATCCCGCGATGGAAAACTACCTACAAAATAAAACTCCATTGTGACATTCTTTTAATACATTAGTCAGTGGTGGTGGTAAAACTATACCATGTACCGCCTTTTTCTCTAGCACGAGACGCACATTTTAAACGCGAGGTAGTTTCAGAGGTCATGAGCTGCAAAAAACCCCAGTCTCCGATAGTTTTTTGCTTAAAATGTAAGGGTTGTTGCGCACACCTGATTGAGCACCCCCTTAAACTTCTGCACATCTAAAAAAAGGAAGGCAGGAAGAAGTAAAGAGAGAGAACGAAAGATATAAAACGAGCGAAACAGGAAAACACAAGGTCTGCGCAGAAAGCATGGTCGAACAGTGACAGAGGTAACTGGCAGAGCGGCATTTCTGGAACCCGCCGTGAACTCTCTCCAAGCTGCTCTTAGAAGCACACATGCAAAGTACCCATTACTGCATAAATAATATATTTTGCCCAGTCGGGCAGCACGAACTGAAGCAATATCCGTTTCTCGGCCGAGAAGATGGTTGCCCGCTATACATCTCCGAGACATTACGTGCATGCACTTTGCTGGTGAAGTGGCCAATGACGATGAAGCATTATTGCTGATGCATTTGCAATGAGCTGAAAGCAGTCAACAATCCACTCGTTACGCAACTCGCAGTATACGATGCCAGGTTGGTATTTTATCATTTTAGCATTATGTATTACGCACAATAACGTCGTTGCTTCTAGACGTGAAGCCTAGAAGGGTCTTTTAGAGAAGTAGTTTCAAGCACCCACATCGCCCAGTGCTAGGATAGTGAGGTGTCACGGTGAATGACCAGGCTTGTACCCGGTTCGGTGGTTGTTGATTTGTTATTTAGTTTTCTTTTGTTTCCATTCGCTTGATCACGCGCACTGAAGGCGACAGCAGCAGGCAACTGCTGCGCCCAAAACTACCCTTGTGATATCGTGTACTGGAATGAAACAGTGTGCTGCCTGGCGCCCTCGACGTGTCTGGTTTTGCGATGACGGCCAGTGTCATACAGTTTTCTACAATCAACTAGAGGGGACTCGGGCGCTGCAATCATTCGACAACCAAGGAAATGAGGAGTAGTGCACAAATTTGCGTAGTATTCGTACTTGCGGGCGGTGAATTGCATTAAAGAATTCGTTTATTGCGGGGTTTTGCTTTTCTTTCAATGGAAAGAACGAACCTCTTTGAACTTCGCTGGCCGATTTGAAATGGCAAGCCCGAAAGATTAAGATGGTGAAGCGACTCTGTTGAACATTTGCCGATTGTTGTTTTCGTGACAAAGCAGCTTCAAAGCAGCTAGGCGAAGCCAAAAGGAACTTGAAGAACGAAGGCAAGGCAAATCCGTGTACTACTGATAATTACCATGCTCGCTGAAGCCTCATGCGTTGCAGCTCCCATGGCCACTATCGCTAGCATTGCCACAGCACACCGTACTACTGTGTCGCCACCTTTCGGCCCCCTTCGGAAGTAATTGATGAGCAGCTAAGACACAAAGCCTCCGAGATTGGCTTTTGTAGTTGCCGCACTGGTCCTAAAATGTATCAATAAATCAAAAAATTTATGAAAAGGTAAAGCAGTGCGTCCTTCAGCGTAATTTTTCAACAGCGCCACTGTTACTTTTCTGGGTCATGCAGCTAAGTGGTGGCCATCGAACTCGTTCGCTGATGATGTTATCCTTCAGGGCCTTCTTGTTTGTTTTGTCGCATGACTTCAAGTTAGTGTGATAGTTTGGCAGGGGTACATATGAGTCAAATGAATAGTGATTTGCCATTTTATTCCTTCTGCAGTTATAGCAGCAATCCAGTAGACGATCTGGGTTCCTGTTCTGAGATTAGAAATCTGCGATCTCGACTAAGCTGAAGCAGCAGTAATTATCTTGGTATGGCGTTTATTAGCCGGCACACAGCGAGTATACACAATGGCGACAGTAACGGCCAAGCACGGACTTTCCGCATGAGTGGCGTTCTTTTTGGGTAGACCCACTAGAAAGCACTTGGGAGTTAGACCCATTTCAGTGTTCGGTGGCCTCTCTGCAATTACTCGGGGTTGAAGAGGGAGCCGCCTGGTGACCTAACAGCTTGTCACTACGAGCGGGTCATAGTAAACCTTTAGGGGCTCCACGTTGACTATGTCGCGCCCGCGACGGCGCATGTCCGAAGATTGTTCAATTGGCTCAATAAGATAGTTGACTGGGGATGTGCGCTTGATCACACGGTAGGAACCTTGATATTTCGGGAGTAGTTTGAAAGAAAGGCCAGATACAGAGGTCGAGATTGAGAGCCATACAAGGGAACCAGGAAGGAACGTGGGCTTAGAAGTGGCGGAGCCATCACGAATACTCTTCTGCCGCTCGTGCTCATGCGTCATAATGTCTTGGCAAGCTCGCGATACTCTTCGGAAAGCCTTGTGGTCTCGGAAATAACTATACACTCAGATGGATCCAGCGTGTACGGGAGTATCGTGTCGATGGTGTGTGACGGGTGCCTACTGCATAGGAAGAAGACAGCTGAAAAACCGGTCGTGCTCTGAGGGGCGGTGTTGTGGGCGTAGGTTACGAAGGGCAGTATAGTATCCCTATTCGTGTGGTTGGCGGTGATTTACATCGACAGCATGTCGCCGAGGGTGCGGTTAAAGAGTTCGGTCAGACCATTCATCTGCGGGTGGTAAGCAGTAGCTTTGCTGTGGACAGAATGGCACTCAGTGAGAATGGCGTCGACGATATCTGACAAGAAGACACGGCCCCGATCGCTGAGAAGCTCCTGGGTTGGACCGTGGCGTAGTATGAATAGATACAGCAGGAAGGATGCAAGTTCTCGCGCAGTAGCCGCAGAGAGAGCGGTGGTTTCGGCGTATCGCGTTAAATGATGTATGGCGACGATGGCCCAGCGGTTGCCAGTGGACGTCAGAGGGAGTGATCCATACAAATCGATACCTATGCGCCCAAACGGACGGTCCGGGCAAGGTAACGGTTGCAAACCGGCTGCTGACATGTGTGCGGACGGTTTCCAGCGTTGGCAAGCGAGACAGGAGCGAACGAACTGCTAGATGTAGCGGTACATCTCGCGCCAGAAGTAGTGTTGTCGAATGCGATGGTAGGTTTTGAATACCCCAGAGTGCGCGCATTGTGGATCAGAATGAAAGGATTCACATATCTCCGACCGCAGACTGCGGGGTATCACGAGTAGCCACTGCCGGCCATCGGCGTCGTAATTGCGTTGGTGTAGGAGGCCGTCAGGAATGGCGAAATGGTGAGCTAGACGACGCAAGGCACGCGTGGATGGCGTTGCGGATGGATCAGACAGCAAGTCGATCAGTTGGGCGATCCAATTATCCTTTCGCTGTTCGGTAGCGATGATGTCAACATCAATGGCAGAAACAGCAACCGAGGATACTGAGCAGAGCACGTCAGCTTCAGAGCAGAGGGTAGAGCGAGAGGGCGTCAGCGTCAGCATGTTGGCGTCCGTTGCGGTAGATCACTAGGATGTCGTAGTCTTGTAAGCGAATAGCCCAACGGGCGGGGTGGCCTGAGGGATCCTTCAATGACGACAGCCAGCATATTGCATGATGGTCGGTGACGACATCGAATGGGCGACCATACAAATAAGGTCGAAACTTTGTAAGGGCCCACACGATCGTCAGGCACTCTTTTTCCGTGACGGTGTAGTTTGTCTCGGCTCTCGTGAGCGTACGGCTTGCATATGCCATGACATAATCAGAGAACCCGGGTTTGCGCTGCGCCAGGACAGCGCCGAGGCCTACACCACTGGCGTCCGTGTGCACCTCCGTTGGGGCCGTACGGTCGTAGTGGCGGAGAATGAGAGGAGACGTCAACAAATGATGGAGCTTCAAGAACGCGTCGTCGCACTCTGACGACCACGGATTGAGGAGCCCATTACTTCCAAGGAGCTTCGTCAGCGGTGATATATTCGTGGCAAAGTTTTGTATGAAGCGTCGGAAGTATTAGCACAGGCCCACGAAACTACGAAGTTCTTTTACGGACGCAGGATTTGGGAATTCGGCCACGGCCCGAAGCTTAGCTGGGTCAGGAAGAATGCCATCTTTGGACACTACGTACCCTACGATGGTGAGTTGGCATGCTGCAAAGAGGCACTTCTTCAGGTTTAGTTGCAAGCCGGCAATGCTCACACGTGCGAACACTTTTTTTAGACGTTAAAGATGCGTGGAGAAATCTGGAGCGAAGACAACAACGTCGTCGAGGTAACACAAGCACGTGTGCCATTTCAACTTGTGCAGAACGGTGTCCATCATGCGCTCAAACGTCGCAGGTGCATTACACAGACCAAACGGCATGACGTTGAATTCGCACAAGCCGTCGGGTGTGATAAAGGCGGTCTTCGGTCAAGCGTCTTCAGCCAGGGGTACTTGCCAGTACCCCGAGCGCAGATCGAGAGAAGAAAAAAATTGGGCTCCGTGAAGGCTGTTGATTGCGTCATCGATGCACGGCTGTGGGTAGACATCCTTGAGAGTGATCTTATTGAGCCGTCTGTAGTCCACACTGAACCGCACCAGACCATCTTTTTCCGCAACAAGAACAACAGGAGACGCCCATGGACTGTGCTACGGCCCAATGACGTCGTGTCGGAGCATATCGTTAATCTGCTCGTTAATTTCCCGGCGTTCAGCAGGTGACATGCGGTATGGACGCTGCCGTAATGGTGGATGGGCACCAGTGTCGATACGATGCGTAACAGTAGACGCACGACCGAGAGAACTTCGCCCGACATTGAAAGAAAAACGGTATTCGTGCAACAGGTCTAGAAGCTGGGAATGCTGTACTGACGTAAGGTTGTCAACAATCTATGGGCCAAATACATCAGGAGATGATGGGTCAGAAATAGAAACAGCACTGATGGTACTCAAATCGGGACAACGCGAGTCTTCGGGTATGTCCAGGACTTTTGCGTCGTCGACTAGTTCCACTCTGCCGAGACATTCCCCTCGAACCAAGGTAACAGTGTACAGGGTTCAGTTGGTCACGAAAATAGCGGAGTTGCCCTGAGTGATTTGCACGGTCGCGGAAGGTACTAGCAACCTTTTTCTTCTGGAAGCACGGTCTGATGGCGAAACGAGTGCAATTGTGTCGGAGAGACCGGTGCAGTAGACCGATACACCCATCGTCGAGCTTGGAGGCACTATAGTATCGTCTTTCACAAGAATCTTGCTCAGTGTTGAGGCACCATCTTCCGGCGTCAAATTCGAGAAGGACGAGAGTTCAATTTCGGCGGTGTCATAATCAATGACGGCGTCGTTGTGGGAGAGAAAATCCTATCTCAGGATGACGTCAAGAGCATGCAGGAATGATGATTAATTGGGCGACAAACAGCCCTGAATGACAACGTGACCTGTGCAGCATGCTGTAGGATGAATGCGATGTGAGCTAGCGGTACGAAGGGACAACCCAGAAATCGCCGTCGTCACTTTTCGAAACAAGTGGCAAAGGTTTTCGTTCATTACTGATACCGCAGCTCCAGTGTTAATAAGAGCAGATGCATGAACACCGTCCACAAGCACGTCAATGAAATTAGAAGCGCGGCTCTGAGGGCTTTCACAATGCAATAGCGTCGCAATCCTTGCCTCTGGTACTGCGACGACTAGTTTTCCCGCTCATGAGCAGCCGAACTTGGCCGCGTGGGGGACAGAGACCGACGTCGTGGAGACGACGACCTTCGAGAAGGCGGACCTGGGCGAGACGACAGTGGCACAGACGGCAGTTTGTCGATATACGAACGGCTAAGGTGGCCACCAACAGGAAAAGAAATGGGAGCCGGCTGTAGTCGAGAGGAATAACGGGCTACGTGACCGACGTAACCGCAAGCAAAGCAGATGGGTCGGATGTCGGGTGTGCGCCTTTGGTTTGCCGGGGTGGGTCTCGCCCGGAACGGTGGCTGGAAAGCCTTCATGGTGGGCTGAAAGTGAGGCTGAGGGGTTGCGCCAACATACGCAGCCTGCATAACCGCTGCAAAGGATGAAAGTCGTGTGGTAGCTTCGGCGTAAGTCAGTGGTGCAGGCGCTTGAACGACTGGAGGGGGCCGGGCGACCACTTGGGCGTAACCTCGGGGCGCAGGGGTCGGAAGTTGTTCTGGGTGGTACGCAGGCATGACCTCCGCTACTTCCTGCTCAATCGCTCGGCGGATGGGTGAAAGATTGGTAATTGCCGATTGTTGAACAGCCGTTGGGTGGGCAAAGGGAAGGAGAGAGAACTGGCACGCGATTTCCTCAACTTGAAGGACTTGAGGTCTGCCAGCAGCGCCACCTGATCACATCTCGCCTCCAAGCCAGCAAGCCCTGCATCTCGTGATGTGGAGCGACGGGTCGTCGAACGCTGCCGGTGGAGCTCTTCGTAGCTCTGGCACAGCGTGATGACCTCAGCTTATGTGCCTGGGTTTTTGGCAAGCAGCATCGTGAAGACATCATCGTCAATGCCCTTCATGACGTTCAAGATCTTGTCTGATTCGAACGTGCTGTCGCTGTCGTTGGGTTTCTTGCACAGGTCCAGGACATCTTCAATGTAACTGGTGAATGATTCACCGGCCTGCTGAGCGCGTTCGCGTAAGCGCTGCTCGGCTTGCAGCTTACGAACGGCAGGGCAGCCAAAAACGTTGGTGATAGCGGTCTTGAAATCGGCCCAGGTTGTGAAATCGGACGCGTGGTTGGTGTACCACAAACTTGCAACGCCCGCAAGGTAGAACATGAAGATTGTCAACTTGCCGTCCTCGTCCCATTTTTTGGGGACGCTCACGCGCTCGTAAATGGTGGGCCAGTCCTCCACGTCAATGCCAACGGTGCCCGTGAAGATGGGTGGATCGCGGATCCTGGGGACACCGGGTCAAGGGGGTGGCATGGGAGGAGGCGTTTGCTGAGAGGCGTCGTGGGACGTGGTAGATTGCAGGGTACGTGATCGTAGTTCCAAGGGCATCGAAGGGGATTGTAGCCCTCTCCACCAACTTGTTATGGCGTTTATTAGCCGGCACACAGCGACTATACACAATGGCGACAGTTTTCACTCAAAAACTGCACTCACTGCACTACTGCAAAAACTGCACTATTTAACTCAAAAACTGCACAAAAGTCGGCAATGTATATTAGAGTTACGCACGCAAGACACAGCGTTCAATAGTGGCGCCCTTTTGGTAGCTTCGCTCAAAAGCGACCACCACTGTCCCATTGGTTTGCTGTGTATACGGCACACTGCCTCCTTTCAGCACACGATAATTGAGATAGCAGAACCGATTTGCCTGTATAGAAATATTTCGAAAGAGTTTGTTCACACGACGACATTATAACCCGCGTATACGATTGCAAAGTGAGCGTGCCGGCCACTTGGCTATCCATGCACGCTATATAGGCTTAGTACAGCCTTGTTCAACAAGGGTCGGGTGAGGGAAGTAAGCGATAAGGGAAGACATGTGATGGGGAGGAGGAGGAGAGAGTAAAATGTAGCTTGCAAAAAAGAAAAAGAGAAATCGGTACAGAAAGAGATATAGAAATAGCATCAACAAAGAAACGAGAAAAGTAAAATTTAGGAAGACGAAGCAAGCAACGTGTCAAATAGGGACAACAATTAAGGTGATGCAGTGATAAAAGAACATAAAATAATGTGCCTCTGCCCGTGCCACCGAGGTATAACAGGCTTGAATCAATTAAAAATAAACGAATAGGGCTTCCTCCAAAAGAAAAATTTTGTTTTTAAAAAAGAAAAAAAGAAAAAAAAAGAAAAAAACGTAATCTACTATCTAGAGTCACCCCAGCCATGGAAGCGAACCCAGCCAGCGGGTGTTTATTTGTATGATTAGCACAATCTCGATACATGGTTACTTTGCTTTCTTGCTTCACATTTTGATGCCTTATTTCTGCTCTCATGGCTCTTGCTCCGCCGTACTCCTGCACGGCCCTTTCTCCATCGGCTCTCTGGGTGTCTGCTGTTTGGCCGCAGTCTTCGTGCCCGAAATCTCGTTCTCGTCACCTGCTCCGCCGTATTATGCGTGTCCTTCGCCCATATTTATTCTCAGCAGAATCTCCCTGAGATTCTGTTGTCTCCTGCGTCCTCAAGAAGACTTTTATTACCACGAGCAGAGGCAGCAGGTGCTGCCTCCACTTTATTTCCCCCTCCCCTCCCTGTTTACCACCGGATCTCACCGCCCTTCCCTATGTCCCCCTCAAAGCTGTAGCCTCCACCTATTATTCACCTGCTTACCCTCCCATCCCACCCTTTGCTCCTAATGTGGTGTCGTTGTCGACCGATTGTGTGTTGTAATGTTATCCTAATTTTGGGTGTGATTTCTAGCTATGTGTGGGTAGGGTGCTCTTACCTGTTGTGGAAGCTCTAAGGGGAGATAGTTATGATTAGAGGGCTGGTGGGACCTGTTTCGTTACCTCTTTTGTGCGGGTTTTGTTTGTTTTATTCCTGCCATGTATGTTGGCTTGCTTGCCAGCCAATCGGTTCTGTTACTCGAACTTGGTTGATATTCTATTATCTTGCTTCAATGTTTTTTTCTCTTGTCTTTTCTTTATTGTTTGTTCATGTTCCTGCTCTTTTCCTGTTTCCCTTTCCTATTCCTCTGTGGTTCCGTTCACTAGCAGCAAACTCCTATAATGTCGAATTTGTGTGGCGTTCTGTTGCGCGGCTGCCCTATCTTTTAATGGTGTCGCCCCTTTATATTCCCCTGGTTTTTCCCTTCGCCCTACTCTCTGTTGGCCTCACAATTCCTGAAGTGGTTCTTTGTGTTTGACTTTGGTGCTCACTGGGAGAGAAATGTTTATGGTTGAATTGGGGTAATTTAAATGTTTGGTATTTCAGTGCCTTCGTAGCCCAAACATGCCAGCCGGGGGTGTGTACGACTCTCCTCCTGAGTACCTTTGATTGTGCCGTGTTCCTTTTTTTCCCTGCTGGTGTTCCTTCTTGGAGATTGCGTGGGTCTGGGATCTTAGCTTAGGACATAATGTCCTTGATGGACCAACGACCCCGCTCGTGGAAGCGTGGGTCTGGGATCCTAGGTAGGGTTCGGTGCCCATGATCTACCAACAACCCCACTTATTGATGAAGTTTGGGTCTGGGATCTATTGGTGAACTCTTTGGTCCAGATGGGACATAATGTCCTTGATCGACCAGTGACCCTGCTCGTGGAAGCGTGGGTCTGGGATCCTAGGTAGGGTTCGGTGCCCGTGATCAACCAACAACCCCGCTTTTTGATGAAATTCGGGTCTGGGATCTATTGGTGAACTCTTTGGTCCAGATCTACCAACAACCCATTGCGGTGATGAAGGAACGTGGCACTTGATGTTTTCTGTGTCGAGAATCATACCATGGTGCGTATCCATGTAATTTCGTGCAGTGATTGCCCCTCCCAACGACGAAATTGTGCCACGGAGGGGATTTATTTACTTAAGTTTGTTGTGAGAACTTCTCCTTGTTTTCTATTTTTTTCCTGACTAATACTTTGATTTTTCCAGTCCCAGTGAGCACCGATGTATTACAATGCTCGTAAGATTTTTTCGTTTATATTCTGAACTATTTCCTTTATCACTTCAGTGCTTTCTTCGTCCCCAATAATCTCCAGTTTGGAGTTGGATGGTTTGGTGTATTTTTGTTTCAATTTTTGAGTTTCCTTGGCTGTTAATTTGCATGAGTCTAAGTAGTGATCGAATGATGGTGCTTCAACTCCGCACACACATCGCTCGTGGTCTGTTATGGCAAATCGCTTGAAATAGAAAGGGAAGCGGCCATGTCCTGTAACTGCCTGTACTAACCAGTAATTCGGTGGGAAAGATTTAGGGATGAGTTGTGTTTTTTTAATCTATTGGTAAGTGTATGAATCTTTGCCTTGCAGATTCCAGTATTTGTTCCATTCCTGCATGCCTTGTTTTCGCAGTTCATTTCTGATGAATGATATTGACATTGGAACTGAGTATTCTACGCCCTCTTTCGTCGCCTCCTTAGCCAATTGGTCGGCAAGCTCGTTACCTGTAGTTCCCATATGTGCCGGCGTATATACAAGTCTTACCTTAATATTTTCTAATTGGTTTAGTTGTAGTCTAATTTTATGAACGAATGGGTTCGTGTTATTTGGATTTTTGAGAGCTTCTAGTGTTGATAAACTGTCTGTTACTATCTGGTATGTATTAGTTTGGCTCATTGTGCTCATTTATTTTATGGCTTCATAGATAGCTACTGTCTCAGCTTCGAAATTGTTTGAGTGTTCTGGAAGTTTCATTTGTTTGTATTTTATTGTTCTGCCAAACTTGTCTATGATGACGAAGGCTGCGCCAATTTTGTTTCCCATAGCCGATCCGTCGGTATAAAAGCTGTAGTCGGTTGCATCGATTGACTTTGAGTAGTCATATTTTCTCTTTTTTGCTGGGTGTATTCTTCAGCTCCGAATTTTGGTGGCTATTTCCTCCTTTCCGAATTTCTTATTCCCAAAGACATATTTTTTGTCTGCGTTTAGGATGTTAAATAATCTATTTTCTCTTTCTATCGTGAGATGTATAAGGGGAATGTTGCAGATAATATTTAATGATGCGTTGGAGACAGTGTGGAACGCCTTAGCTATTTTTGAAAGAGTGATCCTCTGAATCGCTTTGAGTTGCTTCATCTTTTCTGTATTCTTCTTGTTACGTTTACATGCTGGGGGGAAATATATTTGTGTTCCGTAAACTATCATTCTTTCTATGCAACCAAAGTGAATTTGTCTTAAGTGCTTGGGGGTCATACCCCAATCCATCCCCGTGAATTTTCCTAATGTTGTAGTCATTTTCTGAACCTTTCGTTTTACTGCTTTAAGATGTGGAATGAATGACAATTTATTATCGAATATTACACCTAAGATTTTGGTTTGTCGTACCCTTTTAATTGGGTTGCCGTTTATTCTAATGACAGGTGGTCTGTTCCTATATGCTTTACCTAGATTAATAAACTCGCATTTGTTATAGTTGAAAGCTAGCTCGTTTTGAGTGTTCCAATTATATATGATGTCCAGTGCTTTTGCTGCTTCCTGTTCTAGGATCATTCTGCTTCTCCCTCTTACTAAAATTGTCAAGTCGTCAGCAAATGCTTGCAGACTGACATTCTCAGGCATCTCCATTGCTAGGAGCTCCGAAACAATAACGTTCCATAGGAACGGACTAAGTGGAGAACCCTGTGGTGCTCCCTTGGATAATTTAAGTTCTATATTGTGAATCTTCGATTCATAGATGATTGTTCCGTTTTCTAGTATGTGGAAAATTAGGTCTCTCATTTCTTTTGGGATGTTGAGTTCGATAAAGCTTTGTCTTACGCGTTCAAATTTAATGTTTCCGAAAGCATTGGTTATATCTAGGGATATTACTATTATGTTTTCATTGTCTTGAAGTGCTTCCACCATGTCCTGTTTTAACTTATATAATGCTCCAATCGCTGACTTACCATACGTAAGTCCAAACTGATTTTCTGGGAATAGTTCACGAGTGTCAAAGTAATGGTAGGGTCGATAAAATATCACTTTTCAAAAATTTTCCCGAGGATGGAGTTAGTGGCAATTGGCCTATACTTGTTCACATGTTGCTGTCCTTGATCCCTGTTCTTTGGAATCAGAATTACTTTAGATATCTTCCAAGCTGATGGGAAATGACGAAGTTTTAATGCTGCATTAAAGATGTTAATGAAAAACTTTTTATGCATGTGGTACACTCTCTGTATGAAATCAGTCTTTATTTTGTCGGGCCCTGGGCTGATATTTTTTCTTGTGTTGTTCACAACATATTCCACTTCGGCTTCCGTGACATCTATGTGTTCGTACTCTTCATCCTCTTTTTCTTCGTGTTCGCTATCTCCTCTATATATTTCTCCAGTGTCTTCATTCGTTGCATAGAGGTTAATAGGTATATATCTTATCGTCTCTTCTTCGGTAGTGGTTGTCTCTCCATTTTCTTTGATTAAACCTTGAAATACAATTTTCCTCTTTATTTTATTTGCCGCAAGTTTACACGGTAGAGAAAATGGATTCTTTTCTTGCTTACTACAGTATGTTTTCCACGATTTGGTTTTGACTTCATTTATGTCATTCTGATTGTTCTTTTGACCTTCTTGGTATGCTTTCTTGAAATCTTCTCTGAGCTCATTTGCATACCTTTGGTACCTTCTCCATAAAGCTCTTACTTTTTTCCTTTTTAGTTCTAATTCTGCATTCCACCACGGTTTCTG
The DNA here is from genome assembly GCA_013436015.1 of Rhipicephalus annulatus. NCBI lineage: Eukaryota > Metazoa > Arthropoda > Arachnida > Ixodida > Ixodidae > Rhipicephalus > Rhipicephalus annulatus. The sequence continues at coordinate 334,182 of WOVY01000882.1, read as the reverse complement.
CTTCTTTTCATCATTACTAACATGTTTTGAATGTTTCTTTTAAGCTCTTCAATCTTTCTGTAGAATTGGTTTACTATGGTTTCCAGCTGGTTCCTATTTTCTATTGTCCTCTGGGAAGTGGTTCGAAGTCATCTGTCTTCTCGTAGCTCCTCTAATAATTTATTTTTCACCATTTTCGTTAATCTTTTTTCTTTCTTGGTTTTGACTTTGAAAAGTTCCATTTTAATGAAGCGATGGTCGCTAAGGCTGTCCTCCTCTAACACCTCCCAATTATGAATGTTTTCACCCAAGGGAATCGAGCTTATAGAAAGGTCTATCCAGCTTCTGCCATTCGAGGATTGAAAAGTTGGTAATGACTGTGGGTCATTTATAACAGTAAGGTTGTTTCTGTTAAGAAGTTCTAAAACTTCTATGCCTCTTTGATTTGTTGTTTCTCCTCCCCAGATTATGTTTTTCGCGTTGAAGTCCCCGATAATTAGTATATTGTCCGTAGGTTGGGACTTGTTGAGGATCTCTTCTATTTCCAGTAATATTGGTAATGTATCTGATTGTGGCGGAAAATAACAGTTTATTGTCAATAATTCGATGTTGTTCCAAGTCAATCTCGCTACTATTATTGTTTGTTTAATTTTTAAGGGAAAGATTCCAATTCTCTCGTTATGCACTTTTGTTGCCGTTTTTGGATTGTCGTCTGATTATATAATTCTAGTTCTAATGGGGAACCCGATAGCCTTGTTTCTTAAGTGATACGGTTCTTGTATGAATGAAACATCCTGGTTCTGTTCTAAGTGAAGGTTCGTCAAATTACTTGTCGCTCGAAAGGAGCGACCTAAATTTATTTGTAAACACACAAGTTTGTTCACACCTTCCATTTTTATTTCTCTTCTATTTTTTTTCCTACTGTGGCTAAGAAGTGCTGATTACCTAATTCGCCTGGTTAAAGAGATAGTCTATTGACACCTAGGTGGGAAAGCTTTTATGCGAAACCAAGCTCTCGCCTCCTCCTTTGGTATCGGTCCTCGAATGTGGGGCATGCCCGTCCCACATCGAGTGGTCCACTGCTTCCTTCCCTGCATCTACGCAGAGAGGGCAACATTTCCCTTCCTCCCTGCAATCTTTGTAGTAGTGGTTTCCTCCACATTCCGTACAGCGTGCCTTCTTGGCATAGCAGCTCCCCTCTCTGTGCCCCAGTCTCGTGCAGTACGTGCACTTGGGGACGTATACGTTTTCTAAAACTCTACACCTAGACCAGCCAATGTTGACTCTTCGCTTCTGCACTATTTCCTTGGCCAGTCCTATATTGGAAATGCGCAGTGTGACATGAGAGCCGGATTTCCTCTCTGTCCTCCAGACTACCTTAATATCTTCCACTGCTCCTTCAATCTCAATTTGCTCCAGAAGTATCCTTGGGATGTCTTTGGAGTCTACCTTTCTGTCCACCGAGATCAGCCTAATCTCCGGTTCAGCTGCATCTACTATTTTGGTTTCGAACTGTTTTCTCTGCTCGTGTTCTCTTATTCTGTCCTGCAATTTCTTGACTGCTGTTGAGGAGGTGGTGGTTACTGCTACTCCACCTCTGATTGGCCTGAGAACAACGTTCTTGAGGCCAAGCGTTATGGGGTCAAAGTGCCTGACCAGTCTTTCTCGTACCTCTCCAGAGCTTGTTTCTTCCTCGTCTTCAGGAGCCCTGACTAGGAGGACTGCTTTTCTCGCACTGGGTGTACTTCTATTTTCACCGTCCCGTCCTTTGTTAGCCAGGTTTGTCCTAGTTACCTCCGCAAAGGTCCTAATTTCGGTCGGTTTGGTCTTTGCTAGTTCTCTCACGCGTCCCTCTAGGTAAGCATTCTTCTCCACCACCTGCAGCGCAATCTCTTTAACCTTCTGGAACTCGTCCAATAGGCCTCTCAGGTGCTGACTTGCTTGGGGGACCTCATGTTGAGTAACCATGAGGAGATCAAGGAACTCCTTATCGCAGTCGAGGATTGCACTCGTTCTCAGGTCTCGTAGGCCTTGGCCCTCACCCTCCTCTCCGGGTGACTACATCTTACCTCCCCCAACATCTCTACTGATATCATCGTTCTCTGTCTCTGTACGGGATTGCTGCTTCGACTGATTTGCAATACGTGGCCGGATCTCCGAGAATGGTTGTCTCAGATCTGTACTGACGTTCCAGTAGTCGGGGCTAGCTGGCCTCTTTGCATTTAAATCAATCCCTTCTGGACTTTCCTTGCATTTGTCCTCACCTACTTTTCTTTTCTCACTTGACTAGCGCTCCCTGCATTGAGGTGCTGCAAGTAGTTTCGTTCTTTTCTTTCTTTTTTCCTTCCCTACTCTGTTCCTTTGTGAGACTTTTCTTTGTTTTTGTCTCTCCAGTCATTGTTGAGGGCTCCCTGATCCTCAACCCGTGACTATCTAACGTTCCCTACCTTGCTGTATTAACCGAGAAGTGCTTTTTATCAGATTCTGCCCTAGTTGCGGGCAGTATGAATACTCGACTACTTAGTTCCGTGCAGTATGTGTTTATTTGCGGGAAATAAGATCCAGTTTCTCTTCAATTAACAATGTAATTCGAAAAATACTACTGGGTAGTTGTTAAGCCCTTTATGTTCTTCCAAGCTATCAGAGAGCTCGATGAACGCAGATTTATTTGTGATGTCGTTCCGATTAAAAATGGCTGCCCCCTTGACGCTGTTTATGTAGAATTTTCAAACGCTTGTTCCCACGTTGCTACGGCAAAATACACTTTGAGTTTCTGTTATTCTATAAATTCAAGGATGTATAATCTAATAGTCGACTCGTTCGTCGATGGCACTTAGATTGCTTTGATTATGGTGGATAGGATTGTCTACCGTGCCCTGTGCTTTCTAAGGAAAGAATACATGGGGTGACCAAAACCGCTATAACTTAACTTCTATTGATCCTAGAATTTTGCAAACCTTTGGAGCGTATTCCTCTCATCAAAATACGAGAGGAGTGCGAAAGCGAAATCACCAAAGGTTATCACCAAAGTTGAAAGCGATCGTAAAAAAAAGAAAGAAAACACGTGGTCCAAGGCTCCGATCTGACGAGTGCCCCCTTTCCCTGAGCGTCGAGCCGCCCTCCTCCTATGGGCGAGGGCAAGGGAAGACGCTAGCGCCACACGTTTATTAGCGTTTCTCGTTAAATTCTTTCTAACTCTGTATCTTCCGGTTACTTTAAGCTATCAAAATTATTTTTACACGGAAAAACCGGGCTGTTTTGCTCTAAGAGAAGGTATTAGCTATTTTTTGGTGGCGTTTGTAGATCCTTTTGAAAATTTGTTTTAATGAGATGAGCTTTTTGCTGATTACCACCTTAATTAAGGGCCTAGAGTGTACAGAATCGGGCTTTCTGGTAGTCTATGGGGTGCTGTTTATTAATATATCAAGCAGACAGGATTTAAATGCGTTTACGAGGTGATATTACCACTTAAATTTTTTAGTGATTAGGCGTAATTTTGATTGCGGAATAACTATGAAACTATTACACCTAGCCTGATCAAACTTCAGCAGCGTCAAGTTTACCGTAAAGAATTTCAACTATATAAGTAGGAAGTTTCTCGGTAGAATAATAACGAAGCTACAAGCGATCGTAAAAAACACGTGGTCCGACTATTGTTGTTTTCACCAATTACCACTGTTTTCTGCTCCTAAAATTTGAAATTTTTGTTAATGATAGCAGTACTTGTAGCGGTTGGACTCCTTGTAACTTCACAAACAAGTAGACACCACTCTAACTCTCCTAGAACCAAAATACTAAAGTTATAGGTAGATATGTGCAGAGCTCACTTACCCGTGCTGCTGACGCGGCCGCTCCCGTGGCTGGAGTAGCGTCAAATAGGGAGCAGATAGGAAACAGATAGGGAAATAGGGAACAGAACTAGGCCAAGCAGCTCATGCGCATAAGCTAAGCCACGCCAAGCCACGCACGGAACCTCGTCTATATAGCGCATAGACAGGCAGCTCCCGTCACCGCCCAGCGTAAGAATGGGCACCTTTGTCTTTCTGCTGGGTGCTTCGGTGTGCCGCGCTCTCCGCAAATTGGTGCAAGCTGCCCTAATTGTTTATAACCACGTTATGAACATCTACGAAAATATATAGGCTGCTTGCTTTGTAACAGTGTTGATGATGATGATGACGTTTGGTGCTTTGAGGCACAAGGATCATTTCATGGCCAAAGAGCACCAGTTCATGGGATAAGAGATGTGGAGATGGATTGCGATTAGCTGCTGTATTAGGGCCTTGAAATTCCTCGCTCTAAGGCAGGTAAACACATAGCAGTATTAAATCATGATCAGACCATGAAAACTGTGTGGTGTTCATGGAAGATGAAAGTTTGTGATCATAAAAACCATGGTAGACATGTATGGCATTAGCACAAGTTCATCGGTAGTTTACACCCTTGCGTTCAAGGGCCGTGAGGTAAGTGCTTTGTTGAGTATAGCCACCGCAGCGGAGACCTCTCTGGCGAGGTCGTGCTATGGAATGCCCGGGAATATGACGCGAAAATTACGAACGTCTCTCAGAAAAGCTAACAGTGATTTTGTGTGAAAAGTGGTTACCCACCGACGAACATTGCAAGATGAAGTGATATCTGTTGTCGGCAAGGTAATTAAACGTGTTGTCTTTTTGGCGAGTCTAAATCTTTACACTGGATTAGAGTGTGAAGTATGATGAGCGCTTCTTCAGATCTTTCACACAAAGGTGGATCGCCACTAGACAAATGTAATGAATGCGTAGTGTATGTATGTCCTGATTTTAACCTTCTAAGGATTACTTCTGTGTGGCGTGATTTTGGATACTGGTAGCCAATGACCAAGTTGCGGCTTGATGACACGCAATTTATTACCTGCGTGTGTGTTCCTTGTGCTCTGCCACTAAGCCCTGAGCTTTCGTTTTAGAAAAGCTTTCAAGTCGAGGGCAGGAACTGATATCGATGTATTGCTAGCCTTTTTGTTGGCAGATCCAGCAAGCTGGTCGACCGGAACGTTGTCTTGTATTTCACGGTGTCCTGGCACCCGCAGGTCTACAACATGCTGCTTGGATGAGTAGACTGTGCATAAGAGAAAATAAAGCGAAACAAGGATAGGCTTTTTGTGCTTTTTAAGAGCTTTTAGAGCTTTTACTATGCTTTGAGAATCTGTGTACACTATTGCTTTCGGTAGTTTTATTTTTTATTTCGTTAAATGGCCGCAAGTATCGTATAAGCTTCGCCAATGAAAATGCTTGTATAAGAGTGCAGGAAGCCGGCTTCCGAAAATGATGGGCCGACGGCTGCGTAGGAGACAGAACTGTAGGACTTTTCAGCATCCATGAAAAACTCAGAACATGTGTATTTATGTTGTAGTTCTAGGAAGTATGGAGAATATGTTCAATTGGCTCGTGCTTCGTAACCTCTAAAATAAAGACGTCGCAATATATCGCCTGCCACTGGCACGGTGGCACGCATACTGCCGGAGCCATCAAACAGCGTTCAACTGGCTCAACGGTTTCATTTGCTAGGCCACTAACACAGAGTGAGCAGGGCTGTTTTATATAAGCCCGTTTGTGAAACACAGCACAACTTGACATTTCAATATTGTGGAATGTGAAGGATGTTCTTTGCATTTACTTTCAGATAGTTTTTAAAACACATGTGAAAAGTCTGTAGGTGGAGAGACCAATTCTTCGATTCTACGTATAGGCTTTCCAAGGGGCTAGTGCGAAAGCAGCCTTAGAGAGGCAGATGCATAGATAATGAACATGATCAAGAATTTTAAGGACAGTAGGTGTCGCAGACTGATATGCTTTCCGCCCCATAGTCTAGGCGGGTGTGTATGAGGCTTTTATACAAATTCATTAAACACTTCTCATTACTTCCCCACGTAGTGCGTGACAACACTTTTAGACTCTTCATTCCTTTTATGCACGTGTTTTTTAAATACTTCATGTGTGGTATGAAGGTTAGCTTGGTGACCAAGATAAGGCCTGAAAGTTTATGTTCAGTATTAACAGAAAGACGTTGCCCATATAAGTAAACATTTGGTGGGAATGATTGCCTCTCTTCATGGAGAACAAGACACACGTGTTTTTGTGTTCATTCAGGCTGAACCCGTTTTCTTCTGCCCAATAGGATACTTTGTTCAAACCAAGCTGAACCTGCCACTCACACATTCCCAGATTACAAGATTTAAAACCAAGCTGAACGTCGTCGACACATGTGCAATGAAACATATTGCGAGGGATGGACAAGCGCAAAGAATTCATTTTGATAACGAAAAGCGTGCAACTAAGTACATCACCTTGCGACACTCCTGGTTTTTGAATAGATAATTTGGTAAAAAACGCTGCGCACTCGGACACGGAATGTCCGGTTTGACAAGTAACTTTCCATTATGGTAAGCGTTCTGCCACGCTCGACAAGGTGGGACAGGTCTCTTAATATTCCAAAGGGCTATGTTATATCATAAGCCTTCGAGATATCGAATAACATAGAAAGAAAGTATTTTTTGTGAACGAAGGCGTCTCTGATCAGTGCCTCGACACGAACAAGGTTGTCGGTGGTGGATCTATCCTCCCGATATCCACGTTGGAATGGGTCAAGCAAATTGTTTGTTTCAAGGCAATGCGAAAGTCGAGAGTTAATCAGTTTTTCAAAAAGTTTGCACAAGCAGCCTATAATTGCAATAGGCCTACAACTGTAAACTAAAGAAGGGTCCTTGCCCTCTTTCAAAAAGGAACAATTATAGCCTCTTTCAAGGAAGCAGGGATAGTTCCCAAAAACCAGATAGAATTTTGCAAAGAAAGTAAAGTTTTTTGCGTTTAGATTGAGGGAGTTGTCACCGTTTTATACAACACATGGTCAGAATCAAGGGCGGAAGTACTGTAGGAGTTTAGTGAGGTTTGGAGCTCAGCTAAGCTGAGAGCGTGGTTGTATTCCTCGTATTTTGTGCATTCGTGTTCTATTTTTGCTTTTCTATTTTTGTTTTGTATTTTTGGAAAGCTTCAGTACAGTGGGGCGAGCTAGACACCTGTTAAAAGTGTGCGCAAAGGATGTTCACCTGATTTTCCAAGCTGCCACCATGTGTGTCTACGAGTGGGAGTGAGTGTACTTGTCTTCCTGCTATTCTACCAACCGTGTTGAAGACTTTAGCCTCTTGTCTAATGAATTCATCCCTGATGAAAACTTCTGCCAGCTTTTTCTTGTAGCTTGTCGATGCGTTCTCCAGCTTTGAGACCTATTTTTTTTAAAGGTGTCGAGATTGTCGGTCGTCGGTGAAATCCGAAGCAACCTCCTTGCCACGTTCTTCCCCTTACGCGTATTGCGACACTCAGTGTCCCACAAAGCAATACGTCGCTTCCTAGGCATTCCGGAGGTTAGTGGTATGCACCAGGCTTCTGCGTCAGTAAGAAAAGCTGTGCAGTACTGCACATCTTCATCTATGTTTACCTCCATATGACAGCGAACTTAAGCGAGCACTGTTGTGAAACTGTTCCCAGTCTGCAATGTTTATCAGCAATTTGGGAACATTTGGAGAATATTCATATAATGTTGGTGTACTCAAAACTCAGAAAAATGGTCACTTCTATATGAATTCTTTATGAATTTTATTTCAGTAGAGGTAGATGTGAAGGAGATACGATACTGAGGTCTATAGGCGAGTAAGTTTTCTTACTCGCCTATAGAAGAGAAACAGTTCAATGAGACGACGTCGTGCATCACAGCGAGAATCGCCCCACAGACCAGTATGTGCATTTAGGTTCCCAAGGAGCAGATAAGGTGCAGGTAGTTCGCCTATTAAAGACTGGGATTCACGTCTTTCAAGATGGATGTGCGTAGGTATGTACAGAGAGCAGACGGTGACGAGTTTGTTTGAAAGTAGTGCTCGGACAGCCACCGCCTCAAGAATTGTATGGAGAAGTAAATGTGCACACGCTAATGCTTGATTAAAAATAATGGCCATGCCTCCGGACGACGCCACAGTATTATCTCGGTCCTTTCGTAATATGATGTAAGCACATATAAAGTTTGCATTGAAAGATTTTAGGTGTGTTTCCTGTCCGCAAAGCACTTTTGAAGAGTGCTTGTGTAAGAGCTCTTGGACATCGTCGAAGTTTTTATTCAGTCCTTTGACGTTGCAATGTACAATTTGTGTTTCTATATTGAAAGTAAAGTGGTGCGGTGTGTACGCTAAGGGGGTGAATTGCTTAAGCTGAAAGTTTGAGCTCAAGTAATAGGGCTGTCATCAGGCCCTGCTATGAGCTTTGTGAGGCCTTGAGACCCGAGAACCCTGGAGTCTCTCGTGTCTGTTTTCTGGTCTCTGTCGGAGTAGACTCAACTACTGCCGCCTTGGGGGAAGGCGCCACAGCCAATGGTTCGCTCTGCGCAGGTCGTAGGAGTGGCGAAGGCTGGTGCGGCGCTGCCCCCTGACGCACCGCATCAGCATATGTGGGGTCATAAAATGGCGAAACTCTTCTACTTGCTTCTTTAAATGTGATGTTTCCTTTTATCTTCAACGTGATGATCTCTTTTTTTCCCAAAAAAACAGGATCGTAAGTATGCGGCATGATTCCCGCCGCAGTTCACACAGTGTGCCAGTGCTTCGCAGCTGTCGGACGCCTGGCCCACAACTCCATACAGAGCACAAGTTTGCCGGCCACGACAGCGTTGCGTGCCGTGGCCATATCTCTGACATTGTAAGCAAAGATGTGTTAGGAATATATGGCTTCACGGTAGTCTTTTACACTCGGTTTGACTGATTTACAGCAGATCGCTCGAAGCAAAGGTCAGTATTAAGTGTTTAGTTGGTGTTACCTTTTTTTCTCTTATCTTAATACGCTGTACGTTTGTCACGTTCTGGCTCTTTCATTCTTCCAGAAGTTCAGCTTTGGTCAGGTCAAGCAAAACTGCGTCTTATGCTACCCCGCAAGCCGAGTTCATAGACCTGTGCGGTGTAATACTGATTGGTGTGTCGCCAAAAGCTGTGAGAGAGTTCAGCTTTTCGAATAGGTCTTTATCTTGTTTGTCAAGAAGTTAATCTCCGCTGGCCATTTTGGTGACCTTGTACCCGACAGCGAGAGTTTCGGTTAAGCCCCTAGCCACTACGAAAGGGGATAAGTCTCGGGCTGGCTTGTCAGTTTTCTCGCAGAGTATAACATGGAAGTGAAGAAATATTTGCCTTGGCCGTTTGACAAAAAGATTATGTCTTCGGCGCGTACGCGCTTTGAGAAGGCATGATCACTGAGCAAATGAAATGATTTATGCGTGCTAATTCTATGTTATTCAGCAGCCTTAGCGGCCACCCACCAGGGATCCCAACGAGGGGACGCTGCAAGTTTGCGGATGCTCAAAGGTTGCAGACGTCAGCCGTACAACTTTGCTGTAACCCAATTCGCATAGGCCAAGGCAGGCTATTTGCAGAGCGTTAACCCTTGGCGCCAAGAACATTGGAAGTAAACAGAAGGGAAAAGTACACAGGTAAGCTAAAAAAGTGAGAAAGACGAAGTTGTAGAGAGAGAGAGGGAGAGAGAGAGAGAGAGATATAGGAAACGGCGACTGCCGAAGAGCAGTAGTCGCTTTCAACATGTTGTTGGCAAATCTAATGTTTTATCAAAATATTGTCCTGCCGTATGCGATATCATCTTAATGCTAAAGAAATATGTAATATTCAGACGATGTGTTTCATATGTGTAATCATTTGTCTCAGTGTAAAGTGACCTTGTATGTCAAAATTGTGTACATATGTATCTAGTGTGAACTCACCTTCTATGTGGAAATTTTATGATTATGTAGCATTTAGGAGAATTAAAACTGTCTTTTCAGGTGAACTGTCCTTGGGTCTGAAACGTAAGAACCCATTAGCTGTATTTAAACTGACTTGTGAAGTTTGGCTATTGCGTACTTTTCACATCGTGTGTTGTACAGTCCCTAATTTTGTGGCCATATTGTTGATTTTACGGCATATCTCGTCTACTAAGAGAAAAGAAGTAGCCAGTGCCACCATAATGGCACCAACATCTCCTATTTGGTCATTTTAATAAAAAAAGTGAGACGCCTTTTCACGTTCATCTGTTCCTGTCATTACGTTTCGTGTGTGCTTCCAGGGGAGAAGCGCGGGGCACGTTTCAATTGGCTTGCCATTCTGCGGATTACCTTCCAAAATATTGCTATCGCGTTCATCGCTTCGCCTTTTCGACAAAGCTGTGACTTTTTTCATTGAATGAGACGTTACGAAATGACGCTAAATATAGGTGTAAATGTTGCACACACGCAGCTTTTAATGTAACTATTTGTGCACGCTTGCGCAACGACATCAACCAGAACAAAAATATTAGCTTCACCAGAATCGATAAGCTGATTTGAAGCGCTGGCGCTAGTGAGGATTGTAGCCTAGGACGCTGCAATGTAAATCAACTTCAGTGGATGACACTTACTTACTGACGTTAACCCGACATGACGGCTGTATTATAGAAGTACACATATATTGCTTATAAAACTTGACAGCCAGAACTGCAACCAGAATGGACGTGTAGGCAACATTAACATTTATTTGAAAAGCAGTTCATAGATCTTGGGCGGCTCTGTGGCAGAATACTTGACTGCCACACAGAATGGATCGATTTTGGCGGGGACCCTCACACGTAATCTTTACATTCGTCGGCTGAACGCTGCCGTTATCAGCTTTTCCTCGACGTTTACGCTACTAAGTGTTCATCACCTGTGGCACAGTGAAAACCCCTTATTCATAATCCGGTGCACCACTATCTCAACCCCGCGAGGGTTGGGTCACACATCAACTTGGCTTGTCATCCTCTACTTAATTACGGCGTAAATGTTGCGCTAAAAAAGACAAGGACAAGGAAGAGCACTCTTGTACTCGGCGAGGAGCTCTCACTACTCCAGCATTGTTCTGGAATTTTGCGGGATTGTGAGAAAAATTCAAGTGATGCAAGGGCAATGACAACGATCCCACCGTGGCTTGCGGCCGCCGCGGAAAGCGATCAACAGTAAGAGTAGTCACGGGCCGTCCAACGGATTTCGGTTGCCCTGGAAAAGCAGCGACCAAGAGAAAAGTGCCAGGCGTTCGCTACCACACCAGCACGGGAGAGGGCTCGAGTGTCAGAAGAAAGCAAGACTAGCGAGGGTGGTCAGGCGGAAAGTGATGACGTAGGCAACGGAATAGTTACATTATGCATGTCTTCACCAGCTCTTCATATTCGTCCATCTTACCCTTTCATACTAATTTTGTTTCATGCCAAGCTAAAGGCTGTTCAAAACAGCACCCAGACGTAAGCGGCTAGTTAGTGCTACGGCCGGCGCCTGGGCCGACGAGGGAGGGGCGTTCTTATTTCGTAAAAAAACTAGCTGAAGGGCTGCTGCCCTGATGGCCTTCAATTATAAACGCGTTAGCGTTAGAGAACTCGGGTCACAGAAATGTCTTCACCAGCTCTTCATATTCGTCCATCTTACCCTTTCATACTAATTTTGTTTCATGCCAAGCTAAAGGCTGTTCAAAACAGCACCCAGACGTAAGCGGCTAGTTAGTGCTACGGCCGGCGCCTGGGCCGACGAGGGAGGGGCGTTCTTATTTCGTAAAAAAACTAGCTGAAGGGCTGCTGCCCTGATGGCCGTCAATTATAAACGCGGTAGCGTTAGAGAACTCGGGTCACAGAAATTCCGCCGTCGGCGTCGGCACCGTCGGTTGTAAGCGAAAAATCGTCCGTGAGCGAAAAATTTAGAAGGGTGCAATTAAAACAGAGAATAAAATTTTCGTTCTATTGAGGATTGAACTCGGGCTGTTCGCGCCGCGAACAGGTGTACTACCACAAAGCTACGATGCTAGTGTCAGATGCTTCGGGAAAAAAAGCATTGCATAAATGCCATGTACTCTGTAAGCAAAAATAAGCCGAGATAAGAGTAAACGACTTGTTCTCTAGCGCAAGCCCTGATGGGGGTTTTAGTACACCGTGCTGAGGGAGTAAAAAGTTACTCTCCAACAAGAGAGGGTTTTCGGATGGATTTAGAGGAGTTTTTATGTACATCCGTTGGGGAACTTTTTCAGGTCAGTATGAGAGTAAATTTTTACATCCACTGAGAAAAAGAAAGCACGTTCGCAGCCATACCGTGCGCAAGAGTATCGTTTATTTAGTTACCTTCGAAGTACATATCAATAATATTCACGGTACACAAACACGCACTCAAAGTTCACTCAATACTACAACACTCACACTAACCCCAGCTTGACGCTCGCCCATGCCCCCCACACTTCTGTCACCGCGTATATATAGGCACCATATTCGAACCTCCCTTGTAGCTCTGGCGGAACCCACTTTCACTATGAAATAAGCAATAAACTTGTACGGCGTAGGTATTATTTTCCGTTGGCTAATGTAAGCACTTTAGCACACACGCCTTTTATCCTAAACCCGACTAATATTCAATACTTCTTTATGTTGAACGAAAGTTATTTATCAGTTGGTGCTCTGTCGTACGGGCTCGCTTTGCATTAGCAATACTCTATGTGAATCTGTAAAATGCACTGAATCGTACGCAAAGCCCAAGCGGCCGTGCATGAATACTTCAACGATGCACACCCTGAAGTTTTATCAAGGCACGTCACCGCAACGTCACATGCGTTTACTATAAATACAAGCTGCTCAATAAACCATCGTTCAATAAACAAGCAGGTCCAGCGATGAACCTAAATACACCCCCGCTATACTGCGCTCGACGACTAGACCTCACTCAGGAGTATGGCACGGTTATACGATCAATCAGCGCTGGTGATCATGAATTACTTGCTGGTGTGAAGCTTTGAATTGGTATTTTCACATGCACAGAAATAGGTTTCCGCTATCCACACAGTTTAGGCTATTGAGTGATGGGCTTCATCGAACGAGACTGTTCGCAGTTGCATTTCTTGTTACTCACATGCATGCTGCACGCTGTTTCTGTGTCTCCGCTTGTTCGACACTGTACTCCACGTTAGTTTTTTGACAGCTGCGGTCGCCAGGCGCAGAAGACAGTTATTCATTCCAACAGTGTTTGTTTTCTGTGAAACGCATTTTTTTGCCTAATCGGTGGTCGATGCTAACTCATAGAGCTCGCCACGGTGGTCGGCGCGCAATACGAGCTCACTGCGACACCGGCTTGATACTGGCGGCATAGCTAGGCTTTCTTACCGCTTAGGTGTTGAAGCCGGTTAAATACCGGCGACGCTCTAAGAATCCACCATCGTCGGTGTCTGGGCGAGCGCGTCGCCGGCGCATCTCTCACACCGGTTGCCGACCAGCCTGCCGTAGTCGAGCGAAGCCTACTTCTGACCACTTCAAAGTTTTTTTGACGGTGAAACTCCAGGGGCAATCACTGACACTCGTAACAGCTTACTTTTGCAACCAAAATGTTATTCTAAGATATTTTTCGTAACTCGGCCCTTTGAAGCAAGGCATTTTTGGCGTTGCGTTGAGGAACCGCATCAATGTTCAGCATGGTTACACAGTAGGAAATACCTTGAAACGTTCACACTAAACACCGATCGATTGCTGCAAATCTTCGTTACACTAATATTTGCGTTGCCTGTCGACACATGCTCGCACAGTCATCCAGACAAAGCACTGCGTGGTGTTTCACACCGGCGTGCGAACATGTGCGCATACATACACACACACATACAAACACGCACGCACGCATGCACGTCCCGACCGAAAAGGGTTTTCATAACTCCCAAGGGGAGTTTCGCAAGCACGTGACCTGAACAATTGTGGGGAGTTTAACAAGGTCATGCCGTTCATAAACTCCGTCATTAGGCAGGAGGCGTTTTACGACGACATGTGCCGAATTCACTCCGTACCAGGGAGTAAATAATTGGGTCATGGGAGTTTTGAGGGCTTATATGCTGGAGAAACTCCCATCTCGGCTATTTTTTTATTTACAGTGTATTAAAAGGAGTCTGCATAACACATATTGTTCGACTGGTGTCACGAAGAAAACGAGCCCTTTCGGCGATTTGTAGGGGCGTTTGGGAGGCCGAAAAACTACGTCAAAGAATTGGGGGACCCTTAGGCTTCGCCATCAAAGGACCAGTAAAGCGGCTCTGACTTTTTTTACACAACCCATGCAAGCTTGGCCATTCGTAGATTAGACCGCAACGATCACATTCACTGAATATTCCACGCTGCGCACCGCGCAGAGCCTCTCTTTCAAAAAACAATTCACGTGTATCTTTCCTTTACTTTATGGACCCCCTTGCACGCGCAAAGACGTCATCTAAGCGATCGGCGACGTAACGTAGCACGCAGCTCACCGAATGTTCTAAATCAGGCGCGAAAAAAACAGTACTAAAGTCAACGTCAGTTCCTGTTCCCACCCAACCGCTACGAAACTGCCCCTTGTTTTTTGGCACTGTGGTGAAAGAACCAGCCTTGCAGTTGTCGAGTGCACGTGCACACTGCTCGCTCAACTACAGCACCTGTGCGCACGTGCGAGCGTACTTCGGCTTTGGCATAAGCAACACGGGTAAAAAGCGTTGCCCTGTCATCGGCTGCAAATCGAGTGACTGGGCAGCGGAGAAGCACTGGCACAGGGTGTCTCACGATGGGGCACTGCGCGCTGCATGCATGAAGCGAATCGGCCATCCAGCGATCTACGTCGGGGACCTGACCGTTCGTGGTCGACACTTTGCACCTCACTCTTACACGGTTGACTAGTGGCTGGTGCGGCAAACGGTAACAACAACCACGCTTCGCAGCAAGCGGCAGTGCGTTGTCACTGATCTAGTTCGCCGATGACTTCAATCGCTGACGTGCGTCACATTGCCGAAGTGGGCGGAGTCACGACGATGGGGTACGCCTTTCCCTTCATGCAAGGGAGAACGGGGGCGAGGCCGTTTGAAAACTTGAAGCAAGCTTAAACCGATGTTGTAACCCGTGTGACTTCCTTATTGTAGCACATAGTCGCAAAATTATTGCGGCAGCATGTTTGCAAAAAAAACTGCACATATATCTCTCTCAAAATTTTTAGACATTCGGGCTATTTATTGGCCCGTTAAGAGTTGAACGCGATAGCGAAGTCCGGCCCCTAGGGCGCCCTTCAACAGCTAAGTGCATACTTATAATGTGTTTTGTTACGCACGTATACAAACACAGGCGGGAATGTTGTAGGCCCGTGTGCTCAGATTTGGGTGCACGTTAAAGAACCCCAGGTGGTCTAAATTTCCGGAGCCCTCCACTACGGCGTCTCTCATAATCATATAGTGGTTTTGGGACGTTAAACCCCACATATCAATCAACGTATACAAACACGCGCACGCACACAGTAGATTGTACCAGCGTGCGGGCGCCAACAGTACATACAGGTTATTTATTTGAAGCAAGAGTCACATGTCCTCCAAGATACAGGCCGTGCGCTTGCCATTTCGGAGGCAATAAAAAGTCTCACATTGCCTCACAGATGGCAGCACACTATGCAGCATTTGCTGTTTGCTTGATCAACGTCTGTGGAAAGGCATGATTTTTTTCCACTGCATGCACATTGTTGTCCAATTTTAGAGAGAGAGAGAAACGTCTTTCTTCACGAAAGCATGGAGATGGAGGGCATGGGAGGAACCCCTAATCCGGGATCCCTAGGACGACGCCAGCGACGAGTCGGGTCCGCTGTATAGGAGCTCGGACGTCCTCGGGAGGTCCATCACGGATAGCGTCATTCCACAGTTCCTCGTTGCGAAAAGGGTGAAGGAAAGCAGGTAAGGAAGGAAAGATGGCAGTGCACTCGCTCGAGACATGGAAGGTCGTTGGCGAGTTTGCGCAGCCGGGGCAAAGGTCTGCATAACACTGTGGGAAGAATCTATGAAATGATACTAGATTGGGAAATGTTTTAGTCATTAGCTTTGCGTAACGCTGCTGCCTCGTCTCGCGATAAAGATGGCGGTGGGGCGCTCTGAGTGCGACAGACGTTCCTTTAGTGACGAAGAATGTCGTTGTAAGTGAGAAAAGAATCTCCCCACTCCGAAATGGTCGCCCCGCCTCTCCGGGCGGCCCGAAGAGAAATTTCGTGGGCAACAGCGTGTGCGCGTTCATTGCCCGGCAGAGAGGCATGAATAAGAGTCTAGAGAAAGTGGACGCGAAAAGTACTGTTTGACTCTTTTAGCGGAATTCGATCGAGAATTTGTTGGGCCACTCTTGGGACGCCATGTCTTGATAGAATGGCCGAACATGCCTGTGTCGAGTCTGTCAATATATAGACCTCACTGTAAACACGGATAGTGTATTGTATCGCTAGAGCGACTCAAAGAACTTCGCCGTGAGCGGCATGTCTCCGGCGCATTGCAGCCGAGTCCTGCAGAAAATTGGTGGCATCTAATACTACCGAGGTGTAACCTTCGCGAGTTCAGTCTGTGTCCGTCTAAAGAGTATGCCATTTCGGGATGTCTTCGAGCATACGGCTGAGGCATCATAGGTGGAATTGGCGCCGACCATTGTCACGCTGCGGGTGCATGTTACATGGTAAGGGATGAGCAGTTAGTATTTTGCGTATCGCAGGTGATAAGCGCCTGGGGTGGGTTTTAATCTAAAGTGATGGGACGGGATATTCGAGGCGTGGGAAAAGATTGCGGCCATTAGGGGCGAGTAGAAGGCGTTGGCGCTGACTGACTGAATCTGTCTGGAGCAGCTCGCTTAGTGTGTTGTGTGTCCACAACTTAAGAAGAAGACATGTGGAAGTGTAGTTCGGAACACCGCGGGCCAGCTTTGTCGCTTTGCGAATCATGGCGTCAAAGCGTAGTTGTTGTGATTCAGTCGACCCCTGGAAGGGCAAGTGATCTGTCAGCCCACTGATCACGCAGGCCTCCACCAAGCGCAGCAGGTCTTCTTCTTTAAGCCCTGAGCGCTGATTTGAAACCCGCTGGATCATGTACATATATGGTCAACCTGTCAAGATAAAGGTTTTGGGAGCGATACTGCTTAGGGAGTGAATGTCGATGAGCTCTGATTTTTTAAGAGCACATGGCAAGCCTCTTTTTTAGTGTACCAAACGAAAGTATCCACTGCTTTCTGCAGTCGGTTCTCGATTGCTTCATCAGAGCCCCGTGTTGACCAGATAGTGATCTCATTCGCATAAGTAGCATGGATGACATCGGGGATCTGGTCGAGCTACCGGAGAAGCCCTCCAGTGCAATATTAAATAATGTTGAGGAAAGAACGGAGCCTGTCCCGTGTCCTGCAAGGTAGATCGTACCAGACCGATGTGATCCCATTCCCACAGTGGCCGTATGATCGCGAAGAAATGAGCGGATGTAGTTATACATTCAAGTTCCACAATGCGATTCGGCTAGATTGCGAAGGATGAGGTTGTGTTCAACATGATCGAATGCCCCCTTCTAATCTAGAGCAATGAGTGCTCTCGTTATGGCACGAGAAGGAGGCCTTAGGACTTCCTCCCGGAGCTGTAGCAGTACATCTTTGGCCGATAGATGAGCTCGGTATCCGAATTAGGAATGCGCGAAGAAAGATTGCTGTTCAAAAAGGGCTGCAGACGTTTCAAGAATACATGCTCCATCAGCTTCTCAATGCAAGACGTAAGGGTATGAGACGTAGGGTTTGAACCTGAACTAGTTTGTCCGGCTTGGGAATAAACAAAATATTGGCGTGTCACCACGCTTAGGGAAGCGTACCTTGGTGCCAGTATTCATTGAATATACCGGTGAGGTGCGTGATATCCGCATCACTTAGGTTGCGGAGTGTGGTGAACCGAATGTGGTTTGCTCCCGGTGCCGCGTAAAGAGTCGATCTCGTAACACTACCCGTACATTCTCCACCGTGATATCTGCGTCCAACAATTCAATTGTCTCGCCTACCTGCGGATAGTCAGGGTGATGCAGTGTTGCGCCTGTAGGAATGAGCAATTTGTTTCAGGCTTACTGAGAAGTCTAGAGGTGTGTTCCCGATACTCGTGTATTAGATAGAAAGAGAGAACAACTTCATTTAAAATTAAAAGAACCCCAGTCCGGGTTAACTGAAAAAACCTGTCCGTCAGACAGGGCTAGAAGTTGCAAATGCTGGAGCAGTGTCTTCATGATGTCCGATCGTGTATTAGGATGTGCAATTGTTGAAATGTTCTTGTTTTCGTGGTGGTGGTGTCTGTCAGGTATCAAAGAATCGACCATGTTTTCACGGTGCATAATGGTCCTGAAAGCCGCTTCCAGGATCCATGCAGTTATTTTTGGTTAGAGTCTCTGTGTATTCTTGAGATTCCCGCGTAAGTCAATCTATTGCTTTTCGCCGTTTACAATTCAGACGTTGGCGTTTCCACCGCCGTGTGAGTCCTTTCCGCGCCTTCCAACGATGGAGCAAATGTGTGTCAGTGTCTGGTGTTTTTGTGGTAGTACATAATGTGCGTGTGGGGGCCTCTATATCTTGAGTAAAAGAGTCAAGCCATCGCTCATAACATTGTCCCTGAGGTGGGTCCCGGTCACGTTCCCTGAATTTTGACCCAAACTGTAATGCGTAAACGCCTCTCGGTCCACCAGGGACCATGAAGTTGTAGAGTGGTCGCCACAATGTAGTGGTCGCTGCCAAGGTGCACCTCTAGAGGACCATGCGCTATCACCGGGCCCTATTTGTACAAAGGTGACGCCAGGACAGGTGTCACGTGATATACTGTTACCAATACGAGTGGGGCACTCTGGGTTGGTTAGTTAGGTGTATCTCATGTTACAAATATTATTCCACAAGCATGTTTCTTTGACCTAAATTTGACATAACTGCAAACTGTATGTGGAGCGTTAAAATCCCCGCACACCACACCAACCCGTCCAAAACTCTTAAATTCCGTGAGAAGGTGGTAAAAGCAGTGCGTACGCGAACGGGGGGACTGTACATGATTAGTAAAAGCAAGCTTTCACTCTTTGAGATTTGCGTAATTATTGCGGTTATTTTGTGAGGGATGTCACTTCTAGTGATATGCACGCGACATGTGGCATGTTTTGAAACTAGAGATACCACAAAAGGAGGGGCACCCAAGAGGCGGGTTGTAGCCTGATAAAAATGACGGACATTTTGGTTCTTGTAAGAGGATAACATCAGAACATCAGGAGCCTCAGTGGATGCGGCTAAGTACTGCTTCAATGAAATTCCGCTTTTGGCGGAATTCCCTGTAGTTCCATTGCCACACCACTAGTCGTGGCGTGTCACGCGTCCACCATCTTCATCGCGGGAGGAAACAGGAGCGCATGTGTAAGGGTGTGAGTGTCGTGCACTCGCATTGGATATTGACGGCCGAGAGATTCAAACGCGTTTAGTCCTCAGTAGTTGGCACGGTGGGTGGTACGAGCGGAGCGTGCGTTCTATACATAACTGGACAAGCTCCATCATCTCAACTTGAAGGATTTTCATGCGGCGTTTCTATCCTGTTGAGTGCAGCTTCACCACTGGTGCCCAGTTTCTGCGACCAGCGCGTCCATTTGCTTCTTCAGGCGTTCGCAACGCGCCTCCTAGTCCTCGACGTAGGCGTGCTATTTCCGTGAGAGGATCAGGGGTCGAGGATTTAGTGACCTGAGGAGACACGGTGGGGAGTGATTGGCCGGACGAAGCAAGCTGTGGGGGACCCTTTACTTAGCCTACCTCCCGAGGAACCACCTAGTTTTGTTTCGTTCCGGGGCCCGCTGCTGCTGCGTATATCCCCTTTGCAACAGGTTTGCTCTGCAAAACCTTCTTGTAGGGTTGTTGTGTAGATGAGGAAGGAGCGCGCGTCTCCGATGAACCGCCATGATTTCTCGCAGGAGCAGGAGCGGGAATTGGAGCAGGAGTGGACTTGATTGATTGATTGATATGTGGGGTTTAACGTTCCAAAACCACCTTATGATTATGAGAGACGCCGTAGTGAAGGGCTCCAGAAATTTCGACCACCTGGCCTTCTTTTACGTGCACCCAAATCTGAGCACACGTGCCTACTACATTTCCGCCTCCATCGGAAATGCAGCTGCCGCAGCCGGGAGTCGAGGAGCGGGACTTGAGGCAAGTAAGGTCTGGCGTTGCAGGCAAGGGGGTGAGTCTTCTTTGTCCTAAAGGTGTGCTTTTCAAGAAACCGGTTCTTGGTAAACGATAATCCCGGCAGAAAGACACCCGTTCTAGTGAAAGGGACTACGGTCGGTCGCCGCTTTGAACGACCAGCTAAGTGGTCACCAAGCAGCGAAGTGCCAGCGGGTGACGTGAAGACATCTGGTGTATCGACAACCATCCATTTTGATTTTAGTCCACGAGAGGACTGTCACGCTGGACAGCGTAGTCACATCACACTAATAACGTGGGCCTGCAGCCGAACGGCGCCATCATTGTGTGCGTTCGGACAGTTTGCGGAACATCATGTGCAGGCTGGTCCTTTCCTCTCTCCCTCGGACCGAGGGGTCGAGTGCTTTAATAAGAGAGCGAGAGGAGAGGACTGCAACAAGTCTGTTTAGTTTGTCTAATAAACGGACTGAGTTGTTTTGGTTGGTCGTGAGGAAAATAGGGAGGGGCGACAGGGGGGTTTTTTTTCATGGTCACTCTGGTCGCAGCAAACAGTGGTCTGCACTATTGGCTCTGCCGTAGGAATATGCGACGGTTCCACAGGTGGAGTCGTGTAAATTCGTACATATGTTCCTGCTAATAAAGTCGAGTTGTTGAACGTACTGAAAGGCACTGCTGTTCATTCTTGACAAGCAGCAACGACAAGACAAGACCACACCATTCAACCAATCTTCCACTTCTACTGTAGGAACAGCAGCTACGCAGCTAAAAGAGCTCTGGCGAACAGAGGGATTGGGTAGAAGGTTGAGTTTAACTGGAGCAGTCAGACAAGATCAAGACGACGACGACAAGGAACGCTCTACGTAACAAAGAGTTCATCGTGTTGTGGAGGACACGAAAGACGAAAGCCAAGACAACGAATAGTCCAACGAAAAAGCAAGCCACCAAGCTGACGAGGCTGTGGTGCGGCAACCATCGACCCGAGGATGTCAGCGGGCCAGCCACTGCCATGCTCAATTCATCGGTTTGGCGACCACCCTGGCGATGTCAGGGTATATCGAGCGTCTGACGGAGGGCAAAGCAAGAGAACAGCGAGCAGCAGCTTCACAATTGGTGAGTCCTCTGGTGTTCTTGCATCTCAGGAGTGCCGCTGCATTTCTTGAGTTTTAGAGGTGTCCTATGGACACGAGGTTTGCCCACTTAAATTTGGAAAGTACACTTTTGGCGAATAGTGCAATTCTTTGCGCTTTGTTGGCGCTTGGATTGTTGCTTTTGAGAAAGTAGGGGAGAACCAACGTACTGTAATATGGAAATAAATGCCAAGTAGAATATTGGGAAGATAAATATGCGCGAAGTGGCAAATAAGGCCCACACGTACGCTCTTCACATTGCTGGCTGTGCGTAATTGCTGGCTGCGCGTAAGCTCCGCAAATTGCTGCAGATGGGAAGGTCATGGAAGCACTTTGAAGACGCTTCAGACGTATAATGATGCGATGAAGGTTTTCAATCTGGCCCTTTCTTTCTGTTCTAGGAGGAGACACACTAAGTGCGAGATCTGCAAACCTGGAAGTTGCTGCAATCGTGCAAAAAATGGGTGCTTCATCCAATCACGGGCCTTGTCTTGGTTATTTGCCTGCTAAGTTAACCCTCGTAACCCCTGATGCCTTTTTCGGGCGCTATTTTAAAACGAGACACTTAATTTTCCTAAGCTGTGAGCATCAAGGCTTGCAGTGAATCACTCGGCTTTTTCTTTTTAGTTTTTCTATTTTCCCTTTAACTTGAAGAACTCAAAGCTTACGGTAATATCAAGATCACTCACAACGTTGAAAAACGACCACAACGCCTGAAAACAAGCAGCGGCATCTGCTGTTAAAGGTAGGCTCAAAACTTGAATCATCTCGACACAGCTGGCGCGGCCGCCGCCGCTCAGCAGCGCCATTGTACCTGGAAGTGGCGAATAAAACAAGACACCTTTCGGCTGCGCGTCCGGATTGAACTCAAATAAATGATGTACCACGACTCCCCAAGAGGACGAAACAGACGCTATTGAGGAAGGTGCGCCTGTAAGTCCTTAGGGACGAGCGAAGATAGCAGTAGTCGTGGTTCTAGGACAAAACGTTTATAGAAAACGCGTTCTTGGCCAAGTGCTAAGCCACGCGCCACAAGATCCTCGAGCACGTGCTGTAACGAGCTTTGCCCTTATGTACCGCCTGGCTTTGCCTAGATGAGAGCATATACAACAGAGCTCGGCCTCGCAGAGTGCGTGCACACCTTGAAACTCTTCGAGTGGCCCGGTAGACTCTAAAATTTCAAGCTACCGTATTTACATAATTTTAGGTCGCCTCAATTTTTAAAAACTTCGAAATCCAATGTTTGAGAGTCGACTCAAATAGAAAGTTTTTGGTTGTAAAGTCTACCTAAAAATGATTCTCTGCGTAATCCGGCAAAGCTAGCATGCTTGCACTACTCTTAAGTACTGCCAGGAATCTACCTTAGTACATTCAAACCTGAGGCGTTCATTTTTTTTAGGACTAAATATTTTTCGATGAAATATTCTCACACATTTTTCCCCTTGCGATATTTGTGGGGCCGACTCGGGTCGACCTACATTCGAGTCGACAAACAATTGTGTAAATATGGTAACCTACCTATTGTGGTGGCACGGATTAAAACTTTTCTAAAATGCCCCCGAAGGTTTATCACGAGGATTTTGCCCTATATTAAGGCACCCTTGCAAGAGGAGCACACTACGAGTTCACTGTAGTTGATGCTGTAGCTGCTGGTCCCGACCTCATATTAGAGCACGGGAAGCGAGTTCATACTAGAGCACCCGAGGCGAACTCAAATTAAAGCACGCGAAGCGACGTGGAAGCACGATGCTTCATCGCGTGTCTGCAGAAGGTTGTTCCCCGACGCCATCATGAGATCGTTCAGATAGTGTAAGGGTAAGAGGCCACAACCTCTTGCACAGCCACGATTGGCGTATCAGCCAGGGAGCAAGTGAGGTGCAAGCCACAAGTGATAAATATTTCGGCGGCTGTGCTTCCCCCCCCCCCCCCGTTTGACAGTTGTCACTTTTGGCTTCACGCTGGCAAAACTAACAACCAAGGTAAAACTTTCCTTCACCACAGTAGTCACTCACCTATATTGTTATGAGGGAATGTTACGATTTAACTTGCCAACTTTTCTTTTGTGCCAATTTTTCCGGTGCGATCCTTCTTACGCGATCCTTTCGCGCCTTGTGCCGTAGTTTTACTAATCAGGCCAGCAGTAAACAGGTGCCCTATAACAATGAATCACTTGTTTATGCTTTTAATATGCTCTGACTCTTCTATGAACATTACAGATGCGAATGAGTAATCTTTCTGTGGACTGGTCAAAGCATTTGTTGCTTCAGGTAAATAAGTTGCTTTCATCGAAGCTGCTCTGTCGAATCTGCTGGGAGCTGCTGAGTGTGATCAATATGTTATAATGTTTCGTTGTTTTCTAGAAAAGCAAAACATGAACGTTTCCTCTTTATTATCCGATAAACCTGATTAGCCTTGCTTATGGTAACTTGAAGTGATGTCAGCAGCTTCAAGAGCAGCGATGAGTAGAGGGATAACTCGAGCACAGCGGCAAGCTGAGATCTTAAGCTTCATCTGAAACCTGGCCCACCAGACCAAGGGTACCATCGAATACCATGCTTTTTAGCACGAGGGGGGCTTAGAATTCGGCCTAGTTGGTGTTCATTCCACTGGAATTGTCTTTTTCAGATCAAAATAGAACTGCACAACAAAAAAAGCACACAAGAGCAGTGCTGGTTAGTTCTCTCTCTTTCTGTATCTCTCTGCAAAGATGAGCTCAGTTCTGTATCTCTCTGCAAAGACGCGCACAAACTTCGAAATTTCCTTATGCTGCAATTGAACTTATTTTGTTATACTCACATCAATCAATCTCGCCAGCGGCTCTAAGTATAGGTGCTGCTTATGTGGACAGCGGTTGGCCTACACAAATTATATGCAGAAGTTGATACCCTCCGGTTATTCTAAAGAGTGTTAGGTATTGTTTAGCCCGTGAATTCAGTGTTTATTCTCTATGGACTAATTTAAATAACACGACCTTTCACATAATCGTGATGTCATGTAACAATCAAGCGATATATAGTTAAAGACTCATATACAGCTGCATTATATACACCTAAAGACCATTTCGAAAAGAAGCAAGTTCTATAACGTTATGATCACCCCAAATCTTTTCTTTCAAAGGAAAATTTTGTTTACTCCGTTTGTTTTGGCGTACTTATGCAGGTGCCTGAGGCCCTTCAAGATATGTTGTTAACAGAAATACGATGACAGTAAACATTGTGCTTTGGCCCGTTAGGCCGGTGCGTGTCATAGTATTTTTTTTGTTTTCGATGAACATGATCAAGGCCAACCTTTGGACTAAAGCCGCTACCTCGTAGTGTATTATTACATTGTCAAAAGCGCACTTGTATCGAAAACGCGCCGATTGAGACCGACGCACGGCAGTATGCATTGCAGGTGCTAATCGCTGAGCCCAAAGTATGAATGAACTACTTTACCGCTCCAAGAGGAGGACACTACCCCGCTGCTGTCCTCTTGTGTATGATATATAAAGCGCGTTTGTGTGGCAGTTAGATTATCTGGCCTTTACGCAATGGAAAGCGTGCTCATCACTTGTGGCTGACCAAAACGTCAAAGAATACGGAAATAGGTCAATGAAGTCTCAGTGAACCCCTACACAAATAACTGTTTCCCGATAAATTTTAGAAGCTATGCGAATCGATTTCATGCGAAGCAGTCAGCGAGTACTCGCCTATGCCGCATTTCTTATTTTCTTTCGCACAGGCTTAACGGCTGGGGTGCATCAACGTGTTCTTGGTAATGTGGAAGTAGGGGTATATTACACTAGCGTTTAAAGAAAAATAATTGTCTCACGAAACATCAGCACTCATGTTAGGGCACTGAAGTAAATATTATATGATAACGAAGTCCGAACTATGGTGCGATGATGCGTAAATCATTTGTCAGCGCGTTCAACTATTCCAACAACGCCTAATTATAGCTTACCAAGTGATATGAGAGCGTCTAGAATGTTTATGGAACTGTTATAAGAGCGGAGTCAACACTGAAGCCACCTTGATTTCAACCCGACATTACGTGTGTCTGTATAGTAGGAGGACAAATGCAATGTTCATCTTCTTGTTATAAATTTAAATTGCTTGCATTGTAACCATAATAATTTTGCACCAACTTGATGTCTGCACATGTACCTTTTTCAAAGAAGATTCATGATCTTGTGGGGTTTCTAGTTAGAAAACGTGACTGCCCCACAAAATTCTTGAGTTCGATTCCTGCTAGGATCTTAGATTGTTAGTCTTTGTGGTCATCGGCTCAAGGCTACCAATGGCAGATTGTTTTAAGGTTCTCGAGTTTAAATTATGAACGTCTGTTGTCAGTGCTCCTAGATAGATACAAAGTTGGAGGTGCATACACGCATACACAGATCGTAGTACTTAGATATGTGACGCACATGACAGAAAGAAACAGTTCATGACGTACACGACATAATTTTAAACCTTGTTTATGTCGGGGCCAGATACATCTTTGCATATTTTTGTACCCCCTGTGTCAATTTTAGTGTATTGTGATGTTATGAGGCAAAATGAGAACACCAAGACGTAGTTGATCATATAGGTAGATGCAAACGCTCAAAATAGCTGTGGTTCTTTATGGATCGCTTCGCATTTAAATACTCATTGCTTCATGAGCTACTTACATTCAATAAAAAACTTCATTGAGTGATTCAAGTATACACTGTTGGGGAGGCTGCCATCAACACAAATGTATTCATGCAGAAAAATGCGAAGTGCTCGTGATACACACACACACACACACACACACACACACACACACGCGCACACACACACACACACACACACACACACACACACACATATATATATATATATATATATATATATATATATATATATATATATGAAAGTAAATGCGCTTTTACATAACAACTGTTTATTCTGCCGGCGTTTCGACGGGAATCCCGTCTTTTTCAGGACAAGATCATTTTTCACATGTTCCTTGTCTTCTTATAGCCTGTCGAGACAGGAGGAAAGGGGTCAGAAGAAAAGTAAAAAAAAGGAAAACGAAACAGCAAAACAGGAGGAGAAACGTTAAATAAATATAGTAAATCTAGGAGAAGAAGCAAGATCGACACGGCGTAATTAAAAAGGGGCAACGTCTCAACAGAGCAGGGCAGAGGTAGATGAGCAACGCCATGATTGTCAGCGATACCTCCCCCGCACCCACTCTTCCCCAAGTGAGCCCACTTGGGGAAGAGTGAGTGAAACATCACGTCTTGTAAAGAGTCCAGTATACTTCTTCAATAATTATTCGGATACCACCAAAATAACTTTTTCACAAGTATGAGAGTGTGTAGGCGTTCTCATAGTCTGTACCATTTACAATGCCCTACCTCAATTCACTATACTTATAAAAAACGAACACTGTTTTCAGTTATTCATGTTTTATTAGTTCAGCTTACATAGTCTATCAAAATAATTTTTACACAGTGGCAGACCTCGACCTGGCGTTTATGGATATGGAAAGAAAAGAAATGTTACCATTTATGTGCAATGAGAAGGTTGAAAATTTCTTTTACCAAGTTACGTTTACCTATAACAATTATTAACGGTTGATAAAATCTACCTAAATTTATATATAATCAGCGCACATAGCTAATCAGCGCTCCAGATATTACAGTGACTTGATTCTACTTACCGAAGTTAGTTTGGCGTAAATGCAGCCCAAAAAAGGACGAGTACAAGAAAGTAAACGACCACAAGTGCTTGTGGTGCTCATTTTCTTCAATTTGTCTTTTTCGTGCTCCAATTACGCCATGATTATTCTGTACCAACTCGGTAATCTCTTCGTTTTGCTTTATCAAAGTTACGCTAAGAAAAAAAATCGTGGTCCAAACAATGCATCCTTGTGATTCCGCTGATTGTTCAGTGACGTCTTGTGAAATTAGCCTAAAATAATCACAAGTTTGCTTTATCAAATCAAATATATTCAATATTAGCACTGCTTGACAAAAACAGCGCAGATAATTCAAGGAGGGCTCGCTCGCCATTTTTTCGCCGGAGGAAAATGGTGGCGAACGAATGTATTTTCTCCGGCAAAATTCGGTTTGAGTGAGGCCACCAAAACAGAGTGGGCGCATCACTACCCGAATCCTCCCATTTGCGTAGATTTTTTATTACAGTGTGGTGGTCGCCTTAAATTTGCGTGTGAAGGTTGGTGTCTGTGTGTTCTTATGCACTTCACCCAGTGATAATGCCTAAATGATAGTGTCGTCTTCGTATACGAAGAAAACATGTGAGGCTTTTTCGACATATCGCTGTCTAAATAAAACTGCATTCACGGTATACTGTTTTTGATGTTTAGTAAGCCTGAGAATTTTCATTGACGGCCACTATGTAAGTGTTATCGCAAATATTTCACTGCGAGGGAGGTGCCCACTTTGCGCTAGTCACGTCTTTTAGGATCGTTAGTGAAGATTGACCAACCAACGAAGGGATCATTTGGCTGTTGCACAGCACTTTGCATTAGTATGACAGGTTTGCATTTTCAAATTAAGCCTAATTTGGTCACAGTTCTAAAATGTGTAACGATTATAATCCAGAATCTATGTAGCCCTATATGACAGAGTATTTTTTTTCGTCGCTGTTGTGTTCTGCTTGTGTTCTATAACAACATTGTACTACCCAGTTTTCAGCTCTACGCAACCTTAGAGGTTTTTTTAGTTGGTAAACATATTTTTTTTTCACTGGCAGCAGGATTTTTCATTATTTGCTTTGCTTTAGCACGCTGCAGAAGGCCGAGAGAAGCAACTTTATTGTAAAACCTACTTTTAACAGCAAAAGACCTTATAAAACAAAAAAATCGTTTTGAATTTGTATATTTATTAGTGCTTATTATTGAAGGTGAAACCTGCCGCAGCAGCTTTGGCGGCTAACAACATCACAAAATTCATATGGGATGTTCTTCGTAACTTACGCCATGAAACTTCTGCCTCATTTACTTTGGCGAACAATCCAAATAAAGCGTTTCGTACCCGAACTCATAAGAGAAACGTGGTTAAGTTTTTTGGTGGAAAGCTGGGTTATTTATTATGATCTCTGAAGCCTTTTATTCATGCCAGGATGGTGCTCAGCGACTTCCCTTCAGCCGCTTCCGTGTGGCCCTAGAATGTAAGAGAATAATTATTGATGTTATCAATTATCAATATATATATATATATATATATATATATATATATATATATATATATATATATATATATATATATATATATATATGAGATCTAACAGACAGTAATGCCAAGGAATGTACAGGGGAAGTTATTAGAACCAATGGAATGTAAATAAGAAGAAAGAAGAAAAAGTGGATGGAGGGAAGGCCGCTGTGATAGCTCAGTGGTTAGAGCATCGAACGCATTATTCGAAGGTCGTAGGTTCGATTCCTGCTCACGGCGGGTTATTTTTTCATCTACTTTTCTTTCTTCTTTCTTCTTATTTACATTCCATTGGTTCTAATAACTTCCCCTGTAAATTCCTTGGCATTACTGTCTGTTAGATCTCATTAATATTGTGTTAAAACACCGAAAAACGAGCCCTTAGGTATACACTTCTTTCCCTTATTTCATTGAACGATGGTCTCGTACTGGCAGACTTGGTGTGTTTAGGTTGTATAAGAGGGACAATTAATCAGCTGCCCGCTCATAATAAGTTCACGTGCTGCGTGACGCCAAACATTGCGCATAAGAGTGTTTTCACACTCGTCGTTTGGCTTATAGATGGCGCTGACTGTCACTCCTACTTTTAAATTCAGATATAAACCCAAAAAAGTGGATGAAGGGAAGGCCGCTGTGATAGCTCAGTGGTTAGAGCATCAAACGCGTTATTCGAAGGTCGTAGGTTCGATTCCTGCTCACGGCTGGTTATTTTTCATCCACTTTTCTTTCTTCTTTCTTATTCACATTCCATTGGTTCTAATAATTCCCTGTACATCCCTTGGCATTACTGTCTGTTAGATCTCATTAATATTGTGTTAAAACACGGAAAAACGAGCTCTTAGGTATACACTTCTTTCCCTTATTTCATTGAACGAGGGTCTCGTACTGGCAGGCTTGGTATGTTGAGGTTGTATGAGAGGGACAATTCTTCAGCTGCCCGCTCATAATAGGTTCACGTGCTACGTAACGCCAAACATTGCGCATAAGAGTGTTTTCACACTCGTCGTTTGGCTTATAGATGGCGCTAACTGTCACTCCTACTTCTAAATTAGATATAAACCCAAAAAAGTGGATGAAGGGAAAGCCGCTGTGATAGCTCAGTGGTTAGAGCATCGAACACGTTATTCGAAGGTCGTAGGTTTGATTCCTGCTCACGGCTGGTTATTTTTTTCATCCACTTTTCTTTCTTCTTTCTTCTTATTTACATTCCATTGGTTGTAATAACTTCCCCTGTACATTCCTTGGCATTACTGTCTGTTAGATCTCATATTGTGTTAAAACACGGAAAAACGAGCCCTTAGGTATACACTTCTTTCCCTTATTTCATTGAACGAGAGTGTCGTACTGGCAGACTTGGTGTGTTTAGGTTGTAAAAGAGGGACAATTAATTAGCTGCCCGCTCATAATAAGTTCACGTGCTACGTGACGCCAAACATTGCGCATAAGAGTGTTTTCACACTCGTCGTTTGGCTTATAGATGGCGCAGACTGTCGCTCCTACTTCTAAATTCAGATATAAACCCAAAAAAGTGGATGGAGGGGAAGGCCGCTGTGATAGCTCAGTGGTTAGAGCATGGAACGCGTTATTCGAAGGTCGTAGGTTTGAGTCCTGCTCACGGCTGGTTATTTTGTCATCCACTTTTCTTTCTTCTTTCTTCCTATTTACGTTCAATTGGTTTTAATGACTTCTCCTGTACATTTCTTGGCATTACTGTCTGTTAGATCTCATTATTATTGTGTTAAAACACGGAAAAACGAGCCCTTAGGTATACACTTCTTTTCCCTATATGTATATATATATATATATATATATATATATATATATATATATATATATATACGGTTTCAAGGTTCCGAACGTCGAAACTGAATGTACGTGTTCAAATTTTATTGTGGGGTAACGGAATGTTCTCTTTACCTTTAAGGATAAAAGCGATTTGTGTGCACAAAGTTCCAGGCAATCTCCTAAAGTTTTTATGTAGCTCAAAAGAAAATTTATTCAAATACATTTCGCCGAATGGGGAAAGAAAAATGTAGAAGATGAGCGGACGGTTTTCTGAAGCTCCTCTTGCTCACTGATGCTACTAAAACCTGATGTCATCAAGGGTTTATGTTCGTAAACAGTGAGAGTGTCTATAAATGTGAAGAGCGTTCCGAACTTGCTGCCATGGCTACTGGTGGCAGTGACTGACACTGCCGTGTTTAAAGCACATATCTTCCTCATTAAGTGAACAGGGGAGCATAGCCGTCATGGTAGCTCGGTTGGCAGAGAATCGGCAGTGTTATTCGAATGTCGCAGGTTCAGTCCCTGTCGAGGGCAAGTTATATTTTAATACACTTTCCTCTCTTCGCTTTTTACATTACAAATACATTAATACTACCTTCAATTTTTTTCAATGCTCTATAGCCAGTTAGACACCACTAAAAGTTAAGTAATCTACTTGTAACACTAGACTACCGTGAAAGATGTGGGCAAATGTGGCGGGGTGTTTCTTTCTCGTCATGTGTAAGAGAACAATTTTTTCGAAATTCAGCACCATCTAACACTTTTATTGCACCACTCACGAATAGCCAAAAGAGCTGTTTGTTTACACCCTGCTTTGCTGTAAACAATACTTTTCAAACAAAACACACTTGTCTGCAAGTAATCAAATGGTTACATCCTGTGGCATGACATTTACAATGTCATTCACTTAGCTAGAATATAAACAACAGTGGGCCATGCACATTTGCCTGGCGAACACTGGAACTGGCATGTGGCACTGCTGACTCGGATTTTATGATCGCAACAAACTGTATGCAAATACAAGGTAAGCAGTTATCCACTACCATCTTCATCATCATCATCATCATCATCATCATACTGACTTCGCCCACAGCCGGGCAAAGGCCTCACCTATGATCCGCCAATAAACCCAGTCTTGTGCTTTCTGCTCCCACGTTATACCTGCGAACTCCTTATTCTCAACCACCCACAAAACTTTCTCCCTTCACCTCGTACGTTTGCTTTCTGTTCCATTCAATTACTATTATTAACCAGCGGTTATGCTGCCTACGTACCCGGCTTATGTTCATTTATTTCTTTTCGATCTGAACTATGATATCTTTAATCATTATTTGTTCCATGACCCACTCTGCTCTCGTCTTGTTTCGTAAGGTTGCACGTGTCATTTTCCTTTCTACCGCACGCATGTTTCGTTCTCAAATGAAGTTGCACGCTCTTTGTAGGCCCTCCAGATATCTGCTTTGTAGATAAGTAGCAGCAAGATGCAGCTGTGACACACCTTCCTCTTGAGGGTTAAGGTCAGATTACCATCGATTAGAGTGCTTGCTGAATGTAATTAACACCATTCTTATTCCTCAAGTTACTTCGCTCTCGTGGTTCAGCTCCGTGGTTTATACTGTCCTATGTAGACATGTCCTTTTCCGGCTTCCAGGTTTTCTGAACCTACGTAACAGGCTGTTTTCGACCGAGACTGTTGTACAATCCTTTAGTTTGATGCATAAGAATTTCAGACCTACTCTTCTACTTTTTTGTCCTGTTCAGTAATCGTGAGCTGTAGTTCGTCCCCTGAGCTACTCATCAATTATTGTCATCAGCAAATCAGATGCTTCTAAGAAACTCTTCATTAACTCTTTTCTTTCACTCTTCTCTATCTAGGACCCTGAAAACGGCTTGTAAGCACGTGGTGAACAGCATATGAGAGAATGTGTCTACCTGCTTTACATCCTGCTTCATTGTGAATCTGTACTTTTTTTATAGAGGACTATCGTGGCTGTGGATCCGCTTTAGTTTTCTTCCAGTACGTTTGTGTAGGGTTCATCGAAGTCCTGATTCCGTAGTTCCTGCAATACTGCTGATGTCTCGGCTCAGTTAAACGCCTTCTTGTAGTCTATGAAAGCTATTGTAAAGGTTCGTTGTATTCAAAGCATTCCTTAATTACTTGATTTATAGTATGACTATGGTCTGTTGTGGAGTAGCCTCTACAAAATGTTGCTTGGTCATTTCGCGGATCGAACTTTAATGTCGCTTTAAATCAGTTAGCCATTACTTTTTAAATTTTTCGTAGAGAAAGTACAGTGTGCTGATCGGCCTATAATTTTACAAGTGCTTAACGTCTCCTCACTTACGAATTTAAATTCTGTTGGCGTTCTGCCAAGATTCTGGTGCCCTTACCATCAACAGACACTTCTTGAATATGGTGGCCAGCTTTTCTAACAATTTCTGCGCCATCTTCTAGCCAGTCTCTTGTCAGCTTATCCTCACCAGCGGTTTTGCTTCTTTGCATCGCTTCTCGGGATTTCTTTTCTACCAATGTCATTACTGGTATGATTTCTAATTCCAATGGTCTAATATTTCTTTTTGCGACACCATCCTGTTTGTTCCGCCATCTGTAGAGCTCTCTGTACAACTATTCCACCATCTCAACTATCCTATCCACATTGGTTATGACATAGCCTTCCTTGTCTCCAAATGCATACATGCAATTTTTGCCAATGTACAAGTTTTCCTTCGCAAATTTGAGGCTTCCACTACTTTGCACAGCCTCCTCTATTACCTCTAGGTTAAACCTTGTGATTTTGGCTAGCTTACACCTATTGATTACTTCCAAAGCTCCACTATATAGCTCATACTTGTCGAATGCATTTTAGGCTTTTATGCTTTCTCGCCTCTTAATCAGATTTTCCGTCTTATAAGATAGCTTGCCAAAATCCTGTCTAATGACTGTACATTCGACTTCCATTGCAAAATCTTTGATAATACTAGTCACATTATCACTCATTTCGTCAAGGCTAACGCTGGTTACCTTGTTTAGGGTAGCGAATCTATTCAAAAGCAGAACTCTCAATTCCAGTAATTTTTCTCGAACCGCTACCTCGTTATTAGGCTTCCCGCGTGTCAAATTGTGCCTTTGATTTCAAATATTTGTGAATACGAGCTCTTATCATTTTATGATCACTGCATTGTAGCTTTCTAAGTACTTATAAGTTCCGTTTAATGCTTGAGCGTGCCGACAAAACTAAGTGCACTTCATTTTTAGCTTCGTCATGAGGACCTTGCCACGTCTATCTATAGTTAACCATACTACTGAAGAAGTCATTCAATATACGAAAATTATTATACTTTCTGCGAACTACACTAAATATTTCCTTTGGAATTTCTAGATCTGACGCCATGTTCCACCACTACATGGTCTCCGGCCTGTTTCTTGCATACTTTGATGTTAAAGTCACCCATCAGTATTGTGTATTGTGCCTTTCTTTTAATAATTGCTGACGCTACATCTCCGTGGAAGCGTTGAGCCGAATGGTCATCATGGCTCAATTAGGCCTGTCCCATCTTCGTCTTGAAACTTTTGCTAAACCTACTTATGATACTTTCCACCCTCTCACTGACGCTATAGTATTCCTCTATGTAGCTGGCGATATTCATGCGTATAAGAAATGCTGCTCCGAGTGATTTTCTCTCAACTAATCCTCGGTAGCAGAAGATTTGTGCGTTGTTCAGCTCTGTATAAGATTACAATGTCCCCCTAACTTCGCTGAGCCCTATTAGATACTATCTAACATCATCTGATTCCTGGGATTGCATGAATGCACTAGCCTCACCAAATCGCGTCCTAGCGTTAAACGTAGCCAAATTTAGATTTGAATGTTGGTCTATCCGGACTCAGAAATTTTTAGCACCCTCCATTTTGTCGCACGTCTGACCACCGCCTTCGATAGTTGCTTCACAGACGCTGGAGACTAGGGGCCAAGTGTTAATTGCTGCGTTCATATGGGAGACAGTAGCCAAGTACAGAACTTGTGTGCCCAATGCTTATCTGGTGTGAGAAAGCACTATCAAAAGGCGGTCGCCAGTGAGGCTGCACCAACAGGAGTTATTCACTGGATAATAAATCTTAGTAGCCCTTTGAGCTGCAGTGTGGCTGTTACAAAGCTAGCCACTCAGCCACGGCAAGCATGCGCAGACAACCGCATACTAGGGCAACAAGATGAACCCTTTTTGTCTCGCGCTAGCTTATTTTGTAGCTTACCTACGAAGCAGGGAGATGGGGAAAAGGGAACGGGAACGACTATCACTTCAGCCATCGACAGAAATATGAAGGCGAGGAAGGGAGGACGTAGAAGTAGGAGAGTTCAGTTCGCAACAATTATCTCTTACAAATGGAACCATTGTACTGGCTCGCGTTGTCTGGTAGAACGCCAAATCACTGGTTACGCGTTTGGCGTCGCCGCTTGTGTAGAACCGGCCCGTGACATGGTTGTCATCGGATGGTCGTGGGGGCTTGCGGTAGTGGGCGCTTCTGGTGGCAGCACGGTGGAGCTTGGGTTCCGGTGATCATTTTGGCAGCATGGACCTATGAGACATTGCCGCGTTATCGGTTGCTAAACTGCGTTGAGCAGTGCATTGTGGAATTGATTGATATGTGGGGTTTAACGTCCCAAAAACCACTATATGATTATGAGAGACGCCGTAGTGGAGGGCTCCGGAAATTTAGACCACCTGGGGTTCTTTAACGTGCACCCAAATCTGAGTACACGGGCCTACAACATTTCCGCCTCCATCGGAAATGCAGCCGCCGCAGCCGGGATTTGAACCCGCGCCCTGCGGGTCAGCAGCCGAGTACCTTAGCAACTAGACCACCGTGGCGGGGCAATGCATTGTGGAAGACAATGACGACGTATCATTTAGGAATCGTAGAGGAGTGTCAACTGCATCCTTTTTAGAAATTTTGACGTTTTACCTAAAGTCGACCTTCATCGTATAGCTTGGAATTGTGTACATGCAGAAATCGGGTGTGTGTATAGGTTCCATTGTGGCTCCTGCATTAAGCAACAATTTCCTAGGGAAGGTGGACACCGCCCTAAGCAATAAACTACCGTCTGGCAACAAAATCGTCTTTGATTGATATGTGGGGTTTAACGTCCCAAAACCACTATATGATTATGAGAGACGCCGTAGTGGAGGGCTCCGGAAATTTAGACCACCTGGGGTTCTTTAACGTGCACCCAAATCTGAGCACACGGGCCTACAACATTTCCGCCTCCATCGGAAATGCAGCCGCCGCAGCCGGGATTCGAACCCGCGCCCTGCGGGTCAGCAGCCGAGTACCTTAGCCACTAGACCACCGCGGCGGGGCAGTGCATTGTGGAAGACAATGACGACGTATCATTTAGGAATCGTAGAGGAGTGTCAACTGCATCCTTTTTAGAAATTTTGACGTTTTACCTAAAGTCGACCTTCATCGTATAGCTTGGAATTGTGTACATGCAGAAATCGGGTGTGTGTATAGGTTCCATTGTGGCTCCTGCATTAAGCAACAATTTCCTAGGGAAGGTGGACACCGCCCTAAGCAATAAACTACCGTCTGGCAACAAAATCGTCTTATACGTTGATGATTATCTGATTTTTGTAAAGAAATGTTCTGCAGTGAACTATGACGCTACTTTGGCGTGCTTCAAGACGGAGGGCATTGGCCTCCGGTGTACCTTGGGGGTTCCGAGTAATCATAAATTGCAATTTCTAGACCTTTTCTAATGTTCGGAGGCAATCATATTTGCTAGCGATAAAACCCTCGATCCATGACACCTGTTTTAATTTACTCATCCGGCCATTCCAAGCTTATAAAGCTACGAATTGTTCTTTCATGCTTTCGTTCAGCGCTCCAAAAAAGCTGTATCCACATGGTGCGCTATGGTTTCTTAGTGCATCTAGGACGGTTATTCGGGGCTGGGTACCCACCATATCTAATCGCATCGGTGCGTGAGAGACTTCTGCGGATGGTGAAGATCGGTGATAAACGTGCGTGTGTTTCTGCAGAATGCAATAAAGAAAACAAACGCGTGGCCGTCATTTCTCACATTCATAATTTGGCGCATGGACTGAAAAGTGCGGAGAACAGGTTTGGTGTGCGCGTTGTTCTCTCGGCATCTAATAAGTTGGGCCACATATGCGCCATGGTGCATAGGATGCCTCCGGGAATGTCAAAAAGCAGAGGATGTTTGCAGAAACATGCAAAACAATTTATTGAGTGTTGTTTAGGAGTGGTGCATAGCATTTCGCTAACGCGCGGTCGCATGTACATCGGCCAGGCCGGGCCTTGTTTGAATATATGCCGCAGGAAGCATTTGAGTTCCTTGAGAAATAGTCCTTTTTCCGTTTTATCTTCACGTTGTGATTCCTGCAAGTGTCAGCCGTTCTTCCTGCAAGTGTCCACTTTTCCAGCATCCGCTTCAAACCACGCGTGAAATTTCCGAAGCATATCACATTTTTAGAAATAAAAATCATTGTATAGCCATTCATCATTATCACTACTTGACTGTGACTTTAACTATATTGATAATTCGTAGACAAGTGCTTCGAATGAACGGCACGCTTGCTTCTCACAGTATCAATTTATTCCAGTGGACATATACACCCTCGTGTACTTGTATGTCCTTCAAACGTGAGAATAAACCAGTTGTTAGCTGAGCACTCGTGCTGTGTGCCTCTTCTTTGCTTTGTGTCTGTGTTCACCCCCGCGCTCCCAGTTCCCTGAACTATCATGAACTACCATTTAGCCCATCTTTCCATCCTATTGTAAAGCTGTACTTATCAGTCCTAAGCTTAACTCCGTGTTCACGGAACCATTGCAACACACTCTTCAGGCGTTCACTCCCATCGCCACAAACCTCCGAAACCAGTACATCATCAAGGCGAGCCTGAGCTCCTGGCAACCCTGACAGTATTGCATCCAATTTTCTTTGAAAAATAGCCGGAGCACAGGATATTCGATAGGGAAGCCTATTCTACGGAAATAAGCCACTGTGCGTGTTAATGACGCGGAGCTTCCTTGCGGCTTCATCCAGAAGAACTTGAGTAAAGACATCTCGCAAAGAAAAATTGCTAAAATTCTCCCCGCTGTTTAGAGATGCAAACATGTCTTCAATCACTGGGAGTGGGTGCTGCTCAACTGTACAGGCTGGATTCAGGGTGGCTTTGAAGTCATTACAAATTCTAACAGTTCCGTCTTAAGCACCGGCACGATGGGAGGGGCCCAATCGTAATGTTGGACTGGTGAAAGTTACACCAATGGCTACCAGGCTGTCTAGTTCTTGCGCCACTCTGTCCCTTAGAGCGTAGGGTATGGATCTTGCCTTACAGGATTTCGGCACCAACCATTTATCAGCTGCCATGTGGCTGGAGGCCCCTTGATTATGCCAAGATCCTCGGAGAAGACGTCGTGGTAGTCGTAGACAATGTTGTAAACTGCCCCAGCAGGTTCTGGCGTTGCGTGAAGCGTCTTGTGCCGAAGGCTGCAAAACTGGAACCCCCGCTCTGTGGAGCAAGAAAATCAGACCCCGGCCACACGGGTTATGTCCCGAGCAGTTCAGTACAATAAGATGGCAGTAAACTGAGACGGCCCTGTATTGCACACACAGTTGCAACTCCCCCACTACTGGGAGTGGTCCAACCTAGCCTGAAAACTTCACCTGAGAAGTGTTGAGCCCTGGCCACAGTTCGCGATGCTTGTCAAACACGTTTTTGGAAATTACGCAGACAGGCGAGGCAGTATCTACTTCCATGGTAAGTTGTACGCCATTCTATAAAAAAACTGCGCCTTCTCGGCCACTCGAGGCGGCTTTTTCGTGCAGAAAGTGAGGTCCATATATATGTGTCGTCCCTATCGCTGTCTTCAGTTACGGCTTCTTCGAGAGTCAAAGCTCTTCGCTTCACCGCATGCGTTGCAACGAGGCTCTTACTGGCGGTGATGAGGCAGATCTTTGAGAGATGCCCATGACGACCGCAGGGACAACACCTTGCTCTAATCCAACGACAGCTGTTGCAGTCATGTTTGCTGCTTCCGCGTCTATCACAATGTTGTGCCGCATGGCGAGTTGGAGTTGTTTTAACAGTGCTGGCCTCGGACGCGCGTAGCTTAAGCAAGGGCGTAGCTTCTGAGGTCATGCTTTCGGCACCATTTTCAGCTGCTTTGACATACACTGCCAATGCTTCGGCCTCTTCTAGCGTTAAATCCTTTTTTGCCAACCTCTGTTCTCTCAGTACCATGGAGCGTACCCCGAAGACAATGCGATCCCGCAGCCAAGAGACTTGCCGAAGTTGCAGTTGTCTGCTATTCGGCGAACAGCAACGACAAACGCGCTAACGCTTTGACCTGGAGGTTGTGAGCGATTGAAGAACTTGTAGCTTTCCCTTATCTGGTGCTTCTTAGGGTCATAATATTCATTCGAGCTCTAAACGACTTCCTTGTATGTCAGTTCATTTGGTGCACGCGGGGCTACCCTGCCGGTCAGCACCTCAACGGTCTTGCTATACAAGGCCGAAACTAGGAGTGCTTTCTTCTTAGCCAGTTCCGTTACACTGTTCGCCTCGAAATACGCTTCTGCTCTGACGAGGTAAGGCTTCCATTTATGTTTCATTCCGTCGTAGTCCGGCAACTGCAGGGAAGCCATCGTGGCCGTTCCTCATTCGTCTGACGACAAAAATCGTAGTCCGTTTGGTACCGTGGGTGGCGAAAATCGACTTCGTCATCACTGTTACATAGCTAGCCGCTCAGGCACGGCAAGCATACGCAGACCACCACAGACTAGGGCAACGA
Organism: Rhipicephalus annulatus; assembly: GCA_013436015.1. Classification (NCBI taxonomy): domain Eukaryota; kingdom Metazoa; phylum Arthropoda; class Arachnida; order Ixodida; family Ixodidae; genus Rhipicephalus; species Rhipicephalus annulatus. The sequence goes on along the minus strand of WOVY01000882.1, from coordinate 295,269 downwards.
GATGAACCTTTATTATCTCGCGCTAGCTTCTTCTTTAGCTTGACCTAGTAAGCAGGGGGAGGGGAAAAGGGGGCGGGAACGGCTATCGCTTCAGCCGTCGTCGACACAAACACGAAAGGGGGAAAGGGAGGACGTAGAAGTAGGAAAGTTCAGTTCACAACAGTGGCCAATCCTGATCTGGTGTGAGAGTGCACAATCAACAGCTGCACCAACAGGCGTTATCCACTGGACAATAAATCTTAGTAGCCCTATTTGCCTGAATGAAAACATCAATATTCTGTGAGAAACTTTATCAAGTACTTTACACATATCTAAAAACAGCACATCTACTTGTCCTGCCAAATACACAGCGATGGAACGAGCTTGTCGGGTTGTTATCAGTGCTCAGTCATTCTGGATAATCATATGCAAGAATGAAGTTCGTATTGTTGGTTAAGAAATGGCTTATCCATGTACTTAGCTACCACATGGTCAAACGGCTGACAGCAGGAACTGGTAATCGATACTGGCCTGTATTTCGACACCAGTAACATGTCTCTTTTAAGGCGGTAGCGTGAAATAGCTCATTTCACAGAAATGCCGGCCTCAGCGTCGGTGTGGGTGTCGGTGGTGGGGAGCGAAACATAGTATTATAAAGCGTGACCTAAAATTGAGAACAATGCAAATGAAATAAATCACAAAAAGTCCTCGGTTGCAGAGGTGTTTAACCTGAGTGGTTTATGTGGCAAGTGCACGTTTTACCACATGCCCATACGTCTCCTTGTGAAAAGAGTGAAAAAACTTAAAGTAACATGCTTTACAAACACACGCGTCTTGTACACATGTTTCGCAGTATACGAAATATTGCACTAATAATGTGTGGTACAAGCGGTTATGACTGCATGGATGAAACCATTGACCGACAACAGAAGACACACACACTGTTGCGCATCTTGCCTTAATGACACGTGGTGGATGCATGGCAAGTTCATAGAGGTTTCTTGTATTCAGTGTTTGAAGTATGCTCTAGGAACAGAATATTGCTATCGCGTTCAACTCCTAAAGGCGAAGCTTCAAGGTCACCTAGTTTGTGTCCTATATAGGAACAACCCTGCTAAAAAAGGAAGCTTAAGCAAATTGGTGTGGATTGATCTTGGTCGATACAGCCACCACGAGACGACTATGAAGAATACGAAGCCTTTTCTGTATTCCGCCCGTCGTCTCACAAGATTGGAGTTAAACACCCTAAATGTACTTTCTTTGGGGGCTTTGTTACTGTGATTCAGTGACGAGAAGGCTGCCGATGCATTGCTGGAGTTTATGAACGTTCAAAGAGATGCACACAGTAGAATCAAATATTACTCCCATATTACTTGTTTTACTTATGTATTGCGGTCGCAGAACTTACCTGCTTCGTTTTTCGTACCCACAACATTTTTGTTATATTTCTAATATTCATTCGTTCCTTGATTCCTCAATTTCTTTAAAATCCGTAAGCTACCAAAATAAAAGCATTTCTTCACAACTATTTGGCTCTTGGCCAATCTCCAGCGTTGTTGTGTGCCACTGTTCTTTTTACTGTTCGTCGTCATTTGGTATGTGCTGTATTAACCGGCACTAACGACCCTCTATAGCTTTAAGCCAATCAGCTGGAACCACGTCTGTAGTAATAAACTTGCTGAATGGATGGACTATTGCGGCTATAATAAAGCCGTTCGGCGTAACGTCTCAGAGAGAAATATTGTATGAAAAAAGGCAGGGAGGTTAGCCAGAAAGCAACTGTCTGGTTTGCTACTCTGCACTGGGAAGGAGAAATAGTAGACAGAAATGTAAGAAAAATGGAATGAGAGAAAGAGAGCGGGACGGTAGCAAAAACACACAAACACAATAAAACGTCACAAGCGTTCGACGAGGCGGGTCGATCGCAGAAGCTTCAAGAGGGCCTTCGTCACTTTTTGGCATGAAGCTCGATCTTCGCGGTATTCCAAAATTAACTTTGCGGAAAGCGGTTGGTCGTCAAGGCGTGTAAATGCTGCTGACAGGTACTGTATCAGAAAGTTGTAAAGAGAGATATAACACAAAATATATTTTATAGTTTCGTCAGCGTCGCAATTATCACACGCAGCACTGTCTGCCCATCCGATACGGCAAGCAAAAGCATTCGTAAAAGACACCTCTAGCCACATGCGACAGAGAACGGTTGTCTCAGATCTGGATAACCCAGATGGCATGGAAATTCGCAGGTATTGGTCTAGGCCGTGAAGATGGGTGTGTAGAAATCCGGGCGTGTTCCACAGAGACCTGGTGACATCGTGCGCGAGCGTAATCATTCTTGCTGCTGCGTTGCTTCTTGACAGTGGAATGGGATCCATCATGACATTTTCGTGAGCGTTCTTTTCCGCAGCGTCGGCATGCTCGTAATTGATGATTCCGCACCGGCCTGGTAACCATTGAAAAGTTACGTCTTTGAAAAGCATCAATAATTCTACCTAAATCTACGAGTTTTTATCAATCAACTAAAAAGGTTTTTCGCCCTAAGGCAAGCAAGGGACCTGACATTCATCAGTTGTAAATATAAATTCACATTAAATATAACTTAGGTGGCCAAATTACTTTAAACATGAAAAAAGTGTAAGTATTGTATTAGTACTATGCTTATGTCACTATTACTTGCAATGTTTTGTACAGACGGCCCAGCTCGTCTAAAAAAAGTCGGTCTCGTCTATAGGCAGAAAAAATGGTGATTGCGGTGGCAACAAATTGTTGTGTTTTACGAAATGAGGCTGGGCGCTAGGCCTTTTGGATCCGGTCTCGCACTACTCTACAGAACGCTATTTTAAAAAAAATTTGGTCGCTACTTGCACACTTTGGACATTCTCTTTGCATTGAGAGCTCAGGACGTATCCGAGCCACCCGCTGGCGGCTGCCGCGAGAGTGGTATAACAGGCGCGCGCACGATGACACACCTCATAAAATGGAAGATTGCAGTGGCTACTCACAGGGATATCCCCTCCTTTAGTTCTTGTCACGCTCATTAAAATGTGCGGAGTGTCTGTACATGAGCACTCGATGACGGGTACAAGAGGCTGGGAGGTCTTAACGCACGCGTTTCGCAGTAAAGGAGTTGGGCCACGTCATTTGATCTCCGCTTCAGCCGCGTTCGTCGTCCCCGCTCGCACACCATTACCCACAAATAGAACCTACGGTGCACTGGGAGATTTTATCAATTTCGAATTTATACGTAACATGACGCCAAAAGCGATCATAGACTGGTCATATCATTGATATCACAGTAAGAAAATTCCTTTTCTCTTCGGGTAATGTTTGGTCATGCCCTTAGGCACCTCAAATTGACGATTCGTTCTTGTGTGTTGCGTGTTAACTCCATTAGGCGGAGGAGCGTGCTCGTAGGTGTTTTCAACGTCACTTTGCTGTGGCAACTAGAGCCGATTATATATAGCTAGTATCATTGTTTCTTGCTAAAGAAATCTGATATTTTTTGTGCAAGACCATAAATTGAACTTTTCACAAGAAATCCCCTAACCGACTTACTATCAGTCACACTTGTCACTGTGCATTAGGAGAAGTTTAGTCAACGCGCCACCGTCACGGGAGGGAGGGCGGCGGGACTCTTGCATTGCTTAAGCATAGCAAGAGAAGAAAGGTGACAATTATATCACATTGCATGAATACCAATGATATCTATGTTGCACTTCATTCATTGGAGATGTGCTTTTTACGTCCGAATACCTGCACGCCCAATGGTCGGTAATGCGTCTTTTAACGGTCACAAAAAATATAATTTCGGCGAAAAATTTGAAGATGTCATTTGACTTCTTGCTACTTCTATAAACAAACGAAAATTCTGCGCTTACTGTTTGGGGAACAATATACATGTTAGCAATGTTAACCAAATTCTTCAACGATTTTGAAACATATTGGAATAACGTGAACATTTGAAACGCGCGTTCCCGTCGGCTCCTGGCATCGTTTACTGAGGAACACGCAACCTCAAAAACACACTTGTAAACTCCCAAAAAAATACTTCAACTGCCCACAGTTCATGCCGACCTTGTCTAGAGGCTCGATGGCTTGTATGCAAAGCGATTCGAGAGACAAACAAGGCAACCAGCACACAATACAAGTTTCAGTTAAGATATGAGCAAATCTAACGCTTGATTCCTTTAACGTGGTATATCTACTTGAATGTAATGTGTAAGACATAAAATACATCGGTAAAACAGAAACTCCCTTCAGGATTTGTTTTTATATTCACAAAACCAACGCAAAATTAGCCCCGCACCGACCTCTTTCAAAACACGTTAACTTTCCCGGCAACCCATTCGACAAATTGTGAGTCGCAGTTTTAGAAGCAGGATATAAATCAAACCGGGAACGTGAACAACGTCATTCGTACCTCATACAAAGATTTAATACGCTTTAAAAGACACAAATGAAAGTCTGGGTACACCTGCACCAAAAAAGCGCTATAAAACGTATATATGTGTTAATATATAGGTGTGTATTAGTAATCATGACATTTCAATATTTCGTGGCACGGTAACTGCGACGAGAACTGGACAATAGCAAATATCTTTCCGTGTTTCAATCAGTGTAACTACACTTTCTAAAGTGCTACTTTCGTCCATTTCTACCCCTCACACTAACCGATCAGCGTTTGTAAGCCCGACAAGTCGAACAGCCACCGCCTACACAACGAAAATTCCCGAACTCGGATTCTCAGAACAAAATAGCATTCACTCTAAATGCCCAGTCCCGTATTTTAACAACACTTCCTGTACCCCTTCACACCGAGACAGCTCGTTAAGATACATTTTCTTCCGCCCCGCCGCTGTAGTCTAGTGGCTGAAGTACTCAGCTGCTAGCCTGCAGGTCGCGGGCATAAATCCCGGCGGCGGCGGCTGATATTCCGATCAAGGTGGAAATGTTGTAGGCCTGTGTGCTCTGATTTGGGTGAACGTGAAAGAACACCAGGTGGTCGAAATTTCTGGAGCCCTCCACTACGGCGTCTTTCATATTCATATGGTGGCTTTGGTACGGTAAACCCCACATATCAATCAAATCTTTTCTCCCGCGCCACTACCCTTGATCTTCGCGACGCCGCCGCACGCGGTAGAAAGACGAAAACCGGGAGCCCCACCACAGCCGCCCATGCCATCGACGCCTAAGAAGTGACGGTTGGTCAAAAAAAGAAAGAAAAAGAAAGCTTTCATTACACGCAAGCGCTTACCTTAGCCAGCTACTGTATACAATACAGGGACCACCACCCAAACTACATTCAAAGCAATAGTTATAAAAAATACTCACGACGCCACACTCACACATAGCGCAGTAAACTCTGGAACTTTTTCGAATTTTCCCCCACTTTTGTCGTATCTCTTTTTTCGGTCTTAGCTGTTCTTTCCCTCTCATTCTTTTGCTCATGATAACATAAATGTTAGCGCGAACAGAAAGTACCCACATTCCTGACGAACGCCATACACTGTTTTACATATATATATATATATATATATATGTAGAAAACAGATGGAAGATGGAGCTCGGAGGCGAGGAAGAAGAAGTAGCCAGGGTCACGCTCTGCATATTTTTTTCTGTTCTGTCAACAATAAACCGAAGACGTATCGTTTCTGCGGTCTCTCTGGTCCATCTGAAACATGGTGCCATGACCAGGAGTGATCTCAAGACAGACGCAGACTTCAACCCCCTTCGCAACAACGGGTTGAAGAACGAAGCAGCGGCGTCTGGCTCAAGGACGAACCGTCGAGGGAAGGACCACGACCGACGACTGTTGGAGACGCACGTAAAAAGGCAAGAGCTCTTTCAACACGTTTTAAGCAATAATAAAGAGGTCCTATCGAAGAAGCGGAAGACGCTTCGAGCAAATGTGACGACGCTTACGAGCGAAATCGATAAGAAGATAGAAGAAGACGCCGATCGAGCGCAACCTTTGACGCTTCTGAACCAGATGAAGAGCGTGTCACAGACGCTAAGACAAGTTAACGAACAGATAGAACCGTTCATTGAAGAAGACAGCGCGGAGGCAGAATTTGAAAGAGTTTTGCATTATGAGATGAAGATCGTCGCTGCAACGACAAAAATTGAGGAGCAATTACGCGAGTTAGAACAAGCGACGCAACTGACTACAAGAATAGTCACAGAACAGGCGAGTGCAGTGCAAGGTACTGACCAAATCTCAGAGACGCAAGAGCTTGTTAAGTTGCCACGCCTTGAATAGATCAAGTTTGATGGGAAAAAAACAGCATGGCCAAGGTTTTGGCATCAGTTCAAGACATCGGTGCATAACAGAGTGAATATGCCGAAGAATGAAAAATTTAATTACCTTCTGGCGTCTCTGAGCGGGGAGGCTGCGTCCCTCATAGAAGGTTTGCAGGTTTCTGAACAGAATTACGAGCATGCAGTCGCTCTTCTGAAAGAAACCTTCGGACGAGAAGATAATTTGAAAGAAACCTACATAAAAGAGCTTGCAAACTTGGAAGCAGTGAAGAGTCCTAAAGATGTAGATGGGTTGAAGAAACTCTTCCAAAAGTTGCAAGTGAACACACGAGCACTGCAGTCGTTAGGAGTGGAAATGGATAGTTACACCACAGTGATAGCTCCTGTTGTAAAATCTGCGCTACCGGTGGATATGAGGATTGAGATGAAGACGAAGGAGTTAAAGAAAGGTGACAACAGACCAACAACTACGGAATCAGACTCAGCGTAAAGAGACAGCACGAGCAGTTTGAAAGAAATTATGGAGTTTTTAAACATATATATAAACAGCAGAGAAGAAACTCGAGAGGAAAAATACGACGTGACTCAGTCACCGCACAGTATGAGGCGGACTAGAACATCTACGCTTCAAAGCATATCGATTAAGAAATGCATCTTCTGTGAGATGACTGGACACTACACGAAAGATTGCAGAAAAAGCATTAGTATGCAACAGAAGAAAGAAGCCTTACAACGGGAACGAAGGGGCTTCAGATGCACCAGACCTCACCACACGGCGAAGATATGCCGTGCTAACGTACGCTGCAAAACATGCAAGGGAAGGCACGCGACATCCATGTGTCGACCACGTACGCCTGCAGGAAAGTCAGCACAGCAGCAAACCGGGGTTGTTGAGCAAGTGCTTAAAAGCGCGCAACCTGACCGGTTAGACAGCAGCAAGTCCTGCAACATGCACGCACGGCAGTCTGATGAACACAAGTGCATACTACTGCAGACAGCCTTTTCGTGGACGGAGGGAGAAGACAGCGGGTGCTACGCACGGATTCTGCTAAACAACGGGAGCCAGAGGACATTCATCCTCAAAATATTGGCAAGAAAACTAGCGTGCAAGGTAAAAAGATCCGAAAGAATTATTGTAGGATCATTTGGAGAAGGAGAGATGGAACTAGACATGAAAGTCGTCGAGGTCAGCGTGAGGAAGGATCCCATCTCGGAGCCAGTCACGATTGAGGCACTGGAGATAAAAGTTATATCCTGTGACGTGCTACCATCGCCACCGTTGACAATACACGAAAGAGCAAGATCGATGGGAATTCGTTTGGCTGATGACAATCAGAAGACGGACAAAGAAAGAAAAAATATGGAAACTTCTATATTAATTGGAGCAGATTATTACTAGACTGTCGTCACTGGTCGCATTTGCGAGATTCACCCAAAAGTAATGGCAATAGAAACAACATTGGGATGGACAGTCCAAAGTCCTGTAGGACTTCATTGTGTGCCGATGAAATCATCGACGGTTATGGTACTCAAGGTCAGTGCCAAGTCGGAAATGACTGTGGACGAACTGCAGAGATTCTGGGACTTGGAAAACATGGGCATCAAGGAGAACCTAGCAACAAAGATGAACGATGAACATGTGCTAGACTACGTCCGACAAACAATGGAGTTCAAGGCAGGAAGATACCAAGTGCGGCTACCATGAAAGGAAAACGTGACTTTGGCCGACAACAACACCATTGCAGAGAAGAGGCTTATCCAGGTGACCAAAAATTATGCAAGGATAAAGATGAACTCCTAGTCTATGACAAAGCTATTCGAGAGTACTTTGAGCAAGAAATAGCAGAAAACGTCGAAGAAGATGCTGGATCTGATATACAGAACAAATTTGTATACTACATGCCGCATCAAGCAGTAATCAAGAAGGACCGAACAACGACAAAAATACGGATCGTCTTTGACGCATCGTCAAGCCAGAATCCAGGTGAATCCTTAAGTGACAACTTGGAAAGGGGGCCAAAACTAAACCCTGACATCACAAGCTTGCTGATGAACTTTCGACATCACAAGATCGCTATGTCAGCTGACGTGGAAAAAGCATTCTTGCAGATCAAGATACATGAATATGACCGAGACGCATTGCGATTCATGTGGTGGGAAAGAATACCCAGCGAAGATATGCCAACCCCGAAGATAAAAACATGGAGGATGACAAGGGTTACTTTCGGAACTACACCGAGTAGCTTCCTTCTAGCGGCCACGATTCATCGACATTTGGATAAATTCGAAGAAAAATATCCTGCAGTTGTGGCGCAACTCCAGAAAGGAATGGAGTCGATGACGTTTTACTAGGAGCCGATGAATACTCGACATCGACAAATATATACAAAGAATCACGAGATATTTTTCGCTATGCGGGAATGAATTTAAAAAATGGGATTTCAAATGACGCCGAACGAAGAAAACTATTTGATGAAGAAGGAGATGATCTTGATCGAGGGATAACAAAAGAGGGACAAATCAAGCTTTCGGACCTGAAATGGAATTTCGTAGACGACGTATTTAGCTTTAAGACATCTATGGCAAAAACTATAGGTGCTCGGCTTTTGGATGAAGAAGAACTATGAACTGTGGTTGATGAAGCAGAAGGAGTAATTAACAACTGGCCTCTTATGTTTATGACGATCCTAACGAGCCACAACCCATCACACCGGCGGACGTTATAGGAGGCAGGCAAGCAATGAACAAGCAGAAAGAAAACAGACTCGGTGAATACAGTTTGTTGAATTACTGGAGTGCGAGAAAACAGGCAATGATAACATGGTGGACCAGGTGGAAAAAGGAGTACCTGAGGAAGCTTAAGTGTGCCAGCAGAAAAACAGAGCGTCAGCAAATGTACAAGAAGGAGATGTACTTCTGCTTGAAGAAGCACGAAAACGAACTCGGTGGAAATTCTGCAAGGTCGAAAAGATTTTCCCAGGCAAGAATGGACTAGTGAGAACATTCTTGCTTCGTACACTTGAAGGAAAATTAGTCAAGAGGCCGATTAAACTGTTGTATTCGCTCGAAGGTTGCTTCGGTTGAATCTGGCCGGCGGGAAGATGTAGAAAACAGATAGAAGATGGAGCTCGGAGGCGAGGAAGAAGAAGTAGCCAGGGTCACGCTCTGCATGTTTTTTTTTCTGTTCTGTCAACAATAAACCGAAGACGTATAAGTTCTGTGGTCTCTCTGGTCTTTCTGAAACATATATATATATATATATATATATATATATATATATATAGAACAAAACATTCATATATTTATTTATACCTACACGTTTTGGCTGGTCCCAAAACCACCATATCATTATGAGAGACGCCGTAGTGGAAGACTCCGGAAATTTCGGGCACCTGGGGTTCTTCAACGCGCGCACCCAAATCTGAGCACACGGGCTTACAACATTTCTGTCTCTATCAGAAATGGTCATTGAAAACGTCAGTTGTCTTCTGGTAACACTACGCTGCCGTGAGAGATACCGGAAAAAGTGACTGGTTGTTTCTACCCTACCGCATCATGTATAATAAAGCAGTATTCTAAAAATACTGCACCATATTTCACTTAGTACGCAACGAATAGCATTGAGAGCTATTTGTATACTCTATGATCTGCTGTAAAGGATATAAAAAAATTCAGTCGTCGGCAAGTAATCGTATTCTTACATCCTGTGAAATGACATTGGCCACGTCATTCACATAGATTGAAAATAACAGTGAGCCGTGGCAATTACTTGGAACACCAAAGCTGACATGCACCACCACCGACTTAGATTTTATGATCAGAACAAAGTCTATACGATTAAAAGGTAAGTGGTTATTCATCGTCATCATCATCATCATCATCATCATCATCTCAAGTCTGACTATGCGGACTGGACGGCAAAGGCCTTTCCATGATCCGCCAATCAGCCTGCTTTTGGGCTCCCTGCTGCCATGTACTTGCGAATGTTTTAGTCTTGTCTGCCCACTGAACTTACTGTCTCTCCTCGACCATTTCTTTCATTGGTAATCCAGTCAGTTAATCCTTAATGACCAGTGTTTATCCTGGATACGTGCCACGTGCACCACTGATGTCCAGTTCTACTTTTTGAAGTCAACTAATATACTTAACCCTGGTTTGTTGCCTGACCCACCCTGCTCTCGTTTTATCACTAAAGGTTACACCTACCATATTCATTTCCATCGCTCACTGCATCGCTTATCATCAAAGCTGAGCCCTTTTTTTCTAAGTCTCCAGGTCTCCTCCATTGGTAAGTACCAGCAAGATGCAGATCTTATTTACTTTCCTCTTGAGGAGTAGTGGTAGGTTACCACTGATCATTTGAGAATGGTTGCCGAATGGGATCCACCCTCTATAATAAACGAAGCCTCGTCGTTGGAAAGATAGAAAACAGGGTGACTTTATTGCCCACAGCACCGTTGCATAAGCGCGTCGACTGTCGACGATTCTAAATCAGTCCAGGCACGCGACGCACCTTCCATGCGCTAGTCATATCATGGTCCTTCTCTTCTTCCTATATTCAACACATTTCGGGACCTGAGGTGGCGATTTGTAAGGGGTACAGTTTTTGTACAGGCCTGAGCAGCTGAGAGCCATTGATCATTCTTACTTTACATGAGCGAACTATGCTATATTTCAAAAGGGACGCATCGCAATGGAAAACTCCTAATTCACCCATGTTCTAAGCACATCTTTGTTCACGTGTTCTTGTACCAGGTCCGGTTCAATCAGTGTGGGGAATCCAGGTTTGTTCCTGTGGCTGGTCTTTCAACGGAGCTTTCGACGCTTGTGCCACGCTCGTGCGTCTGAACGCATCGTGGTAAGTGAACTTGTGCTTTCGATGATCGGTTTCTGTTTCGACAAACATCCGTTATGCCAACTATTCCTTGATGAGCTCTTGGAGCACCTTTTAAAGTTTTCTCGTATTTCTTGTTTCACTTCTTTCACCCCATAAGCACCAGTCTTGCTTTGATGTGGTGTGGGCTGGCTCATTCACGGCTGTGATGCTGTCTTGGCATTATTCGTTGTAGTTGACTGATTTATTGATTGGTTGATATATTGATATGGGGTGTTTAAGATCCCAAAACCACCATATGATTATGAGAGCCGCCATTGTGAAGGGCTCCGAAAATTTCAACCACCTGGGGTTCTTTAACTTGCACCCAAACCTGAGCACACGGGCCTACAGCATTTTAGTCTCCATCGAAAATGCAGCCGCTTCAGTCGCGATTAGATCCCACAACCTGCGGGTCAGTAACTAAGTACATTAGCCACTAGACCACCACGGCGGTGCTTTTCGCTGTCGTCATAGGGTTGGTGTTCAAGCGGCAGTGGTAGGCGTCAAACTGGACTTCCTCTCACGCCTTCCTTCAGGTGTGGTGCGAACACAAGACTCTTGTTGCGCGCTTTTCTCGCGGGCTTTTATCACGTCATAGGTGGTCGAGCTGGGTCTAAAATGTCGGAGAAAAGACGATAACGTCGTCAAGGTAACATAAACAAATTGATATCTTGAACCCATGCAAAAGAGTGTTCATCATCTGATCGAAGGTGGCCGGAGCGTTGCATAACCCGAAGGGCTAGACCTTAAACTGGTAAAGACCATCGGGCGTGATAAAAGCGGCTTTTTCGCGGTCCATGTCGTCGACAGCAATTCGCCAGTACCCTGATCTTAGATCAATAGAAGAAAAATACTTAGCGCCACGAAGACAATCGAGGGTGTTGTCTATGCGCGGAAGCAGATAGACGCCTTTTTTAGTGATCTTGTTCAGATGTTGTGGTCAACGCAGAATCGCCAAGTGTTGTCCTTCTTTTTGACTAGAACTACAGGGAAAGCCCATAGACTACACGATGGCTCACTTATGTTTCTGGCGAGCATTTTGTCGGCTTCTGCTTGAATTATGTGAGGCTTGGTTGCAGATACGCGGTATGGCCATCGATGGACAGGAAAGGCATCGCCGGTGTCAATGCGGTGCTTTACAGCAATGGTTTGACCTAGCGGACGATCACAAAAGTTAAATACGTCCCAGTGTGGCTCAAGGGCGTCAAGGAGTGCGTCAGCTTGATGCGGCAAAGGTCTGACGCGATCATTTTTCTAACGTCAGCAGACGGGCTTGCTTGCGAAGTTCGAGCATGCGTGTAGCTGCAGTGTCCAGCATCGGTCGAAGACAGAGCTGAGACGACGCATTCGTCAGAGGGAGTTAGCATGGCGAGGGCCATTTAATGCGGGAGCACTTGGGGACACAGAGCATTGTTGAGCACAGGAGTGCAGGCGCGGTTTGCACGTAACTGTATAACAGTGTGTGGTAAGGTAACACGGTGAGTCAAAAGAATGGATGTGATGGGTGCGAGCACATAGTCGGCATCGGATACAGGTGGTGACAGCATTACGATGATGCAGGGCACAGTTTGCGGTGACACACGGACATATTCCGCAGAGCACATACGAGTTTGGGGTGAACTGGGTGGATCAATCAGACACGGTAGGTCAAGTTGCACAGTACCAGCTGAACAATCGTATAGGTTGGAATGAGTGCAGAAAAAGTCAAGACCGAGGATCACATCATTGGTGCAGTGAGAGAGAACAGTGAAGAGAATTGAATTTTGGCGGCCGGTGATAGTACCGCGTGCATTACAGACGCAAATAACAGACGCCGTACCACCATCAGCAACACCAACACTGCGTGAAGGAGCTCGAGTAAGGACTTTGTTTAAGCGGTCACGGCTGTGCAGGCTCATCACAGAAAAATGCACGCTAGTGTCTACCAAGGCGTTAACAGATAAACCGTCAACTTCAAAGTCGATTATGTTCTGGTTGGTCGGGAGCGTCAACAGAGGCATTGGAGAGCAAGTCGTATCGGCAGCGCCAACTCCAGGAGCTGCAGCCGTTAGTTTTCTGAAGAAAATCGCCGGGCAGAGGATGGGGACGGAGAACGAGGTGACGGTGAAGACCTGTAAAATCTACTTCGAGGTGAAGGTGAGCGACTGTACTGGGCAGTGTTCGTAGTGGTCGGGTCGTAATTAGCTCAGCCACAACGCCATGGTAGTTCCTGGCCATAAGTGTGCGCTAGCTGTGCCCTACACGAAAATCACGTCGTCTTCCTTGGCGCCTATCTGATCGCTTTAGTGACACACTGTCTCATAACAATATTTTGACTCCCGAGATAGTTTGCCAGTGCCCTGTCTAGAAGCTACACATCCGACTTCCATTGCACACACGTTATTGATACTATTAAGATGATCGTTCATTTGTCCATGCAACCGTCGGTTAACTAGTTTAGTGCCTCGAATCTACTCTGAAACTATAATCTCAATTCCAGGTGCTTTGCTTCCCTCCGCTAAACTTTTATTTGGATTTTACCGATCAGTCTATGACTTCGCTTCTTTATCTCTAGGTGAATAGACCTATTATCAATCTATTGTTCCTGCATCTGATCTTGGAAACTACTTGTACATCGTGTACAATGGCTGCGTATGTACACAGAATGGATGCTATTACATATTTAGGTTCGTCATTACGGCTTAGCCCCGTGCATATATGGTGAGCCCTATACCTTAATAAGGTATTCAAGATCCGAAAGCATTACAATCTCTGAATTCCACGAATAACTCTCTTCTGCCATTTCTGGAACCAATGTTAGGTCCCTAGACTGCGTGGTCACCAGCCTTCTTCTCAAATACTTTGTAATTAAAGTCGCCATTCAGTAAATTGTACTATGTCTTTGCTTTATCAATTGCTTACTATATGTCTACAGAGAACCGTTAGGCCAAAAGATCATTATGGCTCAATGTAGGTGCGTAGGCCTGTACTTCCATCATCTTGTACCTTTTGCTAAACTTATTTACGGTACTTTCCACTCTCTCACTCATGCCATTGTATTCCTCTATTTTATCGGCGATAATCTTTTGAATAAGAAACCCCACCCTTGGTCTTTTTTTTGTCAAATAATCCACGTCAGCATAGTACGCTTCTGTTCTACAGAACTCTACAAGCTTCGTGTATCATCTTAACTTGTCGAGCCCTATAAATCCTATTTCACAGGCTCTAATTCCTGAAATAGCATATCTAGACTAGCTTCCTTGGATAGTAATAAATGTAGCCAAGCTCATAATCTTATGGCGGACACCCAAAGATTCTTAGCACCCTCCGCTCCATAGCAGGTCTGACTGCCACCTTCGACAGTTGCTTCGCAGTCGCTGGGGACGGGAGCCAAGGGTTGATTACTGCATTCATATGACAGGTGGTTGCCAAGTACAGAACAAGGGTGGCCAATTTTGCTCTAGTGAGAGACTGCGTTATCGGCTAATGGTCGCCAGTGAGGCCGCACACTCTGCAGTTATTCACTGGGCAATCAACCTTGGTAGCCCTATTGGCAGCTCTATGTACAACGTTCATTAGAAACTATCAAATGCCTTACACAAATCTGAATACAGCGCATCTACTTATTCTGCCTAGTCCAAATCACTAGATAAATCTTGTAGAGTTATAATCTGAGTGACATTGGATGATTCTGTAGGGGAGCGAAGTTTGTGGCATGTCACCACTTTTGTTGTTTGAATATTGTTTACATATTTAGCTACTGCATGGTCCGACAGTTCACAACAGAAACAGGCAATGGAAACTGATTTGTATTTCAAAACCAGTAAGCGATGATCTTTTAACGCGGTACGGTAAAGAGCTCGTTTCGCCAGAACTCCGGCGTTGGTGGCGTTGATATTGGTGGCGGTGAGCGAAAAATATTTACCTTATGCTTGAGCATAAAATTGAGAACGATGCATATATTATTATTTCTGAATATTTAATTCAATATGTCAAAACGTTTTGGTCACAGGCGTTATTGAACCCTGATTGCTTGCGGGGCAAGTGGATGTTCTACCACACGGCCATGCGTCTGCTTGTGAATAGTGTGAAAAAATTTCCTCTGCTTGGTATTGCAGTTATAGTGAGATGCTTTACAAACACACGCGTTCTGTAAATGTTTTTCACAGTACAACATCAAATATTGCAGTAATAATACGTGGTACAAGCGCCCTTTGCCATTGGACGTCAGAGCGTGTGATTATTGACATGACTTTGTGGTTTAAAGCCAGTAACCCAATACAAAAGGCATACACACTACTGCGCTTGTTCTCTTAGGCCACGTAGAGAACGTGTAGCAAAATCAAAAAGATTTCACGCAAAAAGTGTTTGAAGTACGCACTAGGCACAGAACATCCCGATCCCGTTCAACTCTTAAAAGCGAAGCTTTAGGGCTCCCTAATTCGTTTTGTATATAGGAACTACCCTAGTAAGAATGGACTCGTAAGCGAATTTGTGTGGTTTGTCTTGGTTGATACAGAGCACGTATTACGACGACGAATAATAAGAAGCTTATCCTGTGTTTCTTTTTGTTAACTCTCGTCTCGCATGTGCTGTTTTATTCCAGACAATTATTCTTAGCTTTTAGCTTATCAGCCGAAACTTCACCTGTAGTAAAAGACTGCCTGAAAAGAGCAGCTAGTGGCTGTGATAGCTGTTTGGCGTAACGTCTGAGAAAAGCAGTAGGATTTCTACCAGACTTCATAGGCTTTTCTATCATTCAAATTAAGCTGGTTAGCCCCCCTAAGACAAGCAAATGACCTGATATACACCACTTTTGTTTAATGTGAATTGATCACAATAAACGAAACTTTTGTGGGAAAATTAACCTAAAGGTGCGAAACAAAGTGCCAATATTTCGTCAGTATTATGCTTATGACAGTATTACATGTAGAGTGCTTCACATACGACGCAGCTCATATAAAAAAAGTCAGTCTCACCTGAAGGCAGAACGAATTATTTCGGTAGCAACTAATGGATGTAATGTAACTAGGCTGGCAGCTAGGCTTTTAAAATCCAGTTTCGCACGACTCTACAGAACGCTGGTTGAACAAAATGTGGTCACTTCATGGACACTCTTCGGACATTCTTTGCGCAGTGAGAGCACAATATATCTGCGATCAGTCCACTGACGGCTGCCGAAAAAGCGAGATATTATGCGCGCGCGCGGTGAAAGCGCTCGTAAAACAAAAAAATTGCAGTGGCAGCTCGTAGAGACATCTCTTTTCTGGTTTCCTGGTACGCTCTTGAAACGGAGTGTCTGTGGTATGTGCACTCCACGATTGGTCTAAGAGGCGGGGAGGTCTTGTCACATGCGTCTGGCAGTTATGGAGATGCGCCGCCTAGTTTGATCTCCACTCCAGCCGCATTCGTCGACCCCACTTGCACACTATTACCAGTGGATGCAACGTGCACGTACGATGCGCTGGAAGATCTTATTAGATGGGAGTTTATAAATGACATTACGCAACAGGGATGCCAAAAATGTTGATCATATCATTGCTATCGGAATAAATCAATCACTTTCCCTGTTGGAAAAGTTTGCTTGTATGTCAAGCACCTCATAGTGACGATTCGTCCTTGTGTGTTGCGTGGTAGTGGTGGTAAAAACATTTATTTAAAATAGGAGAGATAGAGACGGCCTTTGGGTCAGCCCTTTATAAACTCTGAGAGGAGTCCCTACTCCGTGACCCCTGTGGCTTCCGCGGCGGCACGCGCCCTGGCCGCGAGGGCTCTCTGACTCTCCAAGGCCGAGCAGGCGAGCAGGGTAGCCTCCCAGCTCTCTCGTGTAGGGGGTGAAAAGGAAGTAATTGGAGGGATTGCAGGGTTAAATAGGCATGCGAACCATGTGGATGGGCGTGCGAGGTGGGCATGAGAACCAAGTGGAAAGTATTTGCAAGCGGATGATCACAGTGTGGGCATTCCCCTGAGAAAGCCAGATAAATGGCTAACCCTTTCAGACGCCACTCCCTATTTCCATCTAAAATTTTTTGTGTGTTTCAACTCTCTATATTTGACCAAATAAGATGAACTGACAGGCTTCCAACAAAAGTACAAGCGCAGTTTATTTTTTACAGTCATGTACACAATTGTGTACATAGCGTCATGGAGGTCAAGAAACAGGAAAAAGTCTTTCAAGTGTGAAATTTGGAGTAGCAGTTACGATCCTTGGTCATGCAGAGCGGCACTTCACATTTCTTGCAAAAAATCTTCATCTTCCTTTGCAACCTTCATACTTGCATCTAGAAGGAAGGGTTTTGTCCCGAGCTTCTGGCCAATGATCCGTTTCATCGTAGCGTGCATCCGAGCAAGGCCGTCGAATGCAGGCTTTTCTCTCCTCAGGAACATCCGCCGGTTCGACTTCGTAGGAAGGCCTTCCACGCTTTCTTGTGTTTGGTACGCTGCTAATGAGAGCCTCAGCGATTTGCAGACGGAAGTGCAGAAGATCAAGCAGCTTTGATCGCCGTGTGTGAGCATTCTCACGCAAATACTCCATCCAAGCATTACAGAGAGCTAGGTCTACAAAATGGAATATCGCCCTCAGCATCCATTTCTTTGACCTGATCTTGGTGCGGTACAAGCTCAAGAGAAAGTCCATCTTGTCCACGCCTTCCATACTTCGATTGTACTTGGCGATGACCTCCGGCTGCTTCACTAAAATGTGTTCACGCTTAGTTTTCTCCCACCTCCTGACATCCTCTTCATTATCAATGCCATCAAAGTTTGACGCGACCGACACATCATTGTTGTCTTTCCAGATCACTACTACAACATCATCACTTGTGACGTATTCAGCAGAGTATCCCCGCGGCTTTTTGTTGATCACCTTTTTGGATTCAAGAGGGCACTTTCCCAGCCTGTTTTTTCGCACACTTCCAGCTGCCAAAATTCTGTGCTCTCGTAGCTGGCGAAGGAGAGGCACTGATGTAAAGTAGTTATCAAAGTAAAGTTGGTAATTGAATCCATAAAACATTCTTTTAGATAGATGCAAGACAACACTACAACAAAGACCGTATTCTTTCTTCAGGTCGGCGGGAATCGTGTTATCCCCCTGGTATATTGCAAAGTCGTAGAGTAAACCACTGCTACCACACAGAGAAAACACTTTTATGCCCCAGAGAGATGGCTTGCCTTTCACATACTGCTTTATGGAAAGCTGGCCTTTAAAAGGGATCATTTGCTCGTCGACTGAGCATTCCTGTTCAAGAGCTAGCTCCAAGCATCGCTTTCGTATGAGCTTCAGAAATGAACGCACTTTACACAGGCGATCTTATCTGTCAAATCCAGAATCTTCTGGAACAGTGTGAAGATTATTTCGAAGCTTGAAAAAGCGCTTCTCCGTCATAGTTTCGCTGACGAGAGGAACTTTCATCATTGGGTTCTAATACAGCTTACCCGAGGTAAGTGAACGACGCCCATCAGGATATGCATACCGAACAGCTGTCTCATTTCAGTGGCTGTGGTATTCACATTATGCAAAGTTGTTTTCACACTATATTGATTCGTGTTTTCTGCTATTACTCTGAAAATGGACTCGGGCACGTACCTAGAAATGTACGCGTATGATGTACAAGTTTCATCCGCCTCCGGTGGGCACTCGTTGTGAACGCTGAAGTCGATGTCTGATGGGGGCGCGTAAACTTTCTTTTTCCACTGAAAGTTCTTCGGTACGTTGTCTTCAACACGTATTTCTTTCAATGGAGACCTGTCGCCCCCGTCTTCGCCTTTAGTGGAACTCGACGTGTCACAATTTTCCCGCGGAACATCTTCCTGTGGAATGTCGTCTTCATCGTCGCTTTCACCGATATCAGACACATTCCCGGAAGCAATCTTCTCTAGCAGTCTGTCGGCTGTTTCTTTGGATGCATGACGCGACTTTGCTTTGTAAAAAGTCGCACAAGGCAAGCCGATAAAATCTGAAAAATAGCAGTGACGTACGCAGTTAGACAGCAATTGGCGTGTGGCCCTCTTTTGTTCCACTATCACGCTTTGTACACAATTGTGACCATGCACTGAATGCTCCGCTGGCAATGCAGTCTTTTCCGTAACGCTGAGTATTTCCAGATACGCACGTGTTCGTGCATAAGACACGGTTACCATATTTTTTAGAGCCAAGTAACCTTTAATAAAAGCAGGAGAAATCATCGAAGGAGCTCACCTGCGGAAGCCGTCGCGTGCGCCGCCATGTTGTTTGTTTATGGTCGTCATTCCTTTATTATCCGGCAGATGGCCCTAAAAACTTCAGTGTTGCCAGACGAAGGATACACAAACCGACCAAAGTTATCAAAAACCTTGATTTTTCGATTGTTTTCTCGTAAAACCGTAAAAATCGAATGTACACAATTGTGTACATAGCGTCTGAAAGGGTCTAAGTATTGCCGGACACAATACTATGTTGGTGTATAAAGGTAACAGGGCGCGCGTCCACGTTACTTAGGCCTGTCGCCGGGGGTGGAAATCAGAGCCTGATCTATCTGTACATAGCTGTATTTTGCGAAAGGAGGTGACCGGATTAGGATATGAATCGTCAGATGAAGGAGGGTGAGGAGGTACCCGGTAATCAAGTGCGTGGGTTGAGGCGTTGGCAGCCTCGTTACCAACAAGTCCAGCGTGAGCTGGCGTCCAGATCACTAAACGTGTGTTTGGGCGGTCTAGTTATAACACCCTTTCAGGAGTCGAGAGGCGCTACTGGTGATGTGACGTTTTGTAAGACTCTGACATGCACTCTACAAATATGTAATGATAATTTTAGATGTGGGGTCCGCTGTGGTGAGACCTATGGCAACTTCCTCCGCGTGAGTAATGTCTGGTGCTCAAAAAGTGAGTCCTTGAACGGGAACGTTTTGATGGACTAAGGCTGCAGTGTATCACCACCCTGTAGGGAGGACCAGACGCGTCCGTGTAGAATACTCCAAAACGGGCCCATAGCGTCCTTGCAAGGCTGGAACCCGCGCAGTTCGCCTGCCTTGGTGAGTGTCCTTAGCCATCTTTAGGGGCAGAGGCTGAATAACCGATGCACTACGCTATCCTCGGAGATCATGGTGCACTCTTTTGCCTAATAGGTGTAGGATATATTGAGGCGGTGTAGGAGACATCTCCTAGCGTGCGACTTGGTAAGTCGCAGGAACTGGTTGTTAAGATGGACCTCTTCGATTTACCCGTACGTGTTGGTCATACCCAAATATGCAAGACGTTATTTAGACATCGAGATCGGGAGGTCTAGGGTGCGCTTGTATAACTTGCGGAGAATCTATTCAAGTGTGTTTACATTACATTGGTGCGAACCAAGGTAGGGTATTTAATACAGAATTCAACTGGTCACGGAAGCGTTGGTGAGGCGCAGAGTGTCGCGGCTTCTGAGACCCCCTCGCTTGTTGGAGATCCGGCAAACCATGCGGCCTACCTGATCTCCGACCGTACGTAGCTTGCGCAGGGTCGTGTCAGCTTTTCTGCTCTTGTGTTATAAAAAGCCCCAATAGTCGGATTTCTTCACGTTTCGGCATTGGCCCTTTGCACAACGAAATCGCGAATACTGTCGTGTCTTTGGGTTTGGAGCGAAGGTGTACAAACTCAGATTTTGTTGGAGAGCATTCGAGGCCGCAGCGACGAGCGTAGTCCTCACGACCGATGCTCGTTGTTGCAAGCTGGCCTCAATGCTGCCAAAGGAACCCTGGGTTGCCAACAGCGGGATATCATCGGCGTACATAGCAAGGCGTACGCCGGGAATAACTTTCAGCAGGGGGGCGGGGAGATGAGCCATGACGAGATTAAATAGAAGGGAAGAGATGACCGCTCCCTGTGGTGTTCCCTGAGTACCCAGAGAATACGGGCCACGCTCCCTGTCGTGAATTTGGAATTACGTCTGCCGTTCCGTCAGGAGCTGACAGATGTACCTGAAAGCAATATGCCCACAGTCTGTTTGGAACAGATGGGTAAGAATGATTTCTTTGGTGACGTTATCAAAAGCCTCTTGGATATCCAAGGCGACGACAACCTTATAATTGCTGGGATGCTCAATCAGCTCAATGACGTCACGAGTGAGTAGAAGGAGTATGTCCTGAGTAGAGCAATGTGGTCGAAAACTGTACATAGTGTAAGCAAAGGTGTGCCGGGCCTCAAGGCAATCGGAGCGCCGATCCCTAACCATCGTTTTTATAAGCTTCCTCACACACGAGGTTAAGGTAATGGGTCGTAGATTTTTGATGTTTATAGAGTTGCTTGGTTTGGGAGTAAACGTTACAAAAGCCGTTTTTCAATCAATTGGCAGTGGTTCATGCCACTTCCAAATTTGATTGAAGTAGTCGACGAGCTTATGACATGTGGGGTCTGGGAGGTTAAGAAGCCTAACCGTCACTCGATCCCTACCCGGCGCCGTTCCTCGCTTCATTTTGGACAGGGCTGCCTTCAGATCATGAAGTGGAAAGCAACAATCCAAGTCTGCGTTCTCCAAGCCCGCAAATGAGAACGCTGTTCCGATGGGATGCTGCCGGCCAGAGAGATATTTATCCCTAAGGGCCTACGCCAATTGATCCGCGTCACACGCGTAGGCGTGAAGTGCGCGTTGAAGATGCTGTTGGGTTTCTGTACGTGTTCGACTAGGGTCGATGAGGGCCCTGAAGAGACGCCACGTGTGGCGGTTTGACATATGTTTGGCGACATTGTAACAGCGTTCAACACTATTGAAGTGAGAGAGCTGGGCCGCGTCCTCGGATGCTTCCTGAATCTGTGTAAGCTCAATTTGGCACAGGTTCGCGATTGTGGGCGTTCCTAATGTCACTTTGGTGTAGCAACTAGAGCCCTATACTTTGAGCTAGCATCAATGTTTCTTTTTAAAAAGCCTGATGTTCTTGACAAAAGCGGATAAACTAAACCTTTCACAAGAAATATTCCCTAACTGATATCCTACCAGTCACACATGTGACTGTGCACCACGAGAGGATTAGTCAGCGCACCACGGACATAGGAAGAGGGTGGCCGCTGTTCACTGACGCATATTACTGACTTCCAAAGCACCTTTAGCTCCAGCATACAAAGACAAAAAATGATGACAGCGTGTAGCGCGAATACTAAATATATATCTCTCGCATCTTCATCCTTTGGAAGTAAGCTTTCTACCTTAGAAGTACTTGTTGTTGGGCTAGTTGGTTCGTCATTCTGAGGGGTAATTATAGACGCCTAAAGCACCACTGGAAGGAATAATCATAGAGAAATAGCGTCAATAGAACAGAATGCAGGACCCACTATAGAAGAAATGTAACATAGAAGTACTTGTTGTTGGGCTAGTTGGTTCCCCATACTGAGGGGTAATTCTAGACACCTAAAGCACCACAGGAAGAAATAAGCACAGAGAAAAAGCGTTTTTCTCTGTGATTATTTCTTCCTCTGGTGCTTTAGGCGTCTAAAATTACCCCTCAGTAAGCTTTCTACGTCCGATTTGCCGCACACCTATGGTCTGAAATGCGTATGTACACAGTCACAAATATTATTGTTACAAGTGGTTGTGTTTATTTACAGATGAGATGAAATGGAGCTGAGAAAGAGTAGTGTGTTTTTTAGACAACCCTTGTCCGGTTTGCTCGCTTGCTTGATCCTTTCTTTTGTGGCTCTCGCCCACTCAGGGGGATCGACCAAGAAGCCGGTGGCTAATGCAAGTCAATACCTTTAGGTTTTACAGGCTAGAAGCAAAGGATTACTTTGTTTAGACTGTGAAATTATTTTGGCGCAATGTAAAAAAGGGGGAGAGAAGAGAAATATTAGAATTTGTTGAATATCAGAGGTGTAATCGTTACAAGAAATTCTTCTAAACGTTAAATTATTACAGTGTAATAGCTAAATAACAAATGGTAGATTGGCTAGTTCAAATCGAGAGCTGATATATGGCTCAGCAAGGTAATCTTCTTGTGTTACATAGGAATTCGCAGAGAGCCCCGCAGATGTTCCTGTACCTATGTCTTAAGGAAGCAGCCCCAAAATACAAAATATTAGGAGTAGTAAGTGATATTCTTAGTTTTTACGGAACATTTTGAAGCATTTTTTAAATTTTGAAACGGTGACATGTGAGAAGAAAATGGTCGATATTTTCAGGTTCATTACAGCTTGAGCACAGAGGGGTTGGCAGCAGACCAGACCTGTTGAAGCAAGAAATAAGAGGTGGTACACGCCAACGTATTTTGTTATAGAGACTTCCAATTTACGTGTGGGACATTTATTATTCCATGCGAAGTGCAGGTGCGAGAAATCTGAATTTGCAATCGTAATTTTTAATGAGCCTTCCAGAAGAAAACGTTTTCTGAACCTCGTGGCTGTTACATAAGCTGTAAGAGACATGATTGACACAATCGGAAGATCAAGGGATGTTCGCGCGAGTGTGTCAGCCATCTCAATTATAAATATACTACATTGACCTAGCACCCATTCCATTTGCACTAAACGAATGTTTACTGGGATTAATGATTTAAAATATACTAGTACTGCTGATGCCAATGACGATGATAAAATTGAACACACGGAATACGAGTCGGTCATTATCACAGCTATCGAGTGAGTCGCAGGAAGTTTACGAAGAGCTAATACAACGGCCATTATTCTGCTTCAAATATTGGTGTATAATCTGGGAGGCGTAATAAAAATGACCAGAATAATGAGAGAGAAAAAATATCCACACTTGCCTTCTCACCCCTCATAGATGCATCCATTGCAATTACTATATTAGTACCTAATTGAGACAGGTGCTCTGCTAAAAAGCCAATCAAATAATTAGAAGGCAAGTATTTATTATTCATTGGGAAGATATCGTCAAATTCTACTTGCACTTGACCGATTTGTTTCTCAGATGATGTGATCTCAAACATATTGGCATTTAAAGCATCTGGAAGTATTTGAACAAATAGCAGTTGGTGTTTAAATACATGGGACCAATGCTCATTGAAAAAGATACCGGGCTCGGCAAAGAATACAAACTGTCGCATTCTTAAAACGGATTGAAGTAGTTTTAAATAGGTTTCAACTGTTAAAATACGGATACTGCAAGCGAGAGTAGGTTTCCCAGCTTCATGATACAAAACATTGTTAGCTGTGAATTTTGGCACACCTAAACAACTTCGAAGAGCTTCCCACTCCAAGGCAAACAAGGAGTTTATTTTGTATGCTGGTCCAACAGAAAAAGTACACATCCGAATTCAAGAATCGGACGAACGATCGAACATGCGATAAATCTTGATTAGCGTACCTCTGCGAAGACCGCAACGGAGGCAGCCAAACCTAACTATGATCCCAAAAGCGCGTGTAGCGTTAATTTTATTATGTTCAATGTGATCACACCAGCTCAGGTTTTTATTGTACAATACACCCAGATATTTATTAGAGTGAACTTGGTGAATTATTTTTTGATGGTACTGAAAAGGAATAGTAAGTGGTACGTCCAATGAAAAAAGCTATTGTGGCACTCTTAGTTACGTTCAGAATTTCATGAATTTTTCGAAACCAGCATTTCAATGTTGCCAAATAAAACTGTAAAGTAGAATGTAGTAAATGAATATCACAGCCAGATGCAAAAAACGCAAGACCATCTGCCTATGCATATACTTGTATTTTATCACTCAGTGGTATTGAACTTAACAAAATGTTAAATAGCACTGGTGATAGAACAGAGCCTTGAGGAACACCTCTCGTTTGGCTATACTTCGGTGGGGAAACACCTCATTGGAAGAAATAAAATTTAGTCTTTTAAATTTCGTAAATCCAATTTGTTATGTACTGCGGGAACGTTAGGTCTCTTAGGGCATTGATAAGATTAGCATGTTCAACACTATGATATGCCTTGGCTAAATCTAGGGTTACTAGGGCCGCATATTGTCGTATGTGGCGAGCAAGCTTTATACTAGCCTCTAAATCAACGTACGCCCACCATATAGAGTAACCTAGTCTAAATCAAATCAGGAACGAACTGAGTGTTGCATTGTGGAGTAGCCTCTACGAAATGCTGCTTGGTCATTTCGCTGATGGAACTGTATTGTCGCTTTAAATCTATTAGCCATTACTTTTTAAATTGTTACTAGAGAACGCACAGTGAGCTAGCTGATCGGCCTATAGTTTTATAAGTGCTTGAAGTCTTCTCCCTTATGAGTTCAAATTATGTTGGCGTTCTTCCAAGATTCTGGTGTCCTTACCGTTAAGAGACACACATCTATATGGCG
The DNA here is from genome assembly GCA_013436015.1 of Rhipicephalus annulatus. Taxonomy (NCBI): domain Eukaryota; kingdom Metazoa; phylum Arthropoda; class Arachnida; order Ixodida; family Ixodidae; genus Rhipicephalus; species Rhipicephalus annulatus. Next base: position 269,946 of record WOVY01000882.1, on the reverse strand, counting down.
GCCAGCTTTTCTAACACTTTCTTCGCCACCTTCTAGCCAGTCCGTTGTCAGCTTATCCTCACCAGCGGTTTTGCCTCTTTGCATCGCTTCTCGGGCTTTCTTTACTTCCGCTGTCGTTACTAATAGGATTTATCATTCCAATGGTCTAATATTTCTTCTTGTGACATCATCTTGTTTGTTTCGCCATGTGTAGAGCTCTCTGTACAACTCTTTCGCCACCTCAACTATCCTATCCATTATGGCTATGGCATAGCATTCCTTGTCTCCAAATGCATACGTGCGATTATTGCCAATGCACCAGTTTTGCTTCGCAAATTAGAGGCTTCCGCTACTTTGCACAGCCTCCCCTATTCTCCCTAGGTGAAGCCTTCTGATGTCAGCTTACTTACACATATTGATTACTTCGAAATCTCCACTATATAGCTCATACTTGTCGGATGCAGTTCAGGCTTTTATGCTTTCTCGCCTCTTAATGAGATTTTCCCTCTCATAAGATAGTTTGCCAGAATCCTGTCCAGTGACTGTACATTCGACTTCAATTGCAACAGCTTGGATAATACTAGTAACATTATCGCTCATTTTGTCAAGCCTAACGCTGGTTACATTGTTTAGGGTGGCGAACCTATTTTGAAGCGAAACTTTCAATTTCAGTAATTTTTTTCTCACCACTACTTTATTATAAGGTTTCTTGCGTGTCCAATTGTGCCTACGATTTCAAATGAACAATACCTAGGGCACTCGGCTGCTAACCCGAAGGTCACGGCTATAAACCTGGCTATTGCGGTCGCACTCCGATGCGGTGAAGTTGCAGAGGCCCGCGTACTTTGCGATGACAGTGAAGGTTACAAAACAGTAGAAGATAAAGCTTTCGCTGTGGCGTCTCCGATAACCAAAGCAGGGTTCTTGGGCATGAAACCACACATAAATCAATAATACCGAAATATTATTAACCACTGATCGCAGTAATGATCGGCAGATGTGAGTGCCTGATTCTGTTGCCTCATGAGCAGATTACCGTGATATTTGGTCAAATCACTGAAGAACGCGCTGACCCCACAGGGGCGTCTGCGCAAGGGGGCGTTTTGTTAGTGGCTTCACCACCAACTCGAGCTAAAGGGCTTTTGACTCCCTCCCATGCCTAGCCGCCTGAAGAGAAAACACAGTGCTTTGTCCCCTGCTTCATGCAGATGGCACTCCTGTGATGACCCACCTAGGGGAAATTCGCAGCTGGCTTTTCCTATCCCCCCTCTCTCTGACCTCTCATTTTCCTCTCGTTGCCCTGTACCCTACTCTCTTCAATCACCGTCCACTTCTCGTCGGCGGCTTGAGTTATTCTTGTGCAAAACCACCCTTAGTGTATGAGCTTTGGTTAAAATATCTGTGTACGTCTAGCAAACGCATGTTTTTGATGTCTCATATCTTCTAGCGTCCTCATAGGTGCCGTGGTGGGTGGCCGCTACTTCTTCCCTAGCGAATTTCAATTGCGTGCATCGTGCATTCACACTACTTCACGGTCGTACTGCTGCGAAGTGAGTACGCCCCAATGATTTGGCCTTTTTGGTCCATCCTAAACAAAATTTCCCCACTCCCTTCTATCACGCTGTCCCCAGTGACAACCATGCAAAACAGCTTGAAACGTGTCCCCCTTCATAGTATCCCGATCACTGACAGCCGTTTCAGGGTTGGTCAGAAGGTCACAAAAGTGGACCGTGGAGCCCTCCTCTTTGAATCCCCTGAGAAGGTACTGTTTTAAATACTAAAAAACACTCACTACTTCACGCGACATTTCTGTAACCATAACACCACACCGATCTACGAACTCCGCACGCGGAGTCGTGTCGGATGGAGATTTCCCAGACACATCTGAGACTGAACTCCTGGAAAGGCGGAAAGAGCAACACGTCACAAATGCAAAGCTTATTGTAATCCGAAAAAACAACTATGAAATCCGCGTGAAACATTTGATACTGACCGTTTGCAAAAGTTGCCGGACAGCATAGAAACGGGCTACACAAAAAACCCATTAGACCATAAATTCCAAACCCTTCGGATGCATTAAATGTCAACTATTTGCCCAGCACTCTCATAACTGCAGTGGCTGACCTAGCCGCGCGAAATGAATTGTCCAAGGCCTCAGACATACGTAACAAAATGCCACACTGCGAGTGAACTGCGACGGAGCTCATGTTGCATACTCCAGTTCTTCTCTGCAATAGAAAAAAAAAGACACTATTACTCTGAATGCACACAAAACGTCTTTAAGGAAGCACGGGTAAGGTGCGCGGCTTTTCATTGCCCAAACTAGTCGGATGTGGCGCCTCAGAAAACACCGTAGCGTTGCCCTCCACCACTATCGAGGCTTACACAAAGTGAGCAACCGGCAGTGGCGGCCGCACCCCATAGATTCAAGCGAGTCCGGAGTCCGGGTCTCACAATCACGCCTCGGCAGTTGAGAATACAAGTCCTATGCAGCAGCTTCCGTACGTGGGCTTCCAGTGCCTCACACAAGAAAATGGACGCAAATCTGGTACCCATGGTGCCAGTAGAGCGGCGTAGCTTCTCGGAAGTCACTGTGAAAAGCAAGAAACCGGTAACTTGGCGGGACGACGGCCCCGGTACCTAAGGTATAATTTCCCACTTAAGCAGTCACTTGCTTTTTTGAAGACGCAGCACTACTTCTCTTCCAATATCAAAATACAAAGTGTACAATCGAACATCAAAGGACTGCTGAAAAACCTCGACACCTTCAGAGAACTTCTATGCAAACATTCACCAAATGTGCAATGTGTAGCGAAAACCCACTTAGAACCTTAATACACAAACTTTCTACGTATTTTGTCATATTACAAAAGAACCGAGCATGGTGACGCGGCGTCATCTGGTGGCATGTCCATGTTAAATAGTCAAGGAGGAGCGTGTAGACATATACCACTGCAAACACTTTTTGAGGCAAAGGCTGTTCTAACAGTGTTTTTTGAACAAACTCGTCATCATTTGCTCTCTATGCGTACCTCAACACCACCGTCTTGAAATACATTAAATCTAGTTTTTAATGAACGAACTACCTTGCCCTTATCTGGTCTTTGGGGACGTGAATGCCAATAGCCTTCTATGGGGTCATTGTTGCGGTGACACATGAGCTTTCCTAAAAAAGTTGCTCCTCATTTCTTTGGGTGCGTGTCTGTCGAATAGGAAAGAACCAACATACTCTAGGCTTGTTTACTAAACCTACTCATTCACAGACCTGATCATCACGCCCTCATCGCTTCTACCTCTGCCTAAATGGAAAGTGATCAATAATTTTTCCGGAAGTAACCACTTTCCAATGATTCTGAACTCAGTTCTATCAAACCAATGTCCTACATAGGTTATTATATGACTCACAGACAAAGCCGATTGGAAAGAGTTTCTCAAGGTCACACGTTTACATTGGACTAGCATATCATGTTTGAATATAGATTCCGCTGTGCAGTACTTCGCAACCCTTGTAACTGATGCCACTAATCAATATAACCTGCAAAAATCTGGAGCGCCCAGCAAACAACGTGTCCCAGTGTATAACAACATTCTTAAAAAAATGGAGCGATGTTCTCTCCAATTAGGGAGGAACGGCGATGTCCCCAATGTTCATCTTTAAATAGAGAAACGTTGTCTCCTCATCCACGGAGAAACGTGTTCTTCCGTATGAAAATGACTGACCCCAGGTTAGCAAAGCGAGTAGACTTAGCTAATGCATCAATTCTAGGCTGTAAGGAGTACACGGCACTGAAAGTTAAAAACAACGGTCCCGTTGAGCTTGATAATGAACGAAATAATTATAAAAATAAGCAGACGAACCTGTAGAGATGAAAACATTGCGAAATAGAACGACGGAGCAAGTAGGTTTCGTTCGGCCAGTGAGGCGACGTTCACTCTGAAAGACACGGATACTGCAGAGTCCTCACCCGAAGAGTGCATGCTAGGCTTGCTGTATTTATTTCTCGTAGATTCACATAGTGTAGCGACGTTATGCATCCGTTTACGGGCCGCAGGTTACGAGATGTGCTTCCAAACCGTAGACTCGATCACAGCGAAACCACTCCGACTCAGTAGTGCAGCTTTGATAGATAGATGTTCAACGTTATGTAAGTAGCTTGAGGTGTGGTAGCGTAATAGTAATAAAGTAGGTGGTAGCTGGCGCCATCTGGAGGGACTGAACGATACTAATAATGAAAAAAAAAGGTATACGCGGCGACGTACGTTGTCATGCCCACCATCACGCTTCCTTGCGGGTAATTTACGACTCAGCCCATTCAGGATTGCTCACTGACACCGAACGCTTAATATTATGCTGATGCAATGCATATAGCTACACATGCCCACAAGGACACATAGTATGTATATGGGGTGAATAAGAGCACAATAAACCAACATCCACAGTGGCAAACACTTTGACGTGTTTACTCTTTTTTTTTCTTTATTACTCACACTCTACTACGAAAACTCACAAGCTTATATAGCAATGAATTTCGACTGATTTTAACGGCACTGGCTACAAGTAAGTTTTTGTACACTTTTTTTACGTTTTCTGGCAATACCACATCAAGCACACACGTAAATATGTTGTATTTAATGCTTAGACACACGGAACTTTATGAACAGTTTCACAACAATGAACTGAATAATTACTAGAGCTTATCTGGTTTTTGCGAAAATGATTACCCCAAGCCATGCATGAAAGGACCAGGGCATTACGAACGCTGCATCATCTCTCCACCACTGCCACAGTTATTTTTTGAAGCCCCCGAGAACGCAAGCGCTTGCCGCGCGCTAGCCATTTCGGAGGTCACGACTTTTTTTTATTCTTCTACTTGTTACTCGGAGAGGGCGCAGAATGCAGACCAGACTTCGTCTCCTTCGTGCAGGTGTTCTGTGGTCGCGTCGACCTCGTTGAGTTGTTTCGTGTTAACGTTTGCTTATCTACTTTTTACGAGCTTACTACAAGTGTTACCGTTAGCCATGGATACAGTACACCACCAGCCCTTCAATGACAATGTTTTTGATGCGGTAACGACTGTCCTAGCATTGTATACCTACTCTACAACGCGGCTCTTGCGAGAGAAATAAGCGATGACCTCGCATCCAACGGTATTTTTCGTGAGCGATGGCAGTGGCTGTTGGCGTCGTGGCAGCTCTATTGCTTGAGTGGAGGAACTAGCGCTGCAGTGCGCAAATTTACTATGACGTTATAGCATGCTGTGCCTAGATACTTTTCTGCTTCAGATGTCTCTCGCGATTTGCCTCACGCGTCAATTTGCAGTTGTAGTGCGTGCCACAATTTTGTTGTTACCGCTGTCGCTGTGGTGGTTACTATTACTCTGGATCTTGAATACTTTTTTCACAAAGGTGGGTGAGTGTTGGTACTTACCTGCTGTGCACAGCTGTTACTAGAAGTGCATTTTTTGTTTAGTTTCTCACCACAAAGGAGAATCATAGACGAGAAAGGCATACTGCACGCGTGCATAATTCCATCTTACCTCTCACCGCTGGCATGGGCAGTTCAAAACGCATGCGATTGAGAATTTGGTTTAACTGACAAACTTCATTGGTTTACTTTTCACAAAAGTGTAGTTTTAATTAGGTTTAAAACATTTCTGAAGGTTGTAACACATTCTGCGAATAAACGCTCGGTGAAACTTCGCAGCCTGTTTCCATTTGTGCTTTCACCTGCCGTGGTAGCACAGCCTTATTGGGTGTCGTGTGACTATGCTGGAGGACGGAGGTTCGACTTCCGACGACGGCGGCTTTTCTTGCTTTTCACAGTGACTGCAGAGAAGCTACGCCGCTCTAACGGCACCAGAGGTACCAGATTTGCGTTTATTGCCTCGTGTGAGCAATGGAAGCCCACGTATGGAAGCTGCAGCATAGAATTTGTCACCTCAACTGCCGAGGCGCGATTTTGAGACTTGGACTTCGGAGTCACTTGAATCTATGGGGTGCAGCCACCCCTTCCGGTGGCTCACTTTGTGAAAGCTTCGATAGTGATGGAGGGCAACGCTGCGGTGTTTCCTGAGGCGCCGCATCAGACTACTTTGGGCAATGAAAAGCCGCACACCTTTCCCGTGCTTCCTTAAATACGTTTTTGTGTACATTTAGAGTAATAATGTCTTTCTTTTTTCCATTGCGGACAAGAACGCGAGTATGCAGCTAGAGCTTCGTCGCAGTTCACGCAGTGTGGCATTTCGTTACGTATGTCTGAGGCCTTGGACAATCCATTTCGCGCGGCTAGGTCAGCCACTGCAGTTATGAGAGTGCTGGGCAAATAGTTGACATTTAATGCATCCGAAGGGTTTGGAATTTATGATCTCATCAGTGTCTTTGTGTAGCCTGTTTATATGTTGTGCGGCAACTGGTGCAAACGGTCAGTATCAAACGTTTCATGCGGATTTCATTGTTGTTTTTTCGAATTACAATCAGCTTTACATTTGTGACGTGTTGCTCTTTCCGCCTTTCCAGGAGTTCAGTCTCAGACGATAGTTATAGCGCGAGAACAAAACGACGACACAGAGACAAGAAGGACATGAAAGACACGAGCGTGTCCTTCTTGTCTCTGTGTCATCGTTTTGTTCTCGCACTATAACTATCGTCATGCCATACCAACTAGCCCAAGCTGCCACACTTCTAAGTTACATTCAGTCTCAGATAGGTCTAGGAAATCTCCATTCGATACGACTCCGCGTGCGGAGTTCGTGGATCGGTGTGGTGTTATAGTTACAGGAATGTCACTAGAAGTAGTGAGTTCTTTTTGTATTTAAAACAGTACCTTTTCAGGGGATTCAAGGAGAAGGGCTCCACGGGCCTCTTTATGATATTCTGACCAACTTAAAAATGGCTGTCAGTGATCGGGATACTATGAAGGGGGACATGGTTCAAACTGTTTTGCATGGTTGTCACTGTGGACAGCGTGATAGTAGGGAGTGGGGAAATTTTGTTAAGGATAGACCAAAAAGGCAAATTCGTTGGGGCGTACTCGCTTCGAAGCAGTACGACCGTGCAGTAGTGTGAATGCTCGATGCACGCAATTGAAATTCGATAGGGAAGAAGCAGCGGCCACCCACCACGGCGCCTATGAGGACGCTAGAAATTGTGAGGCATCAAAAACATGCGTGTGCCAGATGTATACCGGTATTTTAACCGAAGCTCATACACCAAGGATGGCGATTTGCACAAGAATAAGTCGAGCCGCCAACGAGTTGTGGGAAGTAATTGAAGAGAGTTGGGTACAGGGCAGCGAGAGAAAACTAAGAGGTCGAGAGAGAGAGAGAGAGAGAGGGTGGATAGGTAAAGCCGGCTGCGAATTTTCCTAGGTGGGTCAGCACAGGAGTGCAATCTGCATGAAGCAGGGGGCAATGCACTGTGTTGTCTCTTCTGGTGGCTAGGCATGGGAGGGAGTCAAAAGCCCTTTAGGTTGAGTCGGTGGTGAAGCCACTAACAAAATGCCCTCTTGCGCAGACGCCCCTGTGGGGTCAGCGCGTTCTTCAGGGATTAGAGGAAATATCACGTAATCTGGTCATCAGGCAACAGATTCAGGCACTCACATCTGCCGATCATTACTTCGAACAGTGGTTATAAAGAATTCAGTATTATTGATATATGTGGGGTTTCACGCCCAACAACCCCGATTTGATTATCGGAGATGCCACAGCAAAATGTTTATCATCCACTGTTTTGCAACCTTCACTGCCATCGCAAAGTACGCGGGCCGCGGCAACTTCACCGCAGTCGGAGTGCGACCGCAATGGCCAGCATCAAAACCGTGACATTCGGGATAGCAGCCGAGTGCACTAGACGTTGCTCCACCGAGGCGGACATGACCCCTTCTAAATGTTGATGCAGACATCGACGACAGTTGTTAACTAGCGCTGCATTTCTGATTTAAGATCTCGCAGCGCATCACGCAGTTGTTTCATCGAGCCGTGAAGTATATTCAACAGGTGCGCACACTCTTTTCCTAGGAGTGTCCTGCCTGTCAGTGGCTTATTCGTCCTGCACTGCCGATGTAAGTGTTGAAGTGGCTTTGTAAATAGAAGGCTTTCAATAATGCGGCGATGAGGAACTGCGCTCACAATTTCTACCAAACGCTCTACGCGTAATTGCTAATTCGGAAAGCATATCCATGATGCATATTGATCAGAAAAGAGATCTCGCGTTGCCAAGCACTCGGGTATCAGCTTAGCTTACTATCGGTTGCACGCCGGCACCCACGAACCTGAAAAATAAAGTAATAAAGAAGAATGTGACGTGCAAATACTTTCGTGCGTGCCGCAATTTTTCACTATATACCTAAAAAAGAATTATAACGACTTATGCTCCTTTGTACAGAATTTTTTCGTATAATGTTTATACGCGTTAAGTTCTCTGACTATATATGGCCACAGATGAAGTACTTTTATTTGAAGAAATGTACTTTTCTCATCGTATCATGACTTAAAATATTGAAACCTCTTTTAATAGTCAATCCATAAAAACCTCACTGAAGAAAGCAATGTTTCTTTTATCTGGCTATATTTTTTTTAGGTAAACACGCTAGTACCGGAAGAACGTATCCGATTATGTGTACTTCGCTCGCTCAGAAGCTTAATCAATGCTCAAAGGCTTGTTTGAATAGCTACTATGCTCTGCCATACAAATATCGTGATGAATTAGGCAACTCTGAGCAAGCGTGACACTCAGAAAATACTGATAAAATGCGTTATTCTGATATCAAAGTCATCGTTTTATTTACACCACAGCTACCGACATCGACACTGGCTTCAAGTTGGTCAAAAGTACCGATTCTAGATTTCATGGTGTAGTCTGGCTAGTTGCGACGACTTCAGATACAAAAACTTCGAAGACGGCGGCCGCTTGTGTGTCTCCAAAAGCTTAAAAATGACCGCTTGTACGTCACTAATAGAGCCATGTTGTGTTGCCGTCGCGGAAACGTCACTATAGCTTGTGCGACCACGTGGCGAGTAGCTCGTAGCGTTTTGCGGTGTCAGGGTGCAATAGGAACCAAAAATAACTCTAATAAAAACGTGACTGATTCGAATTGATTTTCATGGGTATAACACGAAACTCAAACGCCTCTTGACCAAGGTAGTTGAGCATTTATGTGCATTGTTTTGCCACATAGGCAAAGAATTGACCGCTACGGCGAAAAACTGTGAAGTCGTGCGAAGAACAGAAAGCAGTTTGAACCTTGCAGTGCGCACCTCAAGCTCAAAGCACGCACGAGATTAGCACACACAGGACAAGAGCGGACTGACAACTGCCACATCAAGACACTTCAAGCGCGCTCTTCAAGCAGAAATGAAGATGCACGAAACGAATTCAACAATATACAAAGGACAAGGGCGAGCAAATATCACAATTTTTACTTCTTCGTGTGTGAGCACGTGCTTCTTTTGTAAAAGCGACCACAGAAGTCAGAGAAGTAACCTTCGTGCTTTCCCGAATCATGTGTCTGATAAGCGCGCGTGCAGGAGAGATCATGCTCCACGGAGGCCCGCGCTCATGCAAACTCGAGAGGCGACGGGCTTTAAAGCCCCCACAACGTAAGCCCTTCGATCGATATCACTACTGACGACGAGATCGCGCTTAAGTAGCGGAGCTCTGAGGACCGCCAAACGATATGTGGTGCATATACGAAGCTTGGGGTTAGCTATCTTAGTTACGTACGCTCCGTGGCATATTGGTTGGCATGACGCACAGCAGAGCGAGAGGTCACTGGTTCTAGGCCCCGCGATGGAACCATTTTTTTCGTTTTTTTTAAGCTATATGTTCGTATGTATTTTAAAACGGCCCATCCGTGACGGAAATACCCCAGCGCATCCTTTGTGAACACTACCAAAAAACGCTTCCTTGTTAAAACGTACTGAAATAATATACATGGAGCACTAGCCCATCACTACATTTTCTCGACTCCTTAGTATTTTTACTCTTATTTGATGCAAAGAAAAAAAAGGCATTATCGTGCCCTTACTGCTTTAACTGTTAAATTACTAGCTGAAATACTCAAGACATGCTAGCATGTTCAGTACCCCATTCGCCCCCTCTTGAGACAGCTCTATCCTCACGATATGCACGCTTGGCGATGTACTTACGAATGGTGCTAGCGCATTGACGTTTGCCTATATATTTACAAAAGTGTGTTTCTTTGGCCTCTAAAGGCATTTGAAGTCTTACGACAATTGTTTTCAAATTGTATAACAGCTCATTACTACGGTACTATTGGATTATCCCTTTGTAACCTTTTATTTCAGCTTGAAATTTGGTAGCATCACCTGCAAATGTATAAAAAAAAACTTCGGCTGGCTTCGCTCGTGTGGCACCAAGCCTTACGGTAGTGCACAGCCTGGCAGCCTGCACTTCTCCCTTCTTCTGCACTTCGCTTTCGCTTTTCTCTTCGGTTTTCTCTTTATTTTCTACTCTCCTTCCATCCTAAATTCTTTTCAAGTTTCTCCTGCCTTTTTCTTTTCATTTTCATTCTTTAGCGTCCGAAATGAGAACCGAGGTGGTTTGAAAAATTCATTGGCAAAAACCCATAAGTGTGCGCATCTGCTCGTAGAGAATCACGTGGGCGCATGCGTTTGTTTGTGATGTGGACGCCTGTTGTTGATCGCGTCGACCGCGGTGACGGAGAGAAAACCTGAATAAACAACAGTAGCGAGTACACGCTGCACGGAAATTTCGAGTAGGCATATCGTTCATGCCATTTCTCGCACCCGCTGGAATTCCTCCCTTATCCGCTGCCACTCAAAAGCCAGGTGACAACGGTGCATCTGATATTCATCTGTTTCCAAGTCCGGTAACAGGCCCTCACCCCTTAACTATCGACCCATTATACTAACATGCATATCTTGCAAACTACTTGAACCTGTTATAGCTTCTCCTCTATATGATCACCTTGAATCGAGTAACTTCTTTTTGTAATCAGCATGGCTTGAGGAAAGGCTACTCATGTGACACTCATTTGTTCGAATTGACCACTGACCTTCAATTTAGTATCAATGATGAAACGGATTGCCTCTTTCTCAAAATCGCCAAAGCTTTTGATACTGTCCCTCATTGTCGTTCGATCTCTAAATAGTCTTCTCTCTGCATTTATTCACTAACACTTTTTTTGATGCGCAACTTCTTGTCGTCCCGTCAGCAATTTAAAGAGGTAATGACACTTTATCTAACATTTGCGATGTCACGTCTGGTGTTCCTCAAGACCATGTACTGCATATACTTTCTTTTTTTTATTATGCACTAACAACTTGCCCAACAACCTTTCATACTCAGTTAGGTTGTTCGCTGATGATTGCCTCATCTGCCTCAATATTCATTCTATAGATGATCATGCCGCTCTCTAAAATGGCCTTAATCTAACCTACAGGTGATGCGAAGCCTGGCAGATGTCCCTTAACGCCTCTAAATTCATGTTAATATTATTCACTAAAAGCGCAATAACTTAATCTTTTTCTTTACTATTCATTATACCGTTGCTTGAGCCACACAATCGTATAAATATCTTGGTGGTCAGCTTTCATCAGACTCATTTTGAAACACGCACATATATCAGCTGTCTCTTCAAAAGCCTTCCAGTCTCTCGGCTATCTGCGCATTAACATACGCAACGCTCCTTCTAACGTACGTGAATTATCATAGTTAACTTACGTTTGTTCACAACTAGAGTGGGCATCAACCACATGGTCACCGCATCAAGATTACCTAATCTGTACGTTGGAAGCCGTCCAAAATAAGGCAGCGAGATTCATAGCTGGTACCTACGACTATCATTGAAGCATCACCCTAATAAAACAAGACCTTGCATTATTGTCACTGAATCAATGCCGCGTAATTGCCCTTTTATGTTCATTTCATAGGTACATCTACCGTAATAAATGCCAATGTTTATCCATTCATGTCCCTTCGCGCACGTCTCAACGCATTTACAACGCACGTAGTTTCATACGCTTTCATGGTCACACAGTCTAATTCAGCTCATCACCATTACCTCGAGCCTAAGCACATTGGAACAGCCTTCCAGTCACGATGCATTCATCTCAAACCATGAATAATTTTGTAATAACCTGATTTCATTCCTTTTTTTTCTATTCTATAACGTTGTTCACCTTGCTGTTTATCATTTGTTTGCTTTTTTGTTTGTTCCCTTGTTCTTTTCACCTTTAGCCTATAATTGTTCGCAATGTATTTAGTGATGCCCCTCGCACTCAATGCAATTTATTGGACCTGTAAGACATTTTGAATAAATAAATATGTGAACTTATGGTTCAAAAAATTTATACGGCGTCCACTACATCAAGCTGATGGGCTGTTTTCTCATTTGAATAGTTATTACATTCGATTTTATAGAACAAGTAACATGCGAGATGCAAGGAAACAGAGCGCTGACGTGACTCACCACCATTAGTTACATGGTAGAGTAAAAATATCAGCGTTATCGGGCACTTGAATCTTCTCTGGAAACTTAAATCTTCACTGTACTTATTAATATAATTGTAGTGAATAAGAAAGACGATGTTACCATCAGGTCAGCTATCATCAACACAAGAAGAAGGCACGAGATCGGCGATCAAGCACCGTCATCTGGGTTCGCCTGCGTTCCTTTAGTGCTACCACCCGCTTGCTCAGTCCTTCAATAAACCCCCTTTACATTTGGTGGATCGTGCTGGGTAACTGCATCACCTACACCCTGGAACTCCGATCCCGCACCCTGCCATCGACCATGCAAGTTGACGCTGCCCAACAGACAGCACCTCTCGCGGCTCCTACTTGCCCCGGCCCGGTTCACCAGCGAGACCCCCCGATCTTTTCGGGCGCCGAAGACCAGGACGTCGAGGACTGGCTGTCGTCCTACGAAAAAGTCAGTGGACCAAACAGGTGGGATGACGCTGCTAAGTTGAGCACCGTCAACTTTTACTTGGCTAATGTGGCGAAACTGTGGTATACAAACCACGAATCCGAGTTCGAGAACTGGGCCACTTTCAAGCAGGCAATATCCTCGGTTTTCGGTCGCCCTGCCGTGCGGAAGTTGCGTGCCGAACAACGCTTGCGCTCCCGGGCACAAGAACCTGGCGAAACGTTTACCGCCTACATCGAAGATATACTCGATCTCTGCAAGCGCGTCGATGCCGCAATGAGCGAAAGTGCCAAGATCCAGCACATTATGAAAGGTGTTGATGACGACGTCTTTCAAATGCTCCTGGCGAAGTCTCCTGTCACGGTGTCTGAAGTGGTAACTCTGTGCCAGAACTACGACGAATTGCGACGGCAACGAGCTCTCACCCGTCGTCCATTTCAGCCTTACCAACCACTCGCTGCACTGGACGTCGTACCTGACCACTCCCGCCTTCTAGCACAAATGAAAGACTTTGTGCGTGAGGAGGTCGCACGTCAGCTTTCCCTCCTGCCGTTTTGTCAGCGCCAAGAGCTCCCGCAGCAGCAGCAAGAGCAACCATCGACACCGTTAGCTCCCATGCTCCGACATGCACTTCAGGACCAGATTGCCGAGGCTATGCCAGTGCCCTTTCAGCAGCAAGTTGTCGCCGCGCCTCTTACTTATGCTGACGCAGTAAAGAGGCAGCAGCCACACCAGCCCTCGCCGTTCAATGGACTGCCGCATGTTACCGCTCCTACTCAGTCTTCCGTCGCTTGGGCTCCTCCCCTCACTACCACAGCCTCGACTCAGCCGTATGCCGCGTGGGCGGCGCCCCTTGCTGCAAATGCCTGGCGAACGGGCGATAACCGGCCGATTTGTTTTGCGTGTGGCGGACCTGGCCATATCTCCCGATACTGCCGTCGTCGCGTGCCCGCCTACACAGACGTCCGACCACGAAGCAATTACATGAACCGACCACCTTTTGGTTATGAAAGTTCGGATCGTCAGTCAAACACGTCTTCCCGTGACTATCCGGCAACTTCGTCTCGTCGCTCACCTTCACCCAATCGACGCTCCTTGTCACCCATGCGTCCACGACCAGCCCCTCAAAATGAGGGAAACTAGCCGTCGCAGTTCAAGGGGCAAGAACTGCGCTATCGAAATGTTCAAGTCCTCGCACCTTGCCGTCAAATATCGTCGAAGTTTTTGTAGACGGCGCCCATGCATACGCTCTTGTGGATACCGGTGCCGCTGTGTCTGTTATAGACGCCAAATTTTGCCGCAAGCTCCGAAAGGTGACCACGCCGCTTGATATGTTCTTACGTGCAGCAAATGGAGAACCTGTTCGACCTATAGCCGCCTGCACTGCCCGACTCAAAATTGCGGAGCACCACTACATTGTTGAATTTATAGTCCTTTCCTCGTGCTCTCATGACATCATACTTGGCTGGGATTTCCTATCCCGTAATCGTGCCGTTATAGATTGTGCCCGTTCCGAACTTGAACTGCTTCCGTTCTTCGACCAGCCCTACGACCACACTAATCAAGCCGCGCACAAGCTAGTTGTCAAAGAAGACACTGACATTCCACCGACAACAGCTGTTTTGCTCCCTGTGGTCTCCGACGGCATGCGTGATGAAGTAGCATATTTCGAGCCATCACGCCTCTTTCTAAGCCGGAAACCACTTCTGCTCCCTTATTCAGCCCTCTCAATTTCTAATGGAGCCAGTGCTCTCTGCCTTACCAATCCCTTTCCGCATACGATCAAACTGTTTAAAGGCGAGTCTCTTGGATGCGTACAGCCCATTGATAACGGACAAATTTTTACCGTGCCGCAAGAATCATCCCAAAGTGACCTCGCCGCCGTCAGTGCTCTTAACCACTCTCATCTACAGGCTTCAAAAGTGTTCGATTCGGCGATCGCAGACGGACTGTCACCATCTGAACGATCTGAACTCCTCCAACTGCTGTACCAGTACCGCGAATCTTTCGATGTTGTTCAACCTTCACTTGGCCGCACTTCTACCACTCTACATTACATCGACACCGGCTCCCATGCGCCACTACGACAGCGACCATATCGTGTTTCTGCAGCAGAACGCCAAGTTATTACCGAACAGGTGAACGATATGCTGCAACGTGGCGTCATTCAACCTTCACAAAGTCCATGGGCCTCGCCTGTAGTGCTCGTTAAAAAAAAGGATGGTTCCGTTCGCTTCTGCGTGGACTACCGGCGCCTAAATAAGATCACTCGAAGAGACGTGTATCCTTTACCCAGGATTGACGATGCCCTTGATACTTTACAAGGTGCCGAGTTTTTTTCATCATTAGATTTGCGCTCAGGGTACTGGCAGGTCCCCCTTGCAGATGCCGATCGACCAAAAACAGCCTTCGTGACACCGGATGGTCTATATGAGTTTAATGTCATGCCCTTCGGCCTCTGCAATGCGCCTGCCACCTTCGAGCGCATGATGGACTCGGTTCTTCGGGGTTTGAAATGGCAAATCTGTCTCTGCTATCTCGACGATATAGTCGTCTTTGCGCCAGACTTTGGAACACATCTCGAGCGCCTCAAACACGTCCTCACGTGCCTGCAGAATGCTCAGCTCCAACTCAACCTCAAGAAGTGTCACTTCGCTGCTAGGCAACTTACGATTCTCGGGCACGTCGTATCAAAGGACGGTATACTTCCAGACCCGGCTAAGTTACGTGCTGTCGCCGACTTCCCCAAACCAACGACTATGAAGCAGTTACGGAGCTTCGTGGGGTTATGCTCCTACTTTCGCCGGTTTGTGCGCAACTTCGCTTCTATCATTGCGCCTTTGACCGAACTTATAGGCAGCACCACTGATATTTCGTCATGGTCTTCTGAGTGTGACCAAGCCTTCTGTACCCTTCGTCGTCTCCTCACTTCGCCACCAATACTGCGTCACTATGATCCTACGGCAGCAACTGAGGTCCACACCGACGCCAGTGGTGTCGGCCTCGGTGCGGTTCTCGCGCAACGCAAGCCTGGATTCGCCGAGTATGTCGTTGCCTACGCCAGCAGAACTCTTACCAAGGCTGAATCAAACTACAGCGTCACCGAGAAGGAATGCTTGGCGATCGTTTGGGCGCTTGTCAAGTTCCGCCCATACCTTTATGGCCGTGCTTTTGATGTAGTAACGGACCACCACGCATTATGCTGGTTATCGTCGCTTAAAGACCCATCAGGTCGTCTTGCCCGTTGGGCTCTTCGGCTTCAAGAATATGACATTCACGTGGTATATCGTTCCGGCCACAAGCATGCCGATGCTGACGCACTGTCACGATCTCCCGTATCCCCGGACATCGCATCTGTTTCCTCGGACGACACGTTGTCAGCGCTTGACGAGGATACCATCTCTTCTGCACAACGCAATGACCCATGGATCGCTTCGCTTCTTGACGCGTTATCCGAGGCACCGACACTTCCAACCACTCGAACCCTGCGCCGCCAGGCTCCGCACTTCAGTATTCGGGATGGCCTTTTGTACCGGCGCAACTATTCAGCAGATGGTAGGAAATGGCTACTAGTCATTCCCCGAACGCTGCGCTCTACCATCTGCGCGTCGTTTCATTCCGACCCGCAATGTGCTCATGCCGGTGTTTTCAAGACCTACGAGCGCCTACGAAAAAGGTATTACTGGCGCGGAATGTTTACCTTCGTCCGCCAGTTCATTCGCAGCTGCCACGAATGTCAGCGGCGGAAAAGCGCGCCACATCCTGCAACAGGTTCATTGCAGCCACTTCCATGCCCAGACCGCCCTTTCGACCGTGTAGGAATTGACCTCTACGGACCACTACCATTAACAACGGCAGGCAACCGATGGGTTATCGTGGCAGTGGATCATCTAACACGGTACGCTGAAACTGCTGCTCTCCCCACAGCTGCAGCACAAGACGTCGCAACTTTCATACTCAATCGTTTTGTGCTTCGTCATGGTCCTCCTCGAGAACTCCTCAGTGACCGAGGGCGTGTTTTCCTCTCCGATGTAATTCAAGCACTTCTTCAACAGTGCCATATGGTTCACCGGAAGAGTACAGCCTACCACCCGCAGACGAACGGCTTGACTGAGCGGTTTAATCGTACTCTGGGGGACATGCTCGCTATGCATGTCGCTTCTGATCAAACAAACTGGGACCTCGTTCTCCCATTTGTGACATACGCGTATAACACCGCTACGCAAGTCACTACCGGGTTTTCCCCATTTTTTCTCCTGTACGGTCGCGAACCATCACACACCATCGACACTTTACTGCCATACTCGCCAGATCCCTCCGAATACAAGCCTGTCTCGGAAGCCGCTCGTTACGCAGAAGAGTGCCGCAAGCTAGCCAAGCGGCTTACTACATCCGACCAACAGCGCCAGAAGGAGATCCGTGACGACGACCATCGTTCTGCACCAACGTTCGTTCCTGGAGCACTTGTATGGCTTCATGTACCGCCCTGCGCCCCTGGTGTATCACCCAAGCTACTCTCCAATTATCATGGTCCCTACCGCGTGGTCGAGCGTACTTCACCCGTGAACTACGCCATTGAACCCCTCACGCCACCGAGCGACCGTCGTCGGCGTGGACGTGATATCGTTCACGTAAACCGTCTGAAGCCGTACTTTGACCCGCTTGTCCCCACGTGTTAGATCGCCAGGATGGCTTCACCTTTTTCGCCGGGGGTAATTGTAGTGAATAAGAAAGACGATGTTACCATCAGGTCAGCTATCATCAACACAAGAAGAAGGCACGAGATCGGCGATCAAGCACCGTCATCTGGGTTCGCCTGCGTTCCTTTAGTGCTACCACCCGCTTGCTCAGTCCTTCAATAAACCCCCTTTACATAATGTTTAATTACAAATACATAACACAAAGCGTGCCACCCACTTACATTCATACCTAAAGAAAAGTATCGGTGAAAGATTCTTTCAGTTAATCGGCGCAAAATAATGGAACTGTACTTGGCTTGGTCCTAAGCTTGCACGCATGTTCAAATTTGCTTGCAAACTACATGTGGGAACAGTCACTACAAGCCCACACCACAGCAGACACCTCCAAAAGCTATCAACAATAAACGTGGTCCTGACGAAAGCTCCGCTCGATTTTGTGGAGCATTTTGCTTTAACATTAAGTGGAAATTGTATTTTTTGAACTTGCCCACTTATGTGTCAATAACTCGAGTGGGCAAAGCCAACGTGCTTTAGCCTTCGCGTAGGGCGCGCATGCGCGCAGAGCGGCAGCCCCTAGAGGACGTTACATTTTAAAGGGCGCCACTTAAAGATGGCGATGCGAACATGTTTCTAGGCTTCATGGTTCACTATAGTTTTGTAATATTTACGTACAGCATATAAATAGCACATAGACTTCATACCCTTGTACTTTGCGGAAGGGCAGACGCTAGCCATGACTTTGATTGTCCTTAAACTTGAGGCTCGTGCATTAGATTCTTGTGAATGAATATATGTACAGGAGGGGGGAGGGGTCAAAAGTTTTCAAGCCACGTTGCCTTAGGAATGCATTGCATGGTTGCTTAGAAAGTTTTGACCCCCGCCCCCTTTCACGTGTGCGGGCGTGAACTCGCAGTACTCTCTTTGTGCAGTAAAACATGCGCAGGTAGAAATGTCGCAAGTGGGGAGTCTTTATATGGCGGATTGAGCATAGGGGTTTATGCGCTGTATGACAGGTTAGTGCGCCCCGCCGCGTTGAAACCCAAGTTTGGCCGTTCCTCATTCGGTGTGAATGAACCCTATGCAGGTCCTGGCAGTGGTGCTTCAGTTACTCGTAGCTAACGTGCGCTTATATTACTTAAGCTGAGGTGAAGGACGTACTTCTGTGGTGTTTGCATATAACTCATATTGGATCATTTGATCTGCAAACCAGCTTCCAGTGCAGGTGTGTTTTAGGTCCTTTCGATGTCGCCGCGTCAAACCTAATGAAACATCTGATGAGCCACTGGCGCCGTAGTCAAACACAAAAACAGACCTATTTTTCACCAGCTATATATGCGCAAATGTTCGCACGACAAACACCACAGCCAAGGTCACTGTAATCATTGAACCTCTCCTCTGTTGTTCTTAGGACACGTGACAATGATGACAGCAAGGTGATACCAAGCGAAGCTGGTTTCGTTTATTGTCGTGAAAAATCGCCATGACTTTAAACGAATTCCCAGAGAGAATCATTACGTATGTCGCCTCCTTACCAACTTTGAAATAATCGAGTGTGTTACTTACGATATGGAGGAAATCTTTGTTGTGGTTGTGCTCGTGGTTGTGGTGGTGGTCGTGGTGGTGGTGGTGGCTGTCGCGGTGGTATTCGTATTGCGGGTGGTGGCGCCCTCCGAGTGGTTCCAAAATTGCCGCTAGTCTTCGGAGGGTACGTACTGCCAGGCTGTGGATATCCAAAAACAAGTACCCAACTTTCTTTCAAGGTGCATAGCAGGAGTACACATGCAATGAAAATGCCAAGAGAGTTCAAGGAAGAAACATTCATGATAGCCGAAGTATGACAAATGTGTGAACTGCGTAAAATAGGTAGACGTGGCTGCTTTTATATGAGATTCGTAACAATAGAAGTAGGTGATCGCCCTTTTCTTGCCTTTGCATGTGCTAGGTTCTTTTTACGAATGGCGTCTTTGTGTGCCTTTAAACGGATCCCTCAACACTCTGCCTTCAAAGACGACGGGAGTAGTTTACTCCTCCTTTCTGCTACATTCTTCCTACAAAAGAAATCTCGTCCTCCCAACTTGCTTCTTTGAAAAAAAAACCACGTTCGCTCAGCGTTTAGCCCATTAGCATTTCGCGTTTGCGGGCTACATCTTATCTCGACTTGTGCAGTCAAAACACACAAAACGAAGTGAAATCACTTATTCGCGGAAGACAACTATGCGAGACAAGAAAGAACAGATGGGCGGCTGCGTAGAGAAGCAGTACAGGGGTGCTATGCACGGTGGCCCGAGTTTGGCAAAACTCAGGGTCTTTCCACGCTGTGTCGATGTCCCCTTCTGAAGACGCCATCAGTACTAAAATGTCGAATCTGCCCCTCAGCTCGCGCTGCGTCCCACTGGTTTCGAGGGAACGTAGCGTCACGTCAAAACCGGTTGACAATGTTGGGCAGTATTTTCAAACCAGAGGCAACTTTCATTTTTCGTCATTATACTGAGTGCAGAAGAGCACCCATGCACACAACTGTCACAAAAATTTAGTGACGATATTTCGAAGGGCACATACGGGCTGTTTAAAATTAATTCTCGCTTTAGATGTGTGTGCAAAGTACGTTAGTTTTGACCAAGCACCTTACTACTTCGTGACTGTAGCTGAACGGGAGGCTACGTGTGATGTCAGCCTGTACATGCTAGTGCGCTGCTTCACCGGCAAGTGCCCTCTTTGTCGTCTGCTAGCTCCCCAAGCACTTGCGGCCGGCTGAATATTTAACTGTGTAGCTGGTGTAGCTGACTAGGTACGCCGGGACATGCTGTGACGAAGCTAACTTAGCCATGCCATTCTAACACAGAGGTAATTGGGCCCATCTAAACAACACTTTTCTAAGGAAGCAAAGTTAGCTTAAAAACGTGCAAAGACTATGATAATTGAAGGGACCCTAAAACGGTTGTGGCGTTTTTTTTTACTAACTCATTGGGCTGGTAAGCCATTTCCCAAGGGTAATTAATAGACTGTTTGAGGTCTCTGCGTATACTGTGTAATTTATTAAAAGCTTTAAAGCTTCGAATCGCTTGAGATCGCTGCAGACCGCTGTGACTCGGCCAAACGCGTTTGCAACCGCCCACACACCAAGCGACGCGATCTGCCCTATTGACGTCATCGTTTTCAGCTGATCTTTTTTGACTGTGAAACAGGCAGCATAGGTAATTATTTTCTAATAAACAGGTACCAGGTGTTTGTAATTTGTAAAACAACATAAAACTTATTTTGATTGAATTTTTTTTATAAAGAGAAGACTATCGCAGTTTTTAACGAAGCTTTGGCACTTCCGGCAAACGGCGAACGTTGTCTACTTGGATTTCTCACGCTCCCTGTTGACGTGAGCTGCGCAACAAGTATGCATTACGCGGTTGTTGTGACACCACAGGACACCTATACACTGGTGAAACCATGAATCAGCCTTTCCTCGTTGTGGGCTGCAAGTCCGTTCATTTCCGATGGAGGCGGAAATGTTGTAGGCCCGTGTGCTCAGATTTGGATGCACGTTAAAGAACCCCAGGTGGTCTAAATTTCCGGAGCCCTCCACTACGGCGTCTCTCATAATCATGTAGTGGTTTTGGGACGTTAAACCCCACATATCAATCAAGTCCGTTCATTGGCGACAAGTAAATACGACACCGTGTGCCTGCGAAAAAACAGCAGGCGCACCGAGTGGCTGCAGAGCATCGGATTGCCCGTATCAGATCGGCGGCGGGATTTACCCGTATGCGGTGACCGCTTTAGGCTGGAAGACTATGAACGCAATTTCGTTCTTGTGCGGCGATGCGAAGAGGCATCCCCTCAAATCCGACGCACTTTTGTCTTTGTTCCTTCCTGGCGAAAAGGCAAGTTCACGGCCGACCCTGATCGTGCGACACGCACTGACAATGTGATTAGCACGTGTGCATTCATGATTGATTGATTGATTTGTGGGGTTTACCGTCCCAAAACCACAATATGATTATGAGAGACGCCGTAGTGGAGGGTTCCGGAAGTTTCGACCACCTGGGGTTTTTTAACGTGCACCCAAATCTGAGTACACGGGCCTACATCATTTCCGCCTCCATCGGAAATGCAGCCGCCACAGCCGGGATTCGATCCCGCGACCTGCGGGTCAGCAGCCAAGTACCTTAGCCACTAGACCACCGTGGCGGGGTGCACCTGTGCGTTCAGAAAACACTATGTAACCTTGTTAATTGTAACTATACCGACTGTGTCTCTCCAATTCAATGTGGTCCACTTCGAAATATATGTATACACGCTGGAAGACGTTCACCGGTTCACGATTGGGATAACCGATTATAAATTGGCAGGCTGCCTTTTTGCACAAGTGTATACGTCGTAGGGCCAGCTGTAAAATGCAGGTTCCAATGTATGGCATGCATGTTATACATGATGAGCTCAAAGAAAGCCTCGCAATAGTGCAACAAGTGTTCGACGGCGTTGATAGGCTACGGTCTGATTGCTCGCGTTGTATTCATGCCGAATAGCAATAGCACGGCGCGCTAGAAAATCGTCTCACAGTGCCGCCGTGCAAAGTGCGTTGAAGCTAATAATTCAACTGTAGCGCATATGCTTTCTTTGTTCAATTATTTCCTGGTGTGAATGCACTTATATGTATTCGTAAAGGCAGCCTTGCAAGAAAAAGCGTGCCGATTGATGGGTGGTTTAATTAGCAGACTGTGCTTCGGGTGATTCATCCAAGAAGCTTATGGCTGCTTACGACGCCGATGTTAAGCATGCAGCTTTACGTTGCGGCATATCACGCGAGAAAACGAAGCCACCGAGAAATATTTGCACCACAGTGTCTCCTAATGAATTAATTATAAAACTGCAATACTCCGTTTGCTTACGTCATAATGCATGAGTACCAAATCACAGCAGTGCAATGAAATGTTGGCTTCACATCTAACAAGAACTAGGCAGCTTATCAAAAAAAAGAGAATTGCCAATTAGTAGAACTGCATGCAGATTTAATGTGCTCATTTCATGTGACATATGAAAAAAGCGAAAATGCTGAAGTAGTTTTTTACCAATAAAATATAATCTCCAGCCTCTTTAGGTATTATAAATGATTTCTTGACAGCATGTTTTAGTACACACACATGAAACAATTCATGCTATGAATATGGAATTCTTGGACATAAAACGTGTGAATGGAAATGCAAAGAGAACACTTAAAACCATTGTCATGCATTGTGTCTGTGGTTAAAAATAATGCTGCTTTTTCAGCATCACACACTGCCCCATAAAAGGGTCGGAGAGTGTGGCACAGCCTTGGTATCTTCTGCTAGCCAGGTTAGTACTGCTCTGTTTGTGTACATTGGCACTGCAAAAAAGTTTGAGTGGATTGTATATGTGTTGCATAGCATTGCTGCATATTAAGGAAGATAACTCAGTAACACCTATCCTATGCAGCCACACACTGCGCAACTAGCTGATGGCGGATAAGGCAGTTCGATTTCCACAGCTCTCAGCTCCCGGATGAGAAATTAGTTTCTGTTCTCTGAAACATAACTTGACACCAGGGAAGTTATCGCAAAAGCCAGAAGCATTTTATTATTCCTAAAGGTGTTGTTTTTGTTTAAAACGAACAAAAGTATTTTACATAATGTGATTTTGTTACTATATGGCTACAAAAGACAGTGTGGTGTATAAAATATAGTTTATCATAGTGCAGGTGTGACATAATATGTTCATTTTCACCACATCATATCCAGACAACCACAAAAAAAAACTGCGCAAGGCAATCACAAGTACAGTGGCAACTGGGAAGACAGTGAAATGCCGGTTGGTTGGTAAGTTGACCTAAAGTTGGAAAATGCACGTATGTGGCATAAAATGTACAGTAGCTGTTCAGTTACAGGATTCACACCTAAGCTTTAAACAAAGAAAACTAGAAGGAAATAATGGCGTGACAACAATCGAAGAAGTTTTGTTTATTTGAGTATTTCATAACCATCTCAGCTACCCAGGTGAACATGACCCTGAAGGGGCTTGTTTAGGCCGATACACATACAGCAGCTGCCTTCCACACAGCATCTGCAGTGCAGACACAGTGTGGTGCTTCATCGCATGAGCAGCAGTAGCAGCTTCAGCCGATGTGGCTTCAGTACCCCAGCCCCCAGAGATTTCAGGCCTCTCGGTGACTCAACACTTGTCCGAATGAATGAATCTTCCCCCAATAAAAAAGCCAGCTGCTCAAACATCACTGCGACTGGACGGATTTTTTCCTGCTGAGCAGAAAAAGCCAGCTGCTGAAGTTCACGTAGAACACTCGCCCTCATTCAGCGAGAGTTTCTGCAGGTATTACAAGCATTCAGTGATCTCTCACCATTTGATTGGCATGTCGTCACAAACTAGTACGCATACTGAAACCATCACTTGAGACAGGAATTCTCTGTGGTTATTTGTGCCCTTTCATGTTTGCAACAAAGGAATTTAAGCCCCTGAGTTCTTAGAAACATTTCACCACAGAGTAGCAGTGAGAATTGTTTAGAAGGCAGAGAGGTCTGCCTGAGCTAGTTCGCTGCAGAGTATTTTGTGACAGTTCATGTATTTTTGCCAGAACACAAATGGTACCTTCTGCAGTGCATGCTCAATTTCCCACCTGTGTGTTTTAAAACTACACGAATGTGAAGAGGCAGTTCTATTCCTGTGAAAAGCCTTCCGAGACACTTTCAAGCATTAAAGGGCAACCTGCTGATTTCATAATGATGTACATAAGAGCTTGCACAATTGAATCCAAGCCCAGCACCAGAAATTTTTCAGGGGTGGCCCACCTGTTAAAAGCCTTTAAAACTCGTGTTTTAATTATTCATGTTCGGTAGGACACACTACTCCACCCAAATTTCAAGGAGGTGTAGAACACACAACTCCGTCCAAACATAAAAGAGGTGGGGCAGGCCCCTAGGGCACCCTTACTTTTGGCCATGGGCCTCGTTGAGCACCTGTGTAAGAAACCTGCATTGAGGAGCAATGAAAGAATCATGCGAATTTTCATATCACCTTGATTTCAAAGCAGGCATATTGCTTTTTTATGCCACTTTGTTTCTTAAATGAGTGTATTCTATATTGGAGTTTGGCTATATAGGCAGCATTTATAAAGCCACTTTATTGACATTAGCTAGACAAGAGTATTTTTTGACAACAGCAACAAAGAATGTTGGTACTCAATTGCAATTATTGATGATCTATAATACAGCAGTGTTTTTAGAGGTAGTCACAACCTCGAACGACATAAGAGCATCGAAGACCAGGTTCCCCTGCAGTGAGTACACTTAGGCCCAGCGGTAAGACCAGTACAGCAATTATGCTGAAACCTATGCCTGACTAGAACACAGCCCTGCCGCAACCAGTAAGACTTATTTCACGCCAAAGTACAGGGTGGTTCATGAACACTTTCTTTTATTACAAGTACGTGTTTTCAGATGCTCACCAAATAAGAAGGGGCACACTGACACATGTGTCCAACTACATTCTGTGCAGTATCTACAACGAGCTGATTTCTACCAAAGCACTTTCACAGTGAACATAAAGAAAGAGTAACACGATTTGATGTGACACTATTGACACATTATTTGTGTGCTAATACATCAGCTTCTTTTGTATAATACATTGCCAGTTACTTTATATAAGACTTCCAAACAATGCTACACTTAGCTCATGGAGTGACTGTTTTGTGATAGCATAGTTGTGCCACGTTTCTGGCTATTATTGAAATGCAGTGCGCCAATTACGTTTTCTAGGTGGGCCGAAGAGACGCACTTATAAAGGGTCCCTGCAATGGTTAAATGAAGCTGCGTTAGTATTTTTGCTACAGCACGATGTAATAATAAGCACCGTAAATTCAGGTATTCGCTTTGCATCATGACTGCTAAAATCTGCAAAATTTTGAGCAGCGATTTTCCTAATGATCTCATACAGACAGCAACTATCACTAGTGCATGATTGAGCTGCAGCTATTTGTCAACATTATAATTGAATCTTTCACTACATCGACACTACCTATAGTAGCCACTTAAATTTTCTCCAGTGCACTTATAATCAGTAAGCCCTCAAAAGTATTAGAAAAAAGTCAGTTAGTCGAGACCGTAAGCAATAAAAAATTGTAGTAGTATCTTTGGAGGAAGTAATGGCTTCAGATGAGTGGATGCTGACAACTATTTGATATCCGAGTGCTCACTCTACTGATTCACCTCGGAAACTTCCCTGGAAGATTGCCTGGCATTCGCATTGATCACTAGATTTGTTGCAAGGTGAAACGCAAGAAGGGCAGACCATGTAGTTCAAGGACAATGAAAAGTCTTACTTTATTCGTGTCAGTCCAAAAAAATAGGAGGCTATCCCGTATTGAGCAAATAGGCGTCAAAGGAAGTCTTGCATTGGTGAGTCTGGGTTTTTTTTATACTTTCTGTCGCATTGTGCAATGCTCCCACATAGAAAGCACCCATATGCGAAGCGACACAACACATGCTACAGGAAACATAATGATTGCGGCTGAAACCTCCTTCAAAGTTACATTACAATTACTTTAATAACATCCACTATACTTTCCTTGGCATAATTGTCAGCCAGTTTTTAATAATATTATCTAACAAATAAAACGAGCCTTTAAGTTTATACAAGTTTTTACATTCATAGCGAGGCTCTCGTTCTGGCCGACCTAATGCCATCGGGTAGTATGCCAGGAAATAATAGTCAGCTGCCAGCCGTAAGAACATCACCTGTTGTAGGATGCCTATATGCAAAAAATGGATGTCCAGCACACGCTGCAATGACAACAGGTAGCGCTGACTAACCCTACCACATTTAACTCTACATACATATCCCGTAAAGTAGACGGGGGGACGGCCGGCATGGTAGCTGAGCTGGTAGTGCCAGATGCGTTATTCGATGGTCACAGGTTCGGTTCCTGCCCACCGCAAGTTATTTTTCGTTCACTTTTCTTCACAGTTACATTGAAATTACTTTATCAACATTTCCTATACTTTTTGGTATAATTGTCTTGTGTTACTACTAACTTAACCAAGCTGTAATAATGAAAACAAACGAACAATAGCGCCAAAAAAGTATGAGGGATGTTATTAGTTGTAAATGAAGTTGCAAATATGAAAAAAAATCAAGGTACATGAAAAGTTTCATTTTCGTGAGCTGAGGCTGAACTTGTGAGCTTCGAATAACACATCTGATGCTCTACTAACTGAGCTATCACGGCGGTCATTACTTCGTCCACATTATAGGGGACATATGTCTGCTTAAACGCGAGTGCGTCAATCAGCGCCACCACGTGCTACGCGACACCAACAGGCAGAAAAAGTGTTTCACACTCGTCGTCATGGTTGCTAGTTGCGCTGACTCATGTTGCCACTTGTAAATGCACATATATACTGGATAAAGAGGACGAGAAAATGGTCGCCGTGTTAGCTCATTTGGTAGAACATCAGACGTGTTATGTGATGGTCGCAGGGTTCAGTCCCCGCTCCTGGTGAGCAATTTTTTCGTCCACCCTAATGTCTTATGGTATACATTACATTCAGAATAATTAGTGTCCCCTATACTTTTATGGAATTATGGTAGGTTAGTTCTCATTATTATTATACCCAGCCAAGAAAAATGAAGCCTTAACATTTTTACTTCTTTCTTTCAACTAAGCTGTGTGACTTGTGCATTCTGCAACGCTCAGTAACAAACGAGCACTAACATGTTTTGTGGGGTCATTCATCTGCAGTATCCATCAAGACAGCAGCACTGGGGCTCTAACGGTGGAAGAGCCTCTTCACAGGGAACGAAAGGTCATTGTGATTGAAAGCTCCCTTCATGAACTTCTCACTAACTGCTTCATATGTGGCCAAGCAGTTGGCAACCTGAACTTCCACGTCACGGCAACTCTGGTCGTTGTAGAGCGGGTGTGCGAGCAAGTGCACAAGGTCCGGTGGAGAAGCCAGGCGGAGCCGGCAACTTTCTTCTGGCCGCTTGCATGCTCTACTAAGGCAGCGTGGTGGCTGCAACCATGCAATGCCTTCGTGCTCAAGTCATCACGGAGTGCGCCTTCTACAACTACCAGAAGGCGTACTTGCTCCCTGCAGTAAAACAGGTGCACTTATAGATGAACATCTAAATATAACTATAGCAAGACTTGTAGACATAGTAGGCAGCGTGAACATAAACGCTTATACTTCTCTTGCATTAAAGTGAATCTTACTTTTTAAACATATTTGCCATAGATACATTACAAGGCATTTGCTTCCTTCTGTCTATTTTTGTCAATGTTATCTAAAATCAGAAGATGAAATCATTTTCTATAAAACTTGTACAGAACTAGCCCACCTCATTTTACGGTTACAATGCGAAATAGAAGCTTAATATTTTGCATTGTAATATCAAAATGTAAAAACCAGTCATGTGGAAAAATCATAATTTACAAACAGCTTTAGCATACTGCCCTATTTATCTTACTGTGTAACATGAATACTCATGATAGAACAGTGGTTGAGTTGATGAACTTGTAAAGTGGTAAAATTGTAGCAGTGGTGGAATACTTGAGCGTATGTCGGCATGAAACATCATTGCTATTATACCAGGCCCCAGAAACTCGGCGCTAGTTTCAGTTTCAAAGAGTACGCACGCTCGCAGTGGTTTCTGGATATCTTAAGATCCGGTTGAATGGAGTGAGGTTGATGGGAACGTTCGACTTTATTGGCCATCACAAGTTTTTACAAAAAAAAAATTGTATGCCCAATGACGAACTCTTTGTTCATGTGTTTTTTTACGTTTTCTTCCGTGATTTTTAAATCAGGTGAAGCGCGGAGAGTGATTGACTTGCGTTCGTAGCACTTGCCTCCACTCCTTCTTGCCTCTCGCTCAGCGATATTAGAAGCTGGATTTCGCTCAGTTATTTCGGTTGGTTGCCGTGTCAACTACGAGAAAGATAAGACGGCTAGTTGTGGCGAGCAGAGAAAGAACCACAGTGAGCTATGCCGAAAAAGTAAACCATGCATTCGTCGAAGATCGGGCAAAACGTTTTTCTGTAGCTTCGCGGTGTGCTAACGCGTGGCTTTCTAGTTACATTAAGGTTTTTCTGGCTTTCTTGAAAGCAACGGGTGAGCACAAGAACTTGGACCAATTATTGGAGAAGGTATTGATTTTGCATGAGTGCATAGGAGTAAACCGAGTTCTCCACAAGCCTGAGTGGACTGAGAAAAGTGCAGTGTTGCTTGACTTATTGGTGAAGACGGCAGCCAAGTTCCTGTCGAGAAAATAGGTTTATCGATTGATTGATTTGTGGGGTGTAACGTCCCAGAACCACCATTTGATTATGAGAGACGCCGTAGTGGAGGGCTCCGGAAATTTTGACCACCTGGGGTTCTTTAACGTGCACCCAAATCTGAGTACACGGGCCTAAAACATTCCCGCCTCCATCGGCAATGCAGCCGCCGCAGCCGGGAATCGAACCCGCGACCTGCGGGTCAGCAGCCGAGTACCTTAGCCACTAGACCAACGCGGCAGGGCTAGGTTTATTGAAAGACTTGAATTCGAGTTGGCTCCAGTACATAGTTTTACTTACTTTCGCTTTTGGCAACTCGTCCAAATGATGTCAAATAGTTATAGGCAACTTCCTGCTTATAATATTCTTGTAGCCGTGGTTTGAAACTTTGTGAGTCCTTACTCCTTATAGTGTCACTCGAATACACGTGATGGACAAAATGCCTCTAAGTATTATTCAAGAGAATGTCGATGGAGGCGTATTGACAAGTGCACTTTTCTTCGTGAAGGCAACACTGGTGCTCTCATGAGAACAAGTGAACTTGCTGAAACACTGTTTCCAGTGACGTTCTTTCTCAAAGAACTTCGGATCACTTCAAGCCTCTTTGTGCCTTTGAACTTCAGCCTCGTTTAATACTCAATTTCTATGCCCGTCGTCATAAGAAACGTAATTTCGTCAAACACGTGTCCTGTCCGTGATTAATGATAATTTTATTATTAGTTCGGAGATTGGGTTCAACGTTTGCTCGTTATGTCCATATGTCAGTTGTTAATTGAAGCTGCATCTATAGATACACACTTTCAAAATACTTGTTTTACCTGTTTTTTTATTGAAAACATGCAGTAAAAAGCATTTCAATTGTGTCGATCTAGTTTCGTCCTACTGTGAAAATCAGGCAGCTTAACTTTTGTCTCTTCAGAAACATGAAGAAAATTAAAAAATTATTATGAACATTTATTGGCCGCATCGCCAAGTGGCCTGTGAACTTGCAAGAAGGCACGAGCGCATTCCGCTTGCATGCGAAGTGCGAAAGGAGGGCTTGCGTGGCAAGCCTCCTCCTCTTAATGTTTTCTCCTTTCTCTCTATTTTGAAACCTCACCAGTGATGTCATGAAATAAATTTTCTGTTCGTTATTTATTTCTAGTAGGATGCTCGGCAACCACCAGTGGTAAAAGCAGCGCTTCCGCTGCTGAGAGCGGAAACAAAAAAGGTACAGGGAGTTTCTTCCCCCTGATTATACTGTAGAATACTGAAAGAACCTATGCACTGTGCCGCCTGTTTTCTAGCTCTTCCTCAAAAAACAAACAGCAATGGTGGATGCACTTGGTGACTTGCTAATTGACCTGGCAGGTGATGGGTGATGCGACTCTCCTGGCTACAGCGCCAAGCATCTCACGTACAATGTGCTTGCCATGAGAATGGATGCATTTTACACACTGAGCTAATGCAAGTTGAAGAGGTGAACTTGCAGCGCTGCTAGTATACTTTTCAAGTGCTAACAAGAGACCTCTTGCTACACTTTTGTTCACAGTAACCCAAACTTTCCTACAGTGTCTCCATAAAAAGCAAGGATTTGCTAAGTGGCTGACTGCTGTGGAAAATCTAGGCATTCTCATACGCTCGTTGACTACAAGTAGCATATGTTTGCGCGAAATTTGCAAGCGAATCTACGAAACATCGATTTAATAAATGTATATCTTTATGTGAAAAGGTAAATTATCTTTCAAGAAAGATTGTTGCATGCAAGGGGGAAATTGGAGTTTTATCACTCTCGTAAAAAGCACTGTTTGTGCCCACGACAACAGGTCCAAGGAACTTATTAGGCATAATTTTTCCTAGATTGACATCCTAGTGTGAAGCTATACTGCCGCAAGCACAAGCCAAACATGCCACACTGGTACGATATTTGGCACGTTGGTAAAGGTAGGCATGTACACTGTTATAAAGTTAGCGTGGCACATCTACAGTAATTCGCCCCATTCTAATAAATTACCGAAAATGGCTTATATATACACATGAGTAAAACCTTAAAAACTGGCTTTTTAACTTGTAATCATGGTAGACGCACTTGCAACTTGCAAGTTTCCTCTTTCATGCATGATCTAATTACAATATTGAAGACAACCAGCATTACCATACTAGCTAATAAGAAATCCTGGGACTCGTGTAAGTTTGGAAAAGCTTGTGCCGACAATTTGCTGAAAAATTGGTACTTTATTCTTCAGATTTCTAGTAAAAAAACAAATAGGCGCAGAACACAATCAAAAAACGCATACAAAGTACGAGCACTGGTCCTACGCACGTGTTCCTTATGTGTGCATGTGCTTTTCTTTAATGAATATGAACACAAGTGACTCAAAACAACTAGCCCCCACCACCATTTTGGCTGCTCAAACATGTTTTGACATTATAAGCAAGCGCGTCCCATAATAATTCACGTAGGGACATTGCTCTCAAAAACATTTCTATTTTACAGTTCACTGTAACAAACGGAGCTGACACCGAAATTTCTGTCATCTGAGCTCTGTAATGCTAACACATTAAAAGGAAGTCCTCGTACTGCACATTAAAATCCGATGCCTAAAAATGTAGGTAAATAAGGCAAATGATCGGGCACGTAGTATGACCGTTGTAGGTTTGGTTACTGCAGCTACAAAGTTGTCTTTTTCTCCTTGTTTTTTACACCTATGTCACAATTACTATTACAGTACCAAAAAAAGAGCACAATTAACATACTCTATACCTTCCTTGGTTTCTGTATCAGCTAAACTTCAATATATTTATATAAGGAGGCCTGAAGGTGACCCTCTACTTTCTGTAATGTCACCACTGCAGAAGAGCTTTAAGCTGGTGCAGCTAGTAATAACAGTTCAAAATGGGGGGCGCATCTGGTAAGGAGTGTTAACAGATGTGCTTCTAACACACTGTGGCAGTTCAGATGACAAGCAATGGCAAAGTAATAGTTAAAAGAAAAAAAAAAGATTCTTCTGAACAAGCGTGCAATAAATATATGCTAAAAGCAGAGCCTCAAGGGAAATATAAATTTGTAACCATGCCACAGCATGCGTGCTTCTCATGTTGCATCAGATAAATTTTCTTATTGTTACAGAAACTACCCCCCCCCCCAAATGTGGATTTATATTATTCATAGGTAGGTTGACCTACCATCAAGTAAATATGGTAATTAATTTTATCTTGCAATGTGTCCTGGCATGATATTGACCTTGTCTCTCTTTACCATGCAGGATATGTTGGAGCTGTTGGAACATGCTATGGATTTCCGCGAACTCTCATCATACAAGGAAACCTTTACAAGCATTGAGGCAGCAGAGCCGTGCAATATATCCCTCACCTATGAATTTTCATCTAAGGACGAGCTCATTTCTCAGAGGTGCACACGCTTTTCAACACCATCAACCACGTATCAGTGACACGCATTTAATCTGAATATGTTGGTTCAAAATGAATGCCCCAAAACTGTGACAAAATACTAATGAGGTACGCTATAGTGAATGGTTCCAAGAACTTCGGTCACAAGATGTTTTTTAACATGCACCTAAATCTAAGTACAAGACCTCAACCATGTTCGCCTTCACTGAAAGTGCAGCCGCCATGACCGAGATTTGGTACAGCGTCCTTCGGGTTATCAGTTCAGTACCACGACAACTAAACCACCATGACGGGTAGTCACCAATACATTGCACAGCATCAAAAGCTTACCGTCAAACTGTCATCAAATCTCTTTTCTCGTGTGTGTGCTCTGGCTGGCAGCACACTGACAGCCACTGTGTAAATCGAGTGATAGGGAGCTTCACTGGATTGAAGCAATGTCGAAAGCTCAATGAAACAGAGAAAATGCAACCGTAGAGGCGACACTGCTGAAGGCTTCTCAAACTGCTGAAAGGGGCAACGTCAAAAGGACGGATAAGCAGAAAGAATGAAAACATAGCGATGACGCAGCTGAAGTCTTCGGACAAAAGTGGAGATGGACAAAACCTTCTTGGCAGTTGGGAAACCATGCAACCATGACTGATTTGTGGAAAGTGCTGTCAAATATTATTTTCACTTGTGTCCTATATGGCTGGCAGCACAAAGAGAGCCACTTGGTGAATCAAGCGAGATAGCCACATTTGGCTGAAGAAACTGGCTTACTGGCAGTCGGGCAACAATGCAGCTACGATTGCTTTTTGTGAACTGCTGTGAAATGTTATTTTTACATGTGTGCTACAGCTAGGAGCACACAAAGAGCCACTGTGTGAATCGAGCAAGAGAACTACTTCTTATTTTCGCGTCTGTGTAGTACGGGAGGTAGCCCAGCAGAGCTAGATCTACTTGAGATGGCATCACAAGTCTGACAGAATGACTATATGAGAGTGTTTAAGAAATGCCCATCGTTTGTTCGTTGGCGCACAATTGCTTCGTTTCTTCGTTGGTGCACAAAGTTGGTGCACAATTGCTTCGAACAGAAGCAACTTGCAGTTGATTCTGTTCGGCAATCGTGCACCAACTTTTTAACTGTTGACTAATAAAATAGTCTGCCATTATCATCATAAGCAATGCGATAACCAAGCCCTACATGTTATTCTTTTAAAAAGTCATGCACAAAACACAACTATTTTAGAGCGCAAGACTGCATAACAAGTCTTTCAAAAAAGAAACCGGTGCGAAACAGGTCAACCTAAAAGGACATGATTGTGGAAATCGTTTATGCGCGGATATCAATGATACGTAGTGAAAGCACGGGTAGCTTACAATTTGATTTCAAGTGAAGATATAAAAGCTTTCACGTGCCCACAGACGTATATCGCAAGCTAACGTAGTCGGCTGACGGGAAGTGCTTCCGGATGGCGGTGACTACGCACGCAGGTAATACAAGTGTGTTGCGTCGCCTAAGCCTCTGCCCAATTCATTGCGTGAAAAAGCGGTTCGCGAGAAAGTGTATTGCCTGGAAGAAGGCATAAGATGACGTTGCTAGAACTGCAATTTCGAAATGTTTTTTTATATAAACTGTAATGAATTAATGAATCTAAATAACGGACGCTCTGCTGGCAATGAAGAAGACGACGATGATTCGGTGGCTGCAGTGGTAGCTCGCGCACGCCGTTCGCCATTAGCCAGACCTGCCTGTTAAAGCTCATTTTGCCAAGCTGCGTCGGAACGTTTCTCGACGTACAACACCTCTATTTTAAGTGGTGGAGGAGCCGGGGTTCCCATCAACCTGGAACTTCGCAATCGGACGCTACCATCACCGTTCACCATGACTGCTCCTGGCCCTTCTCAAGCTGCCTTACCAACGACAGTCTACTGTACTGGCGTGCCTCGGCAACGCGACCCACCAATTTTTCGCGGCAACGACGAACAAGACGTCGAGGACTGGCTCGTCGAGTACGAAATCGTAAGCGCTTCCAACAAGTGGAACGCCTGCGACCAGCTCACAAACGTGCGCTTTTACCTCGATGATGTGGCCAGCCTATGGTTCAAGAACCACGAAGGCGAAATCACAACCTGGTCCGCCTTCAAGACCACCATCGCCGCGGTCTTCGGTCGTCCCACCGTGCGCCGGCTTCGCGCGGAACAGCGTCTCCGTAGTCGAATCCAGCGCAGGGACGAGACCTTTACAAGTTACATTGAAGATGTCTTGTCTCTTTGCAAGCGCGTCGATGAATCTCTAACCGAACGCGACAAAATCAAGCACATCATCAAAGGAGTTGACGACGATACCTTCCAGATGCTCGTCGCTAGGAATCCACAGACCATCACAGATGTTGTCCAGCTCTGTCAGGAGTACGACGAGTTGCGTAAGCAGCGTGTCTCGACGCGCAGGGCCGCTGAAGATACGGCTGAAGTTTCCGCCCTCGTGCACGATGTCGCTGCTGATCACACCGCCTTACTGCCCCACATCAAACAGTTCATTCGTGAAGAAGTTGCGCGTCAGCTTTCTCTTGTGGCCGAAGCATCCGCGCCAGTGACATCGTTAGACCCACGTCTACGCCAGGTCATTGAGACACAGGTCACGCAGGCACTGCCTCCATCGCCATCTGTCCCTACGCCACTGACCTACGCTGCCGTCGTTGCTAGACCCCCAGCCCCACCTGTCTCTGGCGCATACAGGGGCACCGGGTCCTCCTATCCTACGACGCTGCCTACATACACGGCACCCCATCCCGTTTCGCCCCATGCACCTTCTGTCGTTAACCCATGGCGCACCTTGGATAATCGGCCCATATGTTTCGCATGTGGTTTCGTGGGACATATAGCACGCTACTGTCGCCGTCGTAACTTCCAGCCTCCAGACCACGGGAATTCTGCAAATTACCAGGCTGCCCAGAATCCCCGGCGACCATCTTCTCCTATCACCGACTCATTGTCCCCACGACGCCCTGTCGATTCTCGCCGGTCATTACCACCCCGTCGCCGATCTGTCTCCCCGATGCTTCGGCGCACGAGCCCCGCTCGAGAGGAAAACTGACAGCCGCAGTTCCGGAGGCAAGAACTGCGTCGTCGTCGAACTTTCTAAGACCTCCTCTCTGTCCGACCAACGAAATTGATGTGCTAATAGAAGGTGTTGCTGTACGTGCACTTGTCGACACAGGCGCCGTCGTTTCTGTAATTAGTGAAAAACTGTGTCGCGATTTGAGAAAAGTTACAACGCCGCTTACGAATCTTGCTCTGCGTACAGCCACCTCCCATTTCATCGCGCCGACAGCTCAGTGCACAGCACGCGTTCTTATTCAAGATGTTTGGTACGCCGTCAACTTTGTTGTTCTCCCACGTTCATCATACGACGTCATACTAGGATGGGATTTCCTTTCTACCCATCAGGCCCTCGTCGACTGCGCTCGTGCTGAACTCACGTTGACGAATCCGTGTCTTGATATCGACCACCACAGTCCCTCCAAAGTGTTTGCCGCAGCTGACGTCCGCATCGCGCCGTTGTCCGCCGTCCTAGTGCCTGT
The DNA here is from genome assembly GCA_013436015.1 of Rhipicephalus annulatus. NCBI lineage: Eukaryota > Metazoa > Arthropoda > Arachnida > Ixodida > Ixodidae > Rhipicephalus > Rhipicephalus annulatus. The sequence goes on along the minus strand of WOVY01000882.1, from coordinate 234,105 downwards.
GTTTTCTCCTGCTGCCACTAACTCGACGCTCCTGTTCAAGCCAACTATAGCTAGTGTGCAACACCGAACCATCGTCCTCCCGTTTGCCGTCATCAACTTTTCCAATGGTTCGGCGGTACTTTATGCGTGCAACGTTTCTGCATGTCCGTACATCCTGCTACGCGGCGAGTGTCTGGGAAGCCTCGAGACTTTAAATTGTATTTTCGAAGACCCGATCTATCCAGACAAGCCATTTTTACCGACTTGTGCCATTACACCCGCAACGGACGCTAATGAACCTATAGATGTATTCCGCAAGTCCATTGATTGTAACCTCACCCCTGGGCAGCAGGAACAGCTGATCAAGCTCCTACAGCGTTTTCGAGCCTCGTTTGACGACAATCAGCCTTCCTTAGGTCGAGCGTCATCTGTTGTTCACCGTATAGATACCGGTCAAGAGACGCCAATACGGCAGCGTCCATATCGTGTGTCGACTACCGAACGCCGTGCCATCAATGAACAGGTTGACGACATGCTGACACGTGGCATAATCGAACCGTCAAGCAGTCCCTGGGCCTCTCCAGTTGTGTTGGTGAGGAAGAAGGACGGATCCATCAGGTTTTGCGTGGACTACCGGCGTCTCAACCGAATCACGCGCAAGGATGTCTATCCGCTGCCACGCATTGACGATGCCTTAGACTGCCTACAGGGAGCCGAATTTTTCTCTTCTTTAGATCTGCGCTCTGGATACTGGCAGGTACCCATGGCAGAGGCCGATCGTGAAAAAACTGCTTTCATCACGCCCGACGGGCTTTACGAATTCACAGTCATGCCCTTCGGCCTCTGCAACGCACCAGCTACTTTCGAGCGGATGATGGACTCTATCCTTCGAGGCCTCAAATGGAACGTTTGCCTTTGTTATTTAGATGACATTGTCGTCTTTTCAACCGATTTCGCAACCCATTTAACCCGCCTCGAGAAAGTACTCGCGTGTATTTCTGCCGCGGGGCTGCAACTGAATCTGAAGAAGTGCCATTTCGCTGCTCGAAAGCTTACGATCCTTGGCCACGTGGTTTCAAAAGACGGCATTCTTCCTGACCCTGCCAAACTTACAGCCGTTTCAGCGTTTCCCAAACCGACCACCATGAAAGAGCTCCGAAGCTTCATAGGCCTTTGCTCTTACTTCCGGCGCTTCGTCCGCAATTTCGCGACGATCATCGCTCCTTTGACCAAGCTCCTCGCCGGCTCTAGAGACCTTTCCGCCTGGTCTGCCACCTGTGACGATTCTTTCAATGAACTGCGCCGCCTCCTCACGTCGCCGCCTATTCTGCGACACTACGACCCATCGGCAGCCCACAGAGATCCACACCGATGCTAGTGGTGTCGGGCTAGGCGCTATTCTTGCACAGAAGAAAGACGGCTTCCAAGAGTACGTGGTTGCCTACGCAAGCCGAACTCTTAGCAAAGCCGAAACCAACCATTCAGTCACAGAAAAGGAATGTCTCGCCATTATTTGGGCGATAGAGAAATTTCGACCTTACGTGTACGGGCGCCCTTTTGACGTCGTGACTGACCACCACGCCCTCTGCTGGTTATCGTCACTGAAGGATCCAAGCGGTCGCCTCACCCGATGGGCATTACGCCTCCAAGAATATAATATTCGCGTGGTCTATCGCTCCGGCCGGAAACATTCGGACGCAGACGCCCTATCCCGTTCGCCGCTACCCCCTGACCCGGACTGCTGCGAAAGTCTAACCTGTGATGCCACTGCCGTCACCATCGCCGAGATGCCATCTGAGCAACGCAAGGACCCTTGGGTTGCTTCGATTCTAGACATCCTGGCTGGGCACACGGCTTCCCCCCCTTCTCGCACATTGCGTCGGCAAGTCGAGCACTTCGCCACTCGCGACGACGTGCTGTACCGACGCAACTACGCACCCGGTGGACGTCAGTGGCTACTCGTGATTCCACGTCATCTGCGATCCGAAATTTGTTCCACGTTTCATGACGACCCCCAATGTGGCCACGCAGGTTTCTTGAAGACTTATTCTCGCATACGTCTCCGATATTACTGGCGTGGCATGTATCGTTTCATACGACAATACGTTCGGGCCTGCTCGACGTGCCAGAGACGAAAAACTCCCCCTTGTCACGCCAGCGGTACCTTGCTACCCTTACCATGCCCGTCCCGACCATTCGACCGCGTCGGCATCGATATCTACGGTCCCCTTCCCAACACCGCTGACGGTAACCGCTGGATCATAGTTGCCGTCGACCATCTCACACGGTATGCCGAAACTTCATCCCTTCCCTCGTCTACAGCAAAGGACGTTGCGACTTTCGTTCTTCACAACATCGTATTACGGCATGGAGCACCTCGGGAGTTACTGAGTGATCGTGGTCGCGTATTCTTGTCAGACGTCATCACAGCATTGCTGCGTGAGTGCCACGTCGTTCACCGCACTACAAGCGCCTATCATCCACAGACCAATGGAATGACAGAGCGCTTCAACCGCACCCTTGGTGACATGCTGTCTATGTATATCTCGTCAGACCACTCCAATTGGGACCGAGTGCTCCCGTTTATCACGTTCGCTTATAATACCGCCATTCAAAGCACTACTGGGTTCTCTCCTTTTTTCCTCCTTTACGGACGCGAACCTTCTTGCACTATGGACACCATCCTTTCGTACAAACCTGACTCCTCAGAGTCCACGACTTTGTCTCAAGCCGCTACATACGCTGAAGAATGCCGCCAACTTGCAAGATCATTCACAACTCAAGACCAAGGACGCCAAAAACACCACCATGACGCATCAAATAACACTACTTCCTACGATCCAGGTTCACTCGTCTGGCTGCATGTCCCTTCGGCTACACCTGGCCTTTCTACCAAGTTGGTCCCCAAGTATCACGGCCCATATCGTGTGCTACAAAAAACGTCACCGGTGAATTACCTCATCGAGCCACTGGAACCATCTTCTGACCAACGTCGTCGTGGCCAGGAAATTGTCCACGTCTCGAGACTTAAGCCCTGCTACGACCCTCCCGTGTTTACTTGTCCATAGGTCGCCAGGATGGCTCCTTATTTCGCGGGGAGTAATTGTAATGAATTAATGAATCTAAATAACGGACGCTCTGCTGGCAATGAAGAAGACGACGATGATCGGTGGCTGCAGTGATAGCTCGCGCACGCCGTTCGCCATTAGCCAGACCTGCCTGTTAAAGCTCATTTTGCCAAGCTGCGTCTGAACGTTTCTCGACGTACAACACCTCTATTTTAAAACTTCTACCTGTACACTACTCCTTCAATCACGGCGCGGCTCTCTAGCACGCAGCACCGCGGAGTTCAGGCACGCTCTTCGGAACTCTTCGCGCCGAGTTATGCAGCAGTCCGGACTTTCTCGAACAACTTGCGGTATGTCGCGACAGCAGACTTGTTCAAGGGCCGTTGGCATTGCTACACAAAGCCCGCAGTCACACCTGCATTCGTGAAAATCCGCCTAAGATATTGTTATCGTGGACATCACACAAACACCGCGAAATGAAAGGCACTGACGAAATTTTTTTCTACGCTTAAGGTGCTGCTGCACAACGTTCTAGTTACGCGCGCAATACATCAAACGCGGACGAGAGGACGAACAAGTATAGAACAAAAAGGGCTACCTAAATCATTTACACTTACCCGTGGTCGTTGACATTATCATGGAAGTCCGGTGAGTCAGCTGGCGGTGGATCACTGATGTCATTCTCGGCTAGAAGCGCCGAATCGCGAAACGGGGTGTCGCTGTATGGCTCAAAACCCATTTCATCGCTCATTTGGCGCAACCACTTTTCAAGGTCGAGGCCCATGGTGAGCAGTGGTCGAAAGCGCCATAAAACAAAACAGACGCTGCTATCGCTGGGCACATAAACAGACGATCGCCCCAGCTGGCCCAGCCAGGGTCAAGCACCTGAGTGCCATTGGCTCTGCTCTGGCATCGACTTACTACAAGTAGACGACACAACGTCCCGCATGTGTTCTCTCACGTCACGTCATCGCGCAGGTCATGTAAAGGTGGAGCTTAGCCTCGAGGGCTCGAAGGAAAAGTTGAGAGAGAGCAGAGCAGAGCCCCGCCGAGGCAGAGCAGAGCCCCACCCCGGTGGTCTAGTGGCTAAGGTACACGGCTGCTGACCCGCAGAACGCGGAATCAAATCCTAGCTGCGGTGGCTGCATTTCTTATGGAGGCGGAAATGTTGTAGGAACGTGTGCTCGGATTTGGGTGCACGTTAAAGAACCCCAGGTGGTCGAAATTTCCGGAGCCCTTCACTACAATGTCTTTCACAATCATATGGTGATTTTGGGACGTTAAACTTCACTTATCAATTATTCAAGGCAGATCAGAGGAAGAGGGTACCTTTCAGTACTCGTAGCTCCAATAATATTGGGTGTTTCGATTGAATCATGATGGCAATGATTTGCTCCAGTAGTGGTCTAATCAAAATGAGAAAAACACGACTGTAATCATCAGCATGCTAAATAAAGTCATGCTAATTGGATTCGACTGATTTGACGCTATACGATTGTATTAGATAATATTATGTATACTAATCAAGACGTTGATATTTCTAACCAGAGTGATAATTGCCGTTTTAACTAAAACCTTGCCAATGAAAACAAGTGTGTTAATTATTATAAAAATTCATCCCTACCTACTTAGCGTAATTAAAATTAGGTTTGAGCTGAAGCACTTTTTGCTATGAAGCAAACGAAGCGAACTGAGTAGACGACCGGCTTGAAAATCTGGAAGGAGATAAGGGATCACAGACTTCTCTACAACTTCAGTTTCCACAAGTAGGTTAGGCTGACGTACATATATTTTGTGCCAAAAAGCTGCTGCTTATTGTACACCACGTGAAATGCTGAACAGTCACACCGGCACTATGACAGTCACGAGTAAACTTGAGCCATCTGAGAATCAACGAGGAGGTCATGCTTCATGAGGTATGGTGGACGGAGAGCAAATCTCCAACGAGGAAGCCGAGTCCAACGGCTGGTTTACCACCCACAGAATGCGGAACGCGGATAAAACCCGCTTCGAGGACGAGATGTGCTCGGCTAGGCAAAATAGAGCCAGCTGAGAAAGGTTGCCACAGCCTCCAGGCTATGCGCCTGCCGGAGTCACACCGGAGTTCACGCGTCTATTAGTTTTACTGACAAAAGATGCAACGTGGCGGTGTGGCTTCCGGACGCTTCTGCATCGGCTCCGCCAACCTATGTTGTTCAACTGAGTCCAATTTTCTTTTTCTCCAAGACTTTTGCTGGAGCAACTCTGGGAAGTTTCAAGGAACCGCTGGATACCCCATTCATCACTGTAGATCCACTGGAACCTCTTCTGTGGGTCTTTTCTCCGACAGGGTAAAGCCTCTTTGTACCTATACACTGCATCGGGCGGCCCAGCGCGGAAAGGTGGAACGCGTGGCCGCTTGTTCGGTTGACCTCCGAGGAGGTCATGCCTCATGAGGTATGGTGAACGGAGAGCAAATCTCCAAAAAGAAGCCGAGTCCAACAGCTGGATTACAGCCCACAGAATGAGGAACGCGGATAAAACCCGCTTCGAGTACGAGATGTGCTCGGCTAGGCAAAATGGAGCCAGCTGAGAAAGGTTGCCGCAGCCTCCAGGCTATGCGCCTGCCGGAATCACACTTTCGAGTGATCGTGCGCCCAGAAGGAAGGCTGGACGTGCGAACATGCAGTCAGTTAAAGGTCACGCAAGCTATTTTAATGGCTGCCAGGCTGCCTTTGCAGCAGCCGAAAAGAATATTATGTGTGCGAAAGCCATGCAGAATATCCATGATCTAGCAAACCCTCCGAATCGAATGCCAATACATACGGCCGAGTCCAGGAAATAATCTTGGTAGATCAAAAGCACTCTATCGCGGCTTACATTACACCTCCGGGAAATACCTGTAGAGGTGTGGTCGGAGGTATAGACACCAATCTGGTCAAAGCTGCGCTGCAAAACCTTTTGTCACACCCAGAAACCCGATGGCGCTCGGAGTGAGGTACAAAAAGAGACGCCTAATATGATCGTACTTTTCAACGGCATAAAAATACCCAAGTATTTTTACTGCGGCCCCGACATGCAATGCTGCATCCTGTACAACAGGCAAATCGACACTTGCTGTAACTGCGGCCGAATCGGTCACTGTCAAGACGTCTGCCCTAGACCAACTGAAAATGTGTATGAAAAGTGAGAGACTTCAATCATCGCAAACGACCACGAATTTGTGCAACTGAAGTGCGCGCTATGCGGAGACACCCATCTCACCGGTGACCGCACCTGCAAAAACAATTACCAAGTTTCCTACGTTTTAAGGAGACGACGTACAAGAAGAAGGGAAGGTGGTCACAAGACGAAGAACGCTATAAGCAACGCCGGAGACCGGGGAATCGCAGCTCCTACCAAGACACCAGCTGTGGCTGCTTCCAGGAATGCCGCCACATAATGCTCTCACACTTCCCGGGGTGACGTCAACTCGCAGCCCTCCTAGGCGGAAAAGGTAGCTAGAACTGGTGAGGCCCATGCCCCCGCGCTACCAGGGCAACTGTCACAACCAACGTGGGACAAAATACAATCGCTAGAGCGCTAGAATGCGTCCCTTCAACAGGAAGTGTCTGATATTGAATCAATCTTGCAAGAAATGCAGCAGCGAGAGCACGCGTCTAGCGATCAAGCTACCACAGCCAACACGTCTGTCAACAGAGGCCCGATACGCAGAGCTGGCTCCAAGCCCATGGACGAGGAGACGCTGAAGGTCTCGGCTGTCCAAATACTGCTTGAAAAGTTAAAAATGGACATTATTGTAGAAATTACCGCTATCATGCTCGAACTAATCAAGCACACCGCGAGGCTTCAAATTTTAGAATCAGGCAGGTCGCGCGCACTGCTTGGTACACCCCCTTCGAGTTAGTAAATTGGCCAACGCAAGCGATCTAGTCATCCGGTAATAGAATTGCGTCAGCTTCGGCAAAAGAAAGGCATTAATATAACAAATACTTAGCTCTGCTACCGAAAAGTCACCAGTAATCCTACTCGAGGAAATGTTCACCGATGTTATCACTCTTCGAAACTATTGTGCTGAAGCGTATTTCAAGGAGCGCAAGAAGGGTGTGGTGACACTCTCAAAGCATCTTGCTTATTTACGTCATGACGTAAGGCCGAACTTGAAAATTGAAAACATCATGATTTAGCTCAACCCGCACGCTGAACTTAAGCAATCCGTTTTTATTTTGAGCGTTTACAGCTTTTTAGCCCACAGAAAACAGATGTTTCATGCTCTGTTTTGGGTAAAATTGCAGGTGATAGAACGCTCATCATAGCAGGGGTCTTTAGCACACGTCATCAAGATTGCGGCTATATCAAGCATACCGCAAAGGGCAAAGCCTTCGTGGCACAGACCACTGCTTGCGGTCTCACATTGGTCACCGATCCTCGATAACCCATCAAAATAGGCCACTCGGTCAGCATGGATACCACGCCAGACTTGGCCATGGTTAGGAATGCAGAGGAACCCGTATGGACCAACTTACAAAAAATCTTAGTAGTGATCACTACATTAGCAGCATCACGATAAGAATCTCGTCACCACCACTTAGAAAAGTTCACGTCACAGACTGGGAGCTTTTTAGAGATAGCAGAAAGCAATACGAGAATAAATGTATCTCGTTAAACAAATAATTCACTCACCTCAAAGATGACGTTGTTGCTTCCACAAAGGAAGTGGAGACAGAAAGAAATATAGAGCGCATGGACAGTCAATTAGCCCACCTGCTGGAAGCTAAAAACGCGCTGCGGGCTCAATGCAAAACGGAGAAACCGAAGCCACGTATACAAAAAAATGCTCAACGTAATAAGCAGATAGATGAGCATAGTCAAACGCTAGCTCGACAGCAATGGGACGAAGTATGCAATGCTGTCGACGAATAAATGAGGGGTTGCGCGAAGTGGAACCTCCTCAAACATCTTCAGGGAGATAAACAATCCAAAGGCAATGAGAAGCTTACAATTGACGGACTTATCCACAACCTAAAGAAACACTGGTCTGGCAGACACACAAATTATCGATGAGCTCGCCTAGATACATCTTTGCCCAGAATCCGCCTCACACAATGAATACCTCCCTGCGGTACCAGAGAACCGAATGGACCCTCTTGGTTTCTCCTTCACTTGCGCGGAGGTACGAGAAATTCCTATGAGCTCAACTGCAGATCAGCTCCATGTCCCGATGGGATCAGTAACAAACTCCTAAAGAATTTACCTGACGAAGATATTGAGATCCTAAAGCATAAAATCAACGAGGCATGGGAGACTGGCGAGGTTCCAATAGAGTGGTGCGACGCGGCCGTCTTCATCCCGAAGGCGGAGAAACCCCTGGAGCTTGGCTCGCTCCGGTCGATATCTCTCATTTCACGTGTGGGCAAGGTCGACGAGCAGGTTATCCTCAAGTGGGCCGCTAACTTTGCCGACAAAAGGAACGTCCTACAATTTATTCTAATTTGATTCAGGCCACCCACGGCCACGCAGGAGGTAATGTTGCGTTTAAAGCACACGATCATTGGCAGGGTTTTCTGAGACACCAAAGCTGTTCTGGCGCTTGACCTGGAAAAGGGCCTTCAACCAGGTCAAACACTCTCACATACTTTATTCCATGAAAGAAGCTGGTCTAACAGAACTTTTCTACAACTACGTCAGCTCATTTTTTAAGTGGAAAAGCTACCATTCGCCTAGGATCTTTAGGCTCTAAGACGTTTGATCTCGGACTAAGAGGCACTCCACAAGGGGAAGTGCTAGCCCATTTTACTTTACCTTACCATTCAGAGCAGTTTCCCACCGTCTGACTGACACTGAAAGTCTCGATCACGCCGTCTACGCTGACGATATTACCGTCTGGTGCGAGGGAGGTAGGGATGGGCAAATTGAAGAGTGATTGTAAACAGCGATCAGGGTTCTTCGAGATTTTCTCCACAAGGTAGGACTCTGCTTGTCGGCTGATAAATTGAAACTGCTCCTTTACCGGCCTATAATCGGTGCAAAGAAAGTTTTTCTGATATCTCGATCATCACAGCGAAGGGCTCTATTATTCTGATCGTAAAGAATGTTACAATACTCGGTATGTTCCTAGAGGAAGATGTGAGTAACGCCTACACGGTAGAACGCATCGCAGCCGAAGCCGATTCCACGACAAATTGATCTCGAGGGTGGTCAACAAAGAAAGGGGGTTATCCGAGGAGCACCTTCGTAGACTTTCACGCCTTCTTAACGAGCCACATCAACTAAATCTTCCTGGCCCACAAGTAGAGCAGGAGGGATGAAGCCAGACTAGATTCAATATTTCGCAAGAGCATAAAAAAGGTAGTGGGTCTCCGACAGACCACCAGTACAGACCATCTATTGGCGCTGGATGCTTACAACACTTTCAGAGAAATAGTAGAGGCAAGGCAGGTGACCCCAATTGCAAGACTGGCTTCCATGGAGGCTGGCAGACAGTTATATCGCATCTTGGTATACGGTCTTCTATCACCAGACAGGGAAGTGTGTGCTCTCTATACAAATCAGGGAAATGTATACTGTATCTCAAATACCTGGAAACATGCACCCCTAGTACAACTACGGCAGATGCAAAGCAAGGAACAGAGCGCTTTTTCGAACAGCGGCGACAAATTAGGACAACGTCGCCTTCATTAAAGCAGCACAATACGCAGCTTCCAATCACTTTGTTTCAGCAGCCACGTCGTTACAGGGAGAGCGGCTGATATCACTCATGCTCAAAAATTTGGATGCCGACAAAGCCGAACAGGTAGCAGGGCCATCGTCACGGCCCCTACGAACTCTTCTACTATTTACACGGACTCGCGAGCCGCCACAAGAGCATTTATGGAAAGCTTGATGTGCAAAGAAGCCGCTAGTGTTCTCTCTGCTGCATCTTGGGCAAGTAAAAAGAAGCACATAATTTGATTCCCTTGTAACTTCGGCAGCGATGCTCACGAAACCACCCCAAATGCCAACGAACTTGCACACTCCTAGGCGCGACGTCTTACTCACCGAGCTGGAAGTGGGAACTCGGAGGCCGAGGGAGGGCAGTGGCAAAGGCACCCTGGCCTCACTTTTAACAAAATTTGTAAGCACTATCAGCTGGGGCATTGAAAGTTTCCGCTTGCACACCCGCACCTAAACAGACCACAGGCAATCACTCTGAGAATGTTACAAACAAACACTTATCCATCTCCGTTTATTTGGTCAAAACTCTTACACAGAATCGGTCCAGGTTGTCCGCGCTGTGGTCATCCGAGGTGCGTCTTTCAGCAGATGCTGTGGCAGTGCCACAACTTGCGTAGGGGCTGAGGGTCTCCCTCCAGTGAGGAAGACAGGCTCCAGCTCGTCACCAGCTCCGTCACCAGCAGCTTAGGGCAGCACAGAGAGCCCGCGAAATCGCCGAGAGGCTGAACCTCCTGGCGCCATCGTGGGTGAGGCCCCCAGGTGGTGTTCTCTGTTGGGGGCATTCTCGTGTTCTCGGGACCGAAAAAGTTTCTTGACTGACTGATTGATTGACTGACAGACGCCCTCAGCGAAAATGGGGTCCGCCCACCACATTCGCTCTTGCCAAGTAGAAGTGTTCACGCCACTACACTAGCGAGCAGCACAATTCATCTATCAGCTTTATCGCGCAGGTAATCCTAACACGCACGAATAAAAATAATATTATCAGATGGCAACGATGTATCGCCTTCCGTGCCACCGCACTCACGACGTACCACTCATAGCGGCGTGGCCGCCATGAAGAAGCGCCCTGGTGAGAACCTATTCATATTCGCAATATGTGATCGACGCCACACAAGCTGCACGAGAGTGCTGCGTGTGCACCGTTGTTGCCTTCGAGAGTGGAATTTACCATAATTTCACCAAGACCTGCAGGAGAGTAACAAACACATCCAACACGCAGCCATCACTTGTGCTTGCAAATTTGCACGTTCGTACTCCCTGTCTCACTATAAAATATCTGTCTTAAGTCGAACGTGACGACATAACCATTATCGGTCAAGAACACACCCAACCAGTGCAGGCAAAGTTCTGTCAATAGTTATTTCCCGAACTTGTGTCCTGAGCAGAGGCGGCGAGGTCGACCCAGAGTGAAATAATTTCGAGATTCGCCCTAATGTTGCTGATTTTGTGATTACGGGACTCAGAAAAAATGAAGGGTTAGCTTTGTGGCAGCGCAAAATTGCAGTTTTATGCATGCTTGGGGTAAAAACTCCTCCCGACAAAAATACTCAAACGTGTTCTCATTACTGTACATTAAATTTTTTCTATATATTTTTTGTCTATCTCATTTATTATTTTTTCTCCTCCCAGGTAACGCAGAACGTTGAATCAACGTGGTTTTGCTGTACCGAATGTGAGGCAGCGTTAAACGGTAAAATATAACGTTGCACCGACGTTTATAGTATTACGGTGCCATAACACAGTGTTTTTAATGTTGCAGCAACATTCAAATAATGACGTTGTCCTAATGTGTTGTTTTTAACGAGGCAACAAGATTCAAATTGTCATGTGGCCCTAACGTAATGGTATTGATGTGGTGACAACAATCAAATATTCACATTGCATCAACGTTGTATATAGACATCAAACCCATGTTTAACAGCGAACGTAGAGACAACATGAAGAACATAATCGCTGAAACATCCAATAACACACAAGGCAACTTTTTCAACTTCGTGTACTCGTTTTATTAATGGCTGACAGAGGCTAGTTAGTGTGGTTGAGCAACAAATAGAAGCATGAAAAGTACCCGCAACAGTTCAGCCTGTGTTTTTCACACACTAATCCTTCTATGATTCTGATTTTTTTACATAGCTGCACTGTATGTTTTTATTTATTTATTTGTTTAACAATACACGATTGCCGAAGTACAAGAGACAAAAACACCACCATGAGTCTCCTGACTAGGCGTCTATAGCTCTGCACCATACGTTCTTCACACAAAGTGACTGCATTGACAGAAAAAAAAACACAAGAACACAAACACATGATGAAAACAATTGCGTCGCCTTCCTACGACTGTAGGTAGATACACTAAACATAGTGAATTCATATGTGAGATAGATGTGAGCAAGAGCAATCCTTTTAGGATCCCAAATTTCCGGCCTACAAAAAGCCTCATATAGGCAGGCGTCATCTTAACATGTATGCATGCAGACTTGTAGAATAAATTGCCTGTCAATTTTAAATATTGCTGTGTGGTTGTAAAATAGCATGGGGACCGTTAATATTTGAAGTGAGCAAGCAGTAGTTAAATCAAACTGTGCCTTCGTTATGATGCATCACCACAATCATGTTTTAAAAAGTGCTTTCAGATTAAACAAACAAGAAATAGATCTACTAAAGCGGGACCTACATGCTTGCATGATGCAACACAACAGCCACATCAAAGCTTACGATTGGCAAGAATTACAGAAATGGAACTAGTATGAACCAATGGGAACCTTGGAGCTAGAAAAACAGCTGTTTTACAGAGGCCTTACTCTTGGGAAACATAAACAGCAACGCATTTATTTGAGAAAAAGGTGCAAACAGGAAATTCAGTTACTGGATATAGTAATAAAGTAAAATGACTGTCGAAAGAGAGAGAGAGAGAGAGATAGATATTGCATGAAGAAAGGCAGGGAGATTCACCGGAAAGCAAGTATCTGGTTTGCTGCCCTGGACTTGGGAAGGGAGACAAAGAGATAAGGAAAACGGAATAAGAGAGAAAAAGAGAGCGGGAGCAAGCGAAAACACACATACCAGAATGTCACAAACGTTCGACGAGGCGGGTCAATCGCAGAAATTTTAGGAGGACGGTCGAAGTCGCAATAAATGTGTATACATGCTCAGCTTCCGGACAAAAAAGGGTACCCATTCTGGTTCGAAACTGCCTTGACAACTGTTTGCAGTACTCATGTATCTCGTAGTGTCTGTGACTGATGAAAATGCAATAGAGCGGCTATTTCGCGTGCTCTGCTCTTACAGCTTTGTTGGTAACTTGCGTCGTCATGAGAGCATTTTATGTCTTCTTAATAACTGCGTGTAAATAAAGATCAGCCCAAAATTAAGCAATCACAAAGAAAGTGTGTTATTCTGTCAAAGCTATCATTCATGGCACACACAGCCAACAGCAGGCCTGCAGAACACACTGTCTGCAAGCAAATATAAACATCAAATTGCACTGCGATGAAATGCCACACCCATACAAAAGGACGATCACTCACAACACAGTAGACAACAACATATAGAAAGCACGCCTGCTGAAAACACTGTGTTGTTGGTAAGAAAACCGAAAACACAAATTGCAGTATAGTGAAAGGGCACAGTAATCTGGTAACAATATCGCCCACAGCAAATCTGCGAGACGCCAACAAGGAGATGCCAAGCCTGCACAACCCACTATGCAGCACACAAATAACACCAGATCACTGCAGTTCTCTTGCCATTTGTCCAAGGCCTGGCTTCAGCTTCGCTATGTTATGTCGGTTGAACAAATGCACCTACCGATTGCGATTCCCTTGCTCGAGTAGGTCGTGTGAGAAGACACACAACTGAGGCAAAGCTGCTAATGAGATGCCATTCTTTCTTCACATGAATTCATGAAGCTTTCAATGTAATCGATGTAGAAGTAGCACCAAAATATGTAGCTGTCTGGGCGATTGATACATTTGGTCAACTGCAGTGTTTTTCTAGTTGGTCACAACACAAATGGCTGAGGCATATGTCACAGGTATGCTCCTTTCTCCTTAACATGCTACCGTGCACTTCAATGCTGTAAGTTCTGGCCGTTACTGGTCCCACAACACCACGTCTTTTCTATGGGATTCGAGGCGTAAACGGTTGACGTCTTAGTGGAGTCTTCTTTCTTCAGTAAAGGAAGCTTTGATGCTTTCTCTCTGTAGTAGTTTCTAACTCCAATTTTTTTCGACTAAGTCTGCTTGTGCAGGGTAGGTTATTTAGGCGTCATTTTTGTTGTCAACAGAGTAATTATGGTAACTTGTCAGCTGATAGGCAAGCTTCCCTTTCTGTTCCAGCGTAATGTACACGCATAAGTAGCACCAAGTCTATGCAGCTGTCTGGGCAACTAATACATTTAGTTAACTGCAGTGTTTTTTTTTCTAGCTGGTCACAACAGAACGGAGGTTTAGCTGCATTTATCAAACTGTCAACTATTAAATTATACTGAGGCTGATTTGAACTAGAAGTCGTGTGCGAGTTGCCACTGCTTGGTGAACTTGGCGAGCTCTGTACATGACAATTGTGAACTATTGTCGGCAGTTCACACAAATGGCGATTCATAGCTGGAGAGGTCTGTTGTCTGATCATCTTGTCACGCTGCTGCTCATTGTTAAATTCATGCACTTCTAGGATTGAGGCAGTGGGGGAAGAGCCAAGACGCTATTTAGGTCGCCGCTTTAATTAGCGAAGGGTGCATCGGCTATGCCCTTTGTTGCGTGTCCGCGTAGAGTATGCATGAAGTGTTCATTTCTGGTTGTCGAGTCACCTCAGTTGGAGGACCGAAATCTAAACTGTTGTAGATAAGGGCGACAGGACCGCCCGCTACGGAAAGTCGGAGTATCACCGTCCGTTTGATAAATGCAGTTTCTTGACTTGCAATGGCGAAACAAAGCTGAAATCGCTGTATGAACCGCATCCAGTTTGCCCACAAATCGCCGACCATGCACTTACGCGCTCAGATGTGTGTGCTGTGGAATTTATTTTCTGTAGGAAGATCCGCATCAATTGAGCTCACTGATGATGCTTAGCTGTTGTGTGAGGATACTCTGCTTTTTTCACTGCAGATTGTCGTTATTGGTCACACTCGAACGACTCCTCACGCTTGACTGCCGCCCTAACTAGACGCCTTTGGCCGAGAATGCAGAGCGAAAACACGAAAATAAGATGCTCCATGCTACTGTGTAACGATGACGATTGCGATGATAGTGAGTCGAAGTCGATATCGCACAAGTTTTGATTTCAATTTTACATTTTTAAAGTGGATTTGTAAGATTAAAAAAAAGACAGGTAAGGCAGCATAAAAAAGTGAGACAAAAGTTGTTGCAAAGGACCGAATTACTGTACGCACTAAAATATTCGCTAGACAACGCTATGACTTGTACAGCGCAACTGAAGTTTCAGTTACGCACTCATCACTTGCTTGTTTCGCACCCTCATGATGCAATTTTACGATGGTTTTCATGTTGCGCTCATCAAATGTCACCAAAACAAAAATGCTAGTCATGATGAGACTGAGACTGAGAGTCATGAGGCTCAAGTAATTAAAAATAATATTATAATTTGCATGAAGAATAACTAATATTACCTTGTTATAAAACAAGCAATAGCCTTTAAAATTGGCACAGGCTTTGTTTGTCTCGAAGGCTATACATTGTCAACATCAGGCCATGCTTTGCATCATGGGCTGTTATAGCCACGTGATAGTTTTGTGCTCAAACTAATGGAGGTTTCCGCCGCGGTCCCTGCATCAGTAGTTAACAATGTAAAATTTTAGTTTATATAGAGTTTGCGCGGCTGCATTTATCGGCTTTGTGTTCTGTGGTGCCCTCTTTTGCCGTGTACAACTAAGCAACGCCTTCGGCGGCGGCAACGGCTTCCGCCTGACCACTCCTCATGATGAATGATCGGGTATGTAGCGGGGTTGGCAGTCTTCTTTTTTGTAGCCCTGTTTTCCATCGCATGTTTCGTCGCACTAATTGTGACGCAGGTCACGTTCACTTCCGGTGTCACGCGGGCACTTTTGATCGTGATTTGGCTTCCAAATCGCGGTTTGACTCTCGTTTCAGACAAACTCGATCCAGATGTATTTGCATCGTTTAGCAACGATCATCGTTAATCGCGATCAAGAAATCAGACCTGTCGTCGTTCTATTCTCACGATATAACTATTGTCATGTCATAACAACTAGCCCGAACTGCCACACTTCCAAATCAACCCTTTTGACGCGCAAAAGTGCTCGTGTGACACCGATGCAATCTACTGTATGCAACCAAAAATCATAAATGTGTCATTTTTGCTTACATCCACTTTCAATATCTCGATTTATGCAGTGTATACGATGTATGCGCTATATAAAATAGAAATAATATCAACTATTCTATTATCAGAATTATTATTAGGTTGCTTCGTGTGATTATATCTACAAAAAATTGGCCCATTGAAAGAATGGCAACCCCTTGTTCGTTTACACAATGGTTTCGCCATGTTTCCCCAGGCCACCAATTTTGCCGTAACCTCTTCCGTCGCGTTTGTTATCATGGCCTTCTGCGTTTGGCTCAAGTCAGCGTTATTATATCTGTACGCAATTCTTCGTTTTAGAGCATTATCATAATTTTACTCCAACTAGTCTGTGAGGAGAACAAGTATGATTCTATTATGGCAGTTGAAACAACCGCAGCCTGTAAAGCGTATTCCTATCAACGTGGTGAAGTGTGGCACAACCATTCATTTGCTTTGACCACTTGCAAAATATTGAAAAGTGAATAAATGAATGCAACTTTGTTAAGAATTGTGTAACCAACCTCGATACTCGATTGCTAACCACTCAAACGTTGACAATATCCTGAATGTCTTAATGTTTAAAAATGAACAGAGTGGCATAACCCCCTGATAAAGACTACTTGAAAGTACTATGCTGGCTTCAAAGACACCTACAATCCCACTTATAGATTCGGAAATGCCTTGTCACTGTTGTTTGTATGCTATAAAGTTTTAATGGAGTCTATCCGTAAGACAGCGTCCCATCTGACCAATGTAGCTTCTGCCGCATGTCAGTGATTGTGTACATCATGCTTTTAACACAGGTTACATACTTCTGCCTGTGATGAGAGCAGCAGTGTTTCCTTCCTTTCATCCGATCGATGAATCTGCGTAGGTCAGAAGCTTTTGTGGGCCATAAACACTACTTCAACTCCGGCAAATTCTCCCTAATTTCTAGTAGAGTTTGCGAGAAACACTGTGCATGTAAGTGCGACAGCCGTATTCTTTTCTTGCAGCCCTTCAGATGGTCTGTAGCTCCTTTCTACGCTTAGGATACCTCACAATCCTAAGTAATTCCTCAGCTAGAGGCATCTCGTCTTGAGTTGAACCTGCATTATGAAGTGTAGACACTTACTTGGAAATTACTTCTACCACCTTGTGTTAAACTGATCCACACAGAGTGCTCATCAAGGTCATGTGAATGGCCACCCTCTTGGCTCTTTTTGTGTGCTCCAATGAGAAAGGCAGCAGTGGCCTCCATGGACGAGACATACCGCCAACTTGTGCACCATTTTGTAAAAAGCTGTGTTAAGCGCACGGATTCGATTGTGAAACATTCGGGAATCTCATGTGTTGCCACAAGATGTTGGAGCTTGTGCTGCAAAATCTTCATACTGGGCTTGACAACCTACTTGCAGACAGCAGATTCTACCAAACAGTAGAAAATTATCCACATAGCAAGATATTGTACAGCACTGAAACCTAGCAATCTGTTATTAGTGTTCCTTTGAATAGTGGTCTAATGCAGGTCTGCAAGAATTGCTGCAGTGCTCGATTCAATACTAATAGCCTGCTGTTACAAATACACCTGTATGACCCAGCCAGGAAAGGTAGACTCAAGTAACAACGTGAGAAACACATCCAAACCCCTGCCAGTGACATTCAACACTTTTCAGGAAAGGATACTGCTCAAAGAATTTCGATAGCATTCTTGAAGCAGAGCAGTAGGTGCTTTGCGCTGGCAGGCTGTTTATATTTGGTTAATCATTCCATTGATTTTATTGACTTGTACTTGGCTTGTGCTGAAAGAAAAAATGTTAATAAAAGGTTGATGACTTCTAGTTCTGTAAGATCCTCCTGCTTTGCGAATGATTTTTGGTGTTTCACTAGGCTCATACAATAGGCTGTAAGTAAAATGTCGTGCCCACTTTGAAGCTTTGTCAGGATGTGCTTCTTTTTCTTGAAATAGCGTAGCTGCTTCTTGAATCAAGCACGATTAAATTTTTGAACTTTTGGTGGTTTCTCAGATAATAACTCTCATATTGGTGGTATGAACCTCATGCTTGGAAAGCCATCGCTGCTTTTGTGCCGCGGTATTCAAAAGTGGCTAAAAGGCGGAACATGCACTTGCCTTTGCAGAATGCTCTGTGGCATTCAATTCATCTCAAACAAGGTGGATAATGCATTCTCCGAGTAAACAATGCATTTTAGGATTGCAAGTTTCACTCAAGAGGTGTTCTTGATTGTAGCTGTAAGTGTGCTTACGTATGTGATGGATCCTAGGTGGGAAGGGGAGTGGCTGGCCACATTGAAGGCCCAAAAAAAATGAAGCAACTGTGGACATTGCATGTACACTGTCTCTCGCAGACTCAAGGAGGTTGGGAGAAAATGTTGAAGCACAGGCAGGGTACTTTCTTGCCTGTGCAGATTCATCTCTTTTCTATGAACTAAAAATTCTGCAGCTCTGATCAGGGGCAGAAGTGAGTAACATGTTTTAAACATATCGAGAACGCAATCCCTTTAACAGAAAAAGTGAGCCCCCAAAATTTTCTTTTGTTCATTCATGGCGAGGGTCTTGTTCTTGTAAACCTAGAAAGATCACGTGGTAGGAATCGTGCCCGCTAACACTTCCAAGTTTACGTGCTCGGGCACACTCGATAATGTTGACAAGAAGACAGCCGCCGCTTTAGCTAATTGATAAGCGCATCGAATGCATTATCCAGAGGTTGTAGGTCCAGTCTTTGGCGGTGGAAAGTTGTGTGTTTGTCCGCCTTAATCTCTGAACATTTTTATCGCAATTGCTGTACTATAGTCAAAAAGCTACTAATAACGTCTCCTATATTTTTCATGGGCTGATTGTCTGTTCTCATTGAAGGGCTGTATATACATCTGCACTGCTTTGTAATAAATTTCAGTTGGAAGATAGTGCTGCATCTTTGTATCTTTTGTCCCTGCAATTTCATTTGCTCGGAGCAGCCTTTGCAGGCGAGTTAACTTGTGGGATAGATACGTGGGGGCACGGTTGTGGTCTATAAAACATCAACAAGTGATATAGGGAGCTTGCGTGAACGGTGGCGACGCTATGAAGCCTGAGTAGGCAGCCATTTCTTTGTCAGAGAAACGCTGGGGGCAGCCGGGCAGTTTAGCAGCGCCGTCGTGTTTGCGAGCGTTGTCGTAGCTTGCAGGCGTGATGGAGTGCGATTGCGACTTCAAAGGCTATGGACCCCCAGTTTCGATGTCGATGAGCTTCATAGAGGCGATTTTCAGACTTTAAAAGAGCCCACTGACAAGTTTGTGGATAGTTTGCGGGCAAGCTGGTGGAAAACAAACTTGCATGTGCGCAGTAACAATATTATAAACTGTGAGTTAATGAGCCATATTTCTCTGACTGCAGCAAAAAGTGCGGATGGCTGCGTGAGCTCTATAGCGCTCCCAGCCACGCGCAGCAAAAGAAACGTGAAGTGTCTTGACGCCTTCTGAAGTTTGGAAACAATATTTTCAGAGTGCCAACTTCTTGATAAAAAATGTGTTTGCTAGCGTATTGCTTACTCTCAAATACCGGTAACACATGTATTGCGAATGATCATTGTGTCCTCGAAGATGATTGATGTGATGCCATTTGCTTGTTGTAGTGGGCAGTGACTGGTCTAGCAGAGAGGTAGCAGGAATAAAGCTTGCACTGCACAAAACGACGGTCTCCATTTACCTCTAGCAAAGCTTAGCTTTCGAAAATAATGTGTTCGCTTATGTAGGTCGTGTTATAGCTTACTTTCTAGGCACCAGGCTTTCACTGACCGTAGCGGCACATAACGCATTTACTCTCAGCATCAGCCACCATAGACACCTAGCAAATGAGACGTTCGCAGAAAACGTAGACGCACGCAAGCGTATTTCTTCGATGAACTTCTTCGAGTGCTCACTTGGTGCAGCCACAAATGTGTGAGCTGCCTGTTCCCCTGCACCTCCCGAATGACAAATTCAATACCCGGACTGGTTTTGCAGCTTCCACTCGCTAAGCCAAGGGTCCCAATCAGCTAACGTGCACTCCAGACGCTCCAGATGGTAAAAGCACGAAGGGGGTGGGAGAGGGGGAAGGCAATTTTAAGTTGGAAACAAAAGAATCAGAACAATAAAAAAGTCTCTGCGTGAGTTTTCGGGATAACCATATCACATGCTAGTGCCATGAGTACTCACATAGGTGAGCACTAATGAAGCAATCGTTTCGTGTGATCACTTCGTATACAACACCACGGTGCTGCTGTTGTAAAACTCGAATAAAAATATCTGCTGTACCATGTGCACAAACTGATCAGATTCTGACAGGTCTACCGTCACATTCGTGAAAGCCCAGTAAGTGCGCAGGTGGGGTGTGGAGTTTCTGTCCCAAAGAGACTCCCAAGACTCCATATGCGTTTATCTTGGAGGATTTGAACGCCGAAGCAACCATCCTTTTCTGCTTCTCGGTCGGTTGTATTCTCTCGCCAAAAGCTTTCTGTGCCTCATGTGATTTGTCAGTTTCTCGGGAATCTGCACAGTTTAGACCAAGCGGCCATGTCACTTGAGGACGTCATGATTTCAAAAATCTTGGTGACCTATGATGCCAACGAATGATTTTATTTAGCACTTGTTTAGGCAGTGGCAGGCGCTTTTCTCGCTTGATAGGGCCTCTAAACTTTCCCGACCATGCGTACTGTGCTGTTTGTTTTGTAGGAGCGCGCGATTATTATTGACTTTTCACACTGAATTGAATACTGTCTAAGGCATATCAAATAACCCACTTTTTAGATTAGAAATCTGCGTGAATATGATAATAATAGATTCGTTGTTCAAAGTTTAGCGGGTGCAATTTGCATCTGTTTCACAAATAATTGCGGTGCGAGCGGAACTCGTTTTATAGCTGAAAGAATGGCCTCATATGTTTCACTAAATCTGAGCACTGCATTCGTGTAGGTAAGTGTGAGACCGCCCTCTTAGTATGAGTGTTGCGCTGCTTGACCTCATCTTTCCCTCTGTTGGCTCACCACGCTTGCACCACATCTTGACAGATGTCACCCTGATCTCCATGCATATTCTTGAAGGTTTAAAGTAACTATGTGAGAAATAATAAAAAGAATGGCAACCAATACATCTGCTTAGCGATGCATGAGGCTAGTGATGTTTTGGCTGGCAAATTCTTTCCGCCGTTCATGCCCATGAGATCACACTTTTTTCGCTCACTGCAAGGCATGAAAAGGGGGTTTTGTGTTAGCCAGGAAGTAGTAAGAGATAGATTTTCGGGTAGCTTCTGTTTGTAGCGACATAAGTATCAAGCGGACTATGCGCAACACCCGCAGTATATGTGCAGACGGGTCCACTGTTAAAGGGAAAGCCGGAGAACGAGTCATTTTCTCTAGTGTTTTTTTTACAAATTGCCACATCTAGTGGCCACGTGATCAAGTAGAGGAGGGACATTTACCATCCCCTGAAACGGTTTTGCAAACCTCGCCAGCTATTGCTCGTGTCTCTCAACTCACTAAATTCCCCCTGTAGGGTTCGTAGATCAAATATAGAATGCACCGGCAGTGAATAATGCTACCGGCTAGAGAGTAAAGCCCCGAATATTGGGCCATCTTAGCACTTCTGTTGAAGGAAGAGTGCACGATGTAAATCAGAAGTGGAGAAAGAGAAGCAGCAGGACAGGACGTCTGACATCGTGACGCAGAGACGTCTGACATCAAGCCCATCAATGAGCTGCCTCACAAAGACTGGTGTGCAGCTGCGGCTTGCTAGCAATGTTTCAAAATACAGGCAGATCTTGAGAAACACTGAAAGTAAATAATGGTTTATCGAAACAGAAGCTGCTCTCAAATGGAATATTGATGCTTTCGTCTTTTTTTCCTGTTTTTGTTCAGTGTGCTTTAAGCTTCCAACAGAAGCATTATAAAGTGATGCATATTAGAGTAATTTGAATGTCAGAAAGACTGTATGTTGAAAACAAAATGTCGTAAAATGCAAGTATCTGGTTGCTTTGCACGAGGCAAAATGTTGCTAACATTAGTTATACCAGTATAATGAAGGCTAGGAATTTTACGTGAGTTAGCCATGTTTTGTTGTGAATTTACAGCTTAACGCGATATTCAAGAGAATGCTTCTGCGAAGCCGCTGATACAGTGTTTTCATGACGAGGAAGTACACAAACTTTTATACTTATACGAAAAAGTGTAGAGCAAAAAACTAACCTTGTCCTATTCTGAAAATTTTGAGAATTTCACTTAAGGCAAATGCATGAAATTGGGTCAAGCGTGTTTTCATGCTTTGAAATTAGAAGGAGCAATCTGATAGAGTGAGCGGCACTCGTTGAGCTAACTGCTAACTAAAAACTTGGTAGTCAACTGTAGCACTTCTTGAACTAACACAGGTGGTATAGCGAAGTAGAAGAGACGCATACATAACAATTTCAAAGAAAACAGTTCACTGGCAATAGCATAATTATGGAATGGTGGATTATCGGTAGTCGAATCATGGCATGAATGCTGAGTAGCAATATTATTTTGCCTCAGGAGGTAATTATGTACGCAAAGACAGAAAGCAAATCTATAAAGAATTGTTTTTTTGTTTGAATAACACTTTTTCTTGGGAAATATTTGAACATATGCCAAATTAACATGAATATAAAACCCTGCTCATTAGTGATTATAACATGCACTCCGACTTTACGCAACAAAATATAACAAATGTACTCAAACATTTCTCCTGCTGTGTGAGTGGCACCCTCAGTGTGCACTGGCACCAAATGTGTGGAGGTTACCGAATTCACCGATTGTCTCGTATGTGTCTACTCATCCCGACAGAGACCGTGATTGTTGTTGCACGCTGGCTGGTCACGACGGTGTAACCACGACTTGAAAAGCTTTCTCTTCTCTCTCTTTTGTTCCTGAGCCAGCGTCACCGAATTACGAAAGTCGAAGGCATGCGTCATTTTCAAAGTGTTTGGTGAGTTTTGTCTGAGAATGCGTGGTTTTTGAGATGTCCTCTTTGTGTTCATTAAAGCTCGTTCACCGCTTCCTACCAGTTTTGCCAATATAAGTGCAGTCGCAGCCACTGCACAGGAACTTGTAAACAGCCCTGTTTTGATCATTCGCAGGGGTGCTGTCTTTGGCCTTAGAGAGCACGTTTACCAAGGTTCAATGAGGCTTGAAGTTTGTTTTAATTTCCAGTGGACAAAGTGCTATTTGAACGGAGTCTGAAAAACGTTCAACGTAAGGTACAAAACAATTGGTTTTGTGTTTTCTCGCAGCACACTACTTTTTTCTCTTTTACATGTGTTTCTGGATGTCGTTGATAAACCTGCTCACATAATGGCTTCGTTACGATTCACCAAACACGTTTCCAACTATATGACTGCGAGTGCTGATCAGTGATGTATGCGACATCACATACAAGAGTGAAATAGGCAGGAAGCCACTAACAGGGCTCAAAGAGCACAAAGGAGACTTTGCAAAAGCCACCCATGCCACGCAATATAAGACAAAAGTCGTCGGACACTCTTCGACGACGGAACATGCCTTTGTCTTCAGTGATGAGACAACGCTAGCTTGGGAACAAAAGCGCGGCAAGAGAAATCTTCTCAAGTCGTGATTTTTTGCTGTGATAAGTTGGCACGCGACAACTGCGGCCGCATATTAGGCGACATACTAGACAAGCAGCAAACTGTGCAACCTTCCCTCATATGGTTTAAAGCATACTGAGTATGCCAGCTGCATATTTGGCAAAACGTTTATGTAAATCTTGATATAGTTTGCTGGGTTTGTATGAGTCTATATTTTTAATCATGAACTGGCCTGTGTTTTGGAACATATTTACATCTGCCCCTTAGTTATAAATCCGCTTCATACTGTGGTGTACTAAAAAGCATACTATTAATATTATGTTGATGTTATGAATGAATTTTTTATTTTGTTTATAGTACATATGCACGTGCCGAAAGAAGAAAATGAGCTGTAGAAATTCATCTTCCTTTCTAACCAATGCAGCTGATGAGGAGTGACAAAAAGGAATAATATGCTGTGAGTGCCATCTGTTTGATAACCACCATATTATATGACAATTTTAAACTACTAACAGTTTTCTTTGTGCATTGTTTATTTTAATTACGTCAATGAACATTGCCACCATGAAAATAACTAGGTAGACTAAATATGTTTGAGCTGAAAAACTGAAACAAGACCGTAAATAACCTCGAACTGCTGATTCTTTGCCATCAATAATGAGTAAAGAGCCGATCATTCCGCTCAATAAACTTGACAAATTTCATCCCTGCACTATTTAAGTTTCCTCACTGCTGTGTTTTTTCACTGCTGGGTTGTTACATAGCTTTTTGTCAGTCCTCACACAGCTTTCATAGGATGTTGCAGACAGATTTTGTCAGCCGATTTTCTGCACATATTAGAGAAGTGTTCGCATTTAATTCTTTTGTTTGCTTGATAAGCTACTAGTATGGGTATAATCACTTCCTCTTCTTAATTCAGGCCCTCATTACCAACTTATTGCCTCGAATCATGGCTTGTTCCACGGTCGTCACAGCCATCACCCTGCAATTGATGTTTGCCGACATCGTCGGCAGTGTACCCCTTTTAGACGTACCCTGCCCTGGTGAGCCTGTTCACTCAAGTCGAACCACATTGGCAAATTCTCGAGCAAAGACTAGCAACTTCAACATTCTGCTCAGCTTGCATATGTGAACTCCACTGTGCATGTGAACTATTGTGGCAGTATGACTAATAGTTGCTTCTCTGATGGTGATGCAGGTGGGTGTCCATTTGCCATTCTACTCTAAGTAATGGCATTTCCTGTGCCAGCTGCCGTTCCTATGCCCATTAGTATGATTGTATGTGTATTCATAGTTGAAATTTTTGGTGTTATATTTTTGTGAAAAATAGGGTACCCAGTCATAATATTCCTTCTGAATACCTTCGAAAAAACAACTTCCTTTCTAACGACTTCCGAAAACAAGTGAAAGTACTTTGCTACTTTTCCAGAGATGCGCGTAACCACTCGCTACGAAGTATCAACTTGGAAGCTGCAATCACTGCAAAACCAAAAAAGTTGAAATGCTAGTATTATATGCACATACGACATAAGAAATGCATAAATGAAAAATACTAGACAGTTGTGCAGAGCAGTGCATAACAATATACAGTTAACTTGAGCACACCTATGGACACAAATTCATAAAGTGTGGTCTGAATGAACAGGAATAATTGTGTCAAGGCTGTTTAATCGTTCAATGTACAAGAGGACAACAACTTGGTTATGAGCTTAACAGAAAATAGTTGCATGCCCCATTTATTTGTTTCGTGATCAATTTTTCTCACTTGGTTGTGGCTCAGAGGTCACTGTTTTGCGCGAATTACACTGAGCGTTTGCTCCACTGATTGCGTTTCGCTTTTTCTGAACGGGTGTTGGCTACCTTAATTTTATAGGCGTTTTTTATGTGATCAATAGGCCACATTCAATGAGCCGCTTTTAACTGAATGCGTGTCAGGCAGTAATCATTAAGTTCAGTTGCTTTCAAACTGATAAACTTCTTTTGCTGTGCAACATGTTTTGCTTCACAGACATCGGCAGGTTTTCTGTTTAGGTAAAAACAAGTTGTTTTGAACCTTTTAGACTCCGTAAAACAAGCTGTACCTGAGTGGGATGTGCCAGTTTTTCAATGCTGCAATAGTATCTCTGTTCATGAAATCATGACACAGACAGTCAACAGCAGTGGCAACCATCATTGTATAGAATGCATGCATCACTGCTGGAAAATTACCGACAAGGCATAAACGGCTGTCTATGGTATATAGCAGTTTCACCAGTGTCTTCTTCCTTGCCTATTCTCTTTCCCACTGATATCGTAGAAACTATTGATATAGCTTTTTCGTCGAACTTTTGCTGAGATTGTATAAAGAAGTTGAGTTTTCATTTTGCAACTGCATTTGTTTGTTACGGCCCAGCAGTTGACATAGTATGAAGGAAACTTGCAACGTGCCTTCATATTTATTACTGAATGCTTAAAATGTGTTTTGTAACACTTCCATACATGTCTTGCTCTCTGATGACAAATAAATAAGAAGTAAGTAATCTTCGTAAATAAATGTCTTCGTTTTTTTGATTGATTGATATGTGAAGTTTCACGTCCCAAAACCACCATATGATTATGAGAGACGCCATAGTGGAGGGCTCCGGAAATTTCGACCACCTGGGGTTCTTTAACGTGCACCCAAATCTGAGCACACGGGGCTACAACATTTCCGCCTCCATCGGAAATGCAGCCGCCGCAGCCGGGATTTGATCCCGCGACCTGCGCGTCAGCAGCCGAGTACCTTAGGCACTAGACCACCACGGCGGTGCCGTCGTTTTTTTTTTCATATGGCATTCAGACGATTCGGCATGTTCTGTCCCGCCTAAGCTGTATGACTGCATGTCCTCATGGTTGCTTTGATTCTGCACATAAAAATACTGCGCTCTCAACACAAGTTCACTTATTGTAGTCAGTGCTTACACAGAGCAAAACCACATTTTTCGATGCTCTAAAAATGCAGTATGTATATCACATGTGTTGAAAGCTTTGGTATTTGAAAATTGTGTTTCTGGTTTTACGGACATGCACAAGTGTGTTTCGATATTTTTACAGCTTGGCTGTTCCAACACCACTTCTTTATGCATGTACGAATCTGTTAATAAAGAGCTGTTAGGAAACAGTTTTTGTGCATAGACAATAGTATTGCGATTTTTCACACCATACCAGAGCTTTTTTCCTAGCCAGAAGCTTTGCGGTGGTTCCCACAACAAGTCAACATGCCTTTTATTATTAACGCACACACAGTAATATATATCTTCTGTGCACGTCGCATGAAAGTCAACACGTCACACAGAAATGTTGACATCACGTTGCTGGCAAGTTGACATTACGTTGCTGCTATGTTGCGAAAACATTGCAATGATGTTGAAAATGTGATTCTGGACGTTGCCATATTGTCCTGAATGTTACAAGCAACGTTATCGTGTGATAAAAAAAGAAGACGTTGAGCGCGTTAGGGCAACGTTGCTGACTGATATCTGAGTGCTTTCGTTCAACGTTGGGATAACATTTTGCGTTACTTGGGTCCACGCCCCACGTAAAGGGTCAGCAATGGAGCCTAGCTTGCTTACAATGCCTGCCTTTCTTTTTCGTTTTTCTCTCTCATTTACACACTAGATCTCCTCTGTTTTCGCGTTTCATCTGTATCCACACCTCTGAATTTACGCAATCAATCTAGATATTCACCTGGAATGTGATATATGCACCGACGGCAACTTTCGTTCAATCATGGGAAGGTTAGTATTATTTATTTTATAGCGGTTAACTTTTTTCATGTGCTGCTTAAAGCAAGCCTAACAACTCGTTTTAATCAATTACAGAAAGAGAACGTGGGCTCCGTAACACGATTATTCTTCATCGTTATCAGTGTCATCGTCATCGTATTAGTGTACAGTGGTTACCTGTACTTGTACATTACCTTGCATCGTCATCGGTGTCATAGTCATCGTCCCTGCAGACGCAGACAACTCACAGCGCTAACCCCTAAGAAGCTTCGCCTCTAAAAGGCACTTTGTAACATCTGAGAGTTATCAAAATCGAGGCTTCTTAGAAATTACGGTGATACAGAAAAACATGTGATAAACACTTACGTTAATTAGTTCATTTCCATACGTTCGGGTTTCACGTGCAAGTATTGTTAGCTGCTCTCGTTGTGAACCACACCGTCATGTTCTATTACAAATAAACATTCTTTTAAGATGAAACTCTGGGCGCTTATAGTAAAGTTTATTTCAGAGTTTACGACAGCATTCGCGTTAAGGCACGGCAGTGGAGATCACTTTACGGCCGGTGCTGTTCTGCACCCATCAATCTACACCTTGAATGACTTGCACATTGAACATTTCAGTTTTTGTTAAAAAATAAACCAAATAATGAGTTTCCTCTTGAACATCACAGCTACACGACGTCAAATGGAGGTACTTCCTTGTTCATGCACCAAATACTTCCTACCGCCGTAAGCCAAGCCCGTGCTGTCAAAGAGACATAAACGAGAATTCTTATCAGCATAATGGCTGCAAGCAGAAATGTATTCCTTGAAATTACAGACACCAATACAGTTTGTCAAAAACTTTGCACCCATCGCTGATTCAATTCCTACTAAATCTACCACCAACGTCAAATTTAGCTTGAAAATTCGGCACTAACAAGCTTGAACTAATGTGAAAAGACATGCAGTCGCCACTGATTCCGGAACACTTTCACGAAAACGCACATGCAGAAATACACGCAGGAGAAACTTGCTTTGGACTTGGCCACACGGTTTCACAACAGGAGAAAGGCCGAGGAAGGGTCATCACCAACTCTAGCCTATCGCTGTCGTAGGCGGAATCAAATTGTTCGACGACAGAAAAATAGTGTCTTTTCATTATTTACGCAATATAAAACTTTAGCCACTGCCTATACACCAGGACTGAAGATCTCTAGTGGCCACCACACCTTGTATTGACTAGGAAGCTTTAAGGACACTCCCAGATAACTCGCAAGGTGCAGTTCGAGACATCGATAATTCGACATTATCGTTCTTTAAAAACCCGGACGTAAACACTCGGCCACTTCAATTTTTATGACCAAATAGGTACAAACATCCATAAATACAAAGGATGGTGGATCAAACTGCGATAGGCCGCTGGACCGGCCCTCCTCCCCCGACATTAACAGCAGCAACATGATGAGAACTCCCACTTGTTACAAAATAAAGTAAAAGTGCACAAAAAAAACGAAAAAAATCAACTTGAAACATCAAAGCATAGTTATTTTTTTAGTACCAAAGTAATTTGTCTTTCAAAGACGTATGACGTAATTTTTTTAATGAACCTATGTATTGTTAGGTAAAAACAGTAGAAAAGTACTTAAAGTTCATAGCTCGCGCCGGGTCGCGTAACTGCCCAATGATCGATATGTCGGTTAAGGCGAGATATTACTTCTTGGGTTGGGACGTTCGTGATGCTCTTCATACGAGTAGTGCCCTCAATCTATTGTTTCACGTGTAAAAGAACACATGAGCTGCTGCTCACATACACTTGATCAACTCGGATAATTTTGAAGTTCAGAAACGATCACACGTATACTAATTTTAGGGCACGTCACCAATAGCCCGCAATGCTTGAATTTGCATTGGGACTGAATAATGTAATCATTTTTCTGTACTGTTTGACCAAATAACGTGAGAATTGAGGAGATGCGAAGCAAGTAGTGCATTATATACGATCAGTTTCTGTTGTATGTATATCTGGCATCTACGCAACACGCTTGAGGATTCGCAAAACTTAGATTTCAAAAAATCGGTAAGTTGGTCCCAAGTAGTCAGTTTATAAAAAAACTAACACCCAGTGTTCTAGCTATCGCGAAAAGTTATATTTTTTGTGTTTATTCCAAAACGCTTCGAAAATTGTAAAGAGTGGACTTGACTCTAAAAAGCACTGAATTTTTTCTAAAGCATTTTATCGGAAGTGAGTATTTTCACCAATAAAACTTCATTTTCCAAACTACTGAGTGAACAACATTTGTTCCTAAATGTATCAAACTGCCATCATTAGCGTACATAATCTAGATAATCAAATCTACAATAATGAAGAAATTATATATACATATATATACATATATATATATATATATATATACATATATATATATATATATATATACATATACATATACATATATATATATATATATATATATATATATATATAAATGAAGTAAGGGTAAGAAGTGTATACCTAAGGGCTCGTTTTTCCGTGTTTTAACACAATAATAATAAGATCTAACAGACAGTAATGCCAAGGAATGTACAGGGGAAGGAATTAGAACCAATGGAATGTAAATAAGAAGAAAGAAAAGTGGATGAAAAAAATAACCAGCCGTGAGCAGGAATCGAACCTACGACCTTCGAATAACGCGTTCGATGCTCAAACCACTGAGCTACCACAGCGGCCTTTCCTCCATCCACTTGTTTGGGTTTATATGTGAATTTAGAAGTAGAAGTGACAATCAGCGCCATCTATAAGCCAAGCGACGAGTGCGAAGACACTCTTTTATAAGCATGTTTGGCGTCACGTAGCACGTGAACTTTATTATGAGCGGGCAGCTGAATAATAGTCCCTCGTATTTTTTTAATTTTTTCATCCACTTTTCTTTCTTCTTATTTACATTCCCTTGGTTCTAACAACTTCCCCTGTACATTCCTTGGCATTGCTGTCTGTTAGATCTCAATAATATTGTGTTAAAACACGGAAAAACGAGCCCTTAGGTATACACCTCTTTCCCTTATTTCATTAAAAACGAGGGTCTCGTACTGGCAGACTTGGTGTCATTAGGTTGTATACGAGGGACTATTATTCAGCTGCCCGCTCATAATAAAGTTCACGTGCTACGTGACGCCAAACATGCGCATGAAAGAGTGTCTTCGCACTCGTCGTTTGGCTTATAGGTGGCGCTGTCACTCCATCTTCTAAATTCACACATAAATCAAAAAAGTGGATGGAGGGAAGGCCGCTGTGGTAGCTCAGTGGTTAGAGCGTCGAACGCATTATTCGAAGGTCGTAGGTTTGATTACTGCTCACGGCTGGTTATTTTTTCATCCACTTTTCTTTCTTTTTATTTACATTCCATCGGTTCTAATAACTTCCCCTGTACATTTCTTGGCATTACTGTCTGTTAAATCTCAAAAATATGATATATATATATATATATATATATATATATATATAACAAATAAATGTGAGCCCTGTATGCTGCTCTAAGGAACACCCTGCCTAATCGTTTTAGTGAAGAGTGATGTCTGTTTATTATTACACAATAGTATTTAATTGTCATGTAACGTTTCATTAAATGTAAACACACCCCTCCGACTTGTTTACTCGAAAAGGACTCCACGGAGGCGGACTATATTTACCGCGTAACTGTTGATCAATTGCTGCGTGAAAATCTTGCCGATGGCAGCATGTTGGCGTGAGGAGGTGCCGACGACTTTGTCAAACAGGAGCAAGGGATTCCGAATGAAGAAGATTGGCAGAGTAGTTGTAAGGCAGGACCACCGTTGTACTCGGGGTGTTCAGGCAAAAATAGGTGCCATCATTCTTGACGAACGACGTCGTCCTAACGAAGAACTTGCCAGCCTTAGCTAGCTAGTTTGTCGTTGTACCTTCAACACTGCGACAGTTCCGCAACCTCTTCACAATGACTTGTTTGTTTTTCTTACCAGACAAAATAATGTGCTTACCTCACTGCTCTCTAAAATTATGCAAAGCCATTCATTTTCTCGGACAACGAATAATTTATTGTGTCCTTCGTAAAGTACTTGATAGGTTTTTTTGAAAAAAAAAAACATACGCGCAAAGAGAGGCTATAACTAACTAACGTTTTGAAATGCAGAAAGCTTCTACATTTTCGGAACCTTTAAGAGCATGCAGTATCACTAAAGAAACAGAAAGAGATTGCAAAAACCTTAATTTTGTTATGTGTCTCACCTCTTGTTTCACCTGTTAACATTTTTCTCTGACATTTTATAAATCAGCTAATTTATTGTTTCTAGTCCTTTTGTTATTAGTGTTATCTATCCGCTATGCCTAAGGCCTGAAATATCAGGCTAGCAGTATTCAATATAAATAAATAAATAAATAAATTCAGTATGCCGGCAGTTTTCAGCGCTAAAACACTTCGATATTGATTATGCTGCCAAATACTATTGCCTCTTTAATTCTCAACAGTGCGAGTTGATTAGCTTACTAACTTGTAAGAACATAACTCGGCGCCAAACTAATATTGATTTTTTGGGTTTAAACAGGGGTGAAAAAAATGACTCGTTACGGTCAAATGAGAAAATTTTAAACTGTTTAAGCGTTGTTTTTTACAAGAGTTCTGATAGTTATGAAAATGAAAGATAATATTTGAGGTTGACCAAACACAAGCAGACCCAGACTCCGCAGTATATTTCTCAATACCTGCTATGATGAAATTTTTACAGTTCGCAATATCTCCTCAGCGTTTATAGGTGGCTAACTGAGGTGATACCTGGCGACCAAGTGCGAAACTGCAGCCATAGAAAGTTTAAGTTTTATAACCTTTTGTTGATGTATTGATATGTAGATTTTAACGCCTAATAACCACCATATGATTATGAGAGACCCGTACTGGAACGCCGCGGAAATTTTCCCCACCTGGGGTTCTATAACGTCCACCCGAATCTGATACAACATTTTGTGAAGATTCAAAAAAAAAAACAAGTAGGTTGCGTTTCTTGGGCAGCATTTATCGCTCAAGAAGGACATAGTATAAATTGTGAATGAATGTGTTCCATGAACTGTTTCGTTCTGACATGAGGTGTATTTGCAATGCAGGTCATCGGCCGAATATTAACGTAATGAACAATACGCCTGTAGTCCCAAGGCTCACAGAGCTGCAGTCTAACTTTGCTGATACCCGATACCCGCGGGAGTAGGTCGACGAAATTTCTTGACACTTCGTCGTGATAAAAGAGACATGTATGATGTAAAAAGACTCTGGCGTTACGTATCACCATATGTTACCCTTTCCATGGTTTTCTTGCTGACTTCATTCGTAAGCCCAGGGTATGTCCACAATTATCGAAATAGGTCCAACCACCCCATAAAACCTCGTTAAAAGCCACAAATGCACCATACACAGTATAGGCTGATAGTTTCATCATGAATTGATTATCGTAAATATTTATTATTTATTTATTTATTTATTTATTCATATACCCTAAAAGTCCATCTGGGCATTACATAGGGGGGGGTATTTACAATACAGCAAGGTTATGTGCAAAACAGAAATATTTACACAGAACACGAAAACAATAAAAAAAGTAAATGCAGAAACAAATTTTGCACCAAAGAAGACATGGTAATGTAGCACTCAGTATGGCATTAAACAATATGTGCGATGACTGATGTAATATTGGTGCTAGACTAAATGAAAGAAAGCCACAAAATGTTAGGGATCTACATTGCACATTTCCGTTAATCTGCGGACAAACGTGTCGTGATCACGCACAGTTGCAACATCACTTGGTAGTTTATTCTAATAATAAATAGCAAGAAACAATGGTGGGTCACGAAGGAAGCTAGTACGGGCAAACATGGGCTGTATTTTGTAAGCATGATCCACACGTGAAAAATGTGATGAGCTGGTTTAATCTGTAAATGTAAAAAATATGACTCACTGAAATAAAGCTTGTGGAAATAAGACAGCAGAGCGAGAAGCCTACGTATTTATATAGTCGGTAATTTCAACGACGTTTTAATAGCTGCTATGCTATATAGCCGAGATTATTTTCCTGTGATAAAGCGGGCTGCTTTGTTTTGAATGGCCTCAAGTTTATGAATAAGGTATTGCTGGTTTGTATTCCAATTAAGGGCGGCGTATTCCATTTTCGAGTGAACTAAGGTTGTATATGCGAGAAGTCTGGTGGATTGGTTAGCAGAGTCCAAATTTCGTTCAATAAATCCTAGAGCTCTTAAAGCCTTACTGTCTATTGCCTTAAATGAGCATTTTATGAGAGGTTGTGTGCAAGATGAACTCCTAAGTATTTTATTGTGGTCACATTTTCCACTAGCCTATTGTTTATCATGCAAGAATGCAGCTCAGGTTTCGTAGTTTTTGTAAATTCAATATACTTTGTTTTTGAAACATTAATTTTCATTTGCCTTTGGCAGCACCATCGGAAGATTTGGTTAATGTCAGACTGCAGCGCGCTCGTATTGATATGACTAGTAATTTGTCTGTAAATTACACAACTATCTGCAAAAAGTCTGATTGGGGATGACAATTGGTTACTTATATCAATAACATAAATTAGGAATAGGATTGGCCCTAGCACGGTACTTTGAAGAACACCTGATTTTACCTTTACTAATGGAGACAAGGTATTATTAACAAAAACAGACTGATAGCGATGAGACAGGAAATTAGCAGCCTTTTTACAGATATTAGGGTTGATGTTCAGAGCGCGCAGTTTCATATTTAGGCGGATATGGGGGACCTTGTCGAAGGCTTTGGCGAAATTTATAAAGAGAGCATCGACGTCTGTTTTATTATGTATCGATTCTTGAGTTGCGCGTAAGTTGTGTTTAAGTTCTGCAGCCGTAGCTGCTGCGAGCTCACATCAACCCCCAATAATGACGGCGCATTTAAAAACAGGTGTTCGTTGAATCTATTGCACACAAGAGGGGCAAACAACAGAGTTCATGCTTGAATCGCGCCAAAATAGCATGCATGGCAGTCGAGTATACTACCGCAGAGCCTGCGCCTTAAGCTTTTCTGAACAAGGACTGTTAAGTCACCTTAGCAAATGGAATGTTTTTCGCAGATGAATGGAATCATACCAGGTGCCAAGCCATGGTAGCAGCGCAATGAGTGCGATGTCTCAAACTTTTCAACTCTTACAAAAAAGCCATCGAAAATTCTTTGTAGTCATTTGGCACACAATATAAAAGTGCTTAGCTACTTAGGAGTGTGTATTTATTGCTTTAAAGACGTTCTGTGAGTAACAAGACTGCATTATAAGTAGATTTCAAACGAAATCTGTACTCAAGCTAAACATGACAAGAGCTTGCGGGCATTTTGGTTATATTCCGAAAACCGAAGCTAAATAGCTTATAAACGGTATTGTTGTGGGGCATCAGTTCCGCGGGATCCCGAAATGTGGTAGAATCATCTGTTAAGAGGAACAACAAGCACCGGTTTACAGCATAGAACCAAGAGGACATTCATACAGATTTTTCTAAACGAAATATTAGTTGCGAAAAATTTGGTACTGTCTGAGAATGGAACCCTCTCAGGGTAGTTGCTCTATCATTTCAGCTATATAATAGGCTAAGAATAGGCAACGTCAGGGTGCATCGATAGGCAACTAGGAGTAGATAGACACATAACACTACAATTTGTTCTACAGAATCTGGAAAGGGTGCGAAAAGGTCAGGAAAGGGAACTGGCAACTGCCTTACGCGTGGTTGTCAGTTCCATTTATTTTCTTCGTAAAATTCGTAGTATTATCAGTGTAAAACTAGTACAACTTTCTTGGACCGCCCTCGCTCTTGATATTCCCTGAAAGTGCTTTAAATAGTAAGGAACCAATGGCGTGTTTTATGCTTTTAAAACTCAAAATTATTTTCTTATCACATGCTTTGGTGTGAGAGAAAGTGGAGTTTTCTTTACATTCATCGCTTTCCAACATTTAGCATAGTGCTAAAACACAAGTGGAGATTTTTTTTTCATGCAAAAAACAGCTACTCATCTTTTTTTTACCTGCACTTCATAGCTCATGATTCCCATCTACAAACAATTGTTTGAGGCCTAAAAATAAAACTGCACGATTGTTATCCCAAGTACTATTGTAAGACATGGACTTTTATTTTGATGGCTTTAAAGGTGTTCTCGTGCTTTATACACCGTGTGCACCGTGACGTAAGCGGATCGGCATGCATTATGTTTTTTTTCAAGGAGATAACGATTCAAGAAGCGAGGTTTATGAAAATCGGTATGAAAAATTATTTCTTTTGTAAAGCTCCCTCTCGGGCGTTGCACATTGATATCAAGCAGAAACATATAGACTTTTTTATAAATACTTTAGAAACAATTGTTACATTGAGATGTTCGAAACATACATTTAATTCAGCTATGCTTGAAAAATGCTGTTGACGAGCCCAGGGATTACGTTTTTTTTAATGCCAGCAGCATTGTGAACAGGCGGCTCCTAAAACTCTGTTAAATCACTGAGCCAATGACATGAAACAATCGTCCATGAAATGAACACTACGCACGTGCACAATTGGGCAGAAAACTGGTGTAAGCTCAAGTGCAAATAACGTACTTACCAAAGGTGAGCATGTTTTTTTCTTATTTGTAGCAAAACGAACAATCAAATCTCACAAGTATTTATGTGAAGATGCAGAGGTACTTTAAAAAAGCTTTTTTTTTAAACTGCGTTGGCTTTGTCATAGAAACCATTTCATGAAGGAATGCAAACTGTATAAATTTATAATGTTGGTGATGTGTTCACGAAAACTTGAAGAAATGGCATTTGGCTTTCCGGAGAACAAACAGGGTGTCCCATCTATATTTAGCCAGAATTTAAAATTATCCCGGCATATGCGATTACGACGCGACTACATGCATGTTGCTGACCGTTATCTGGAGTTAATCCTACTGTTTTTTTTGTTTCAAGTTATTAATTATCTGGAGCTGTTTAATTACCTGACTTTGAAGAAACGAAGATACATAAAAATTTCAGTGAGAAAGTTGTAAATCACTTTGAAAAACGCCCGATTAGACAGTTTTAAACTTTATGTCTGTCAAACATTAGTATTTTTCTGCTAACCACAATTGCCTGCGAAATACAAATAGTAGCACGTGACAAACCACTTGCGCGCCTACGCCTGCCGGGATCCTGGTGCTCCCTGACGTTCCGCGTACTAACGATACGCTTTCCTCACACCGGTTCATGACAGCGATAAGCAGTCACAGTGGTTATCGCTTTTGGGGCCGGTAGCAAAACGTGTTCTTCGCAAAGCCACCACCATTGTTGCGTCCCTGTCGAGACAGCACACGATCGGGCAAATGTTCAGTCGTTCATACGCGGAAAGTTATTGAGCACCACAATCGTTGTGAGCGTTTTTTTGTATTTTGCGGGCATTCGTAGTTAGCAAAAAAACACTAATATTTAACATGTATAAAGTTTGTAACTATCTAATCGGACGTTTTGTTAGCCGATTTACAACTTCCTTAGTGAAAATTTTATCCATCTAGGTCCTATCTAAAATACGTTAATCAAACAAATCTAATTAGGCACTGTTTTACAACTTGAAAATCGGTCTGACTAACTCTAGTGAACAGCCAGAAACAGTCAATTGGTCGGGTTGAAATTGCGTGTGTGGCCATATTTTTAAGCTAGGCCTAAATATAGTGGAGCACCCTGTATACACGTTATGAATTAGCTAGCGTGAAATTCATCAAAAAAATACAACTTTTCAGAATATCCAGATGGACTACAGTGTGAGTGCGGACGTGGGGATGAAATTATTAGTGCGAAACCATGGGAGAAAGTTCTGAAAATGTTATCTGTTATCGCTTACATACCAGTGGCCCACGTCTGAAAATTGACCTTGCTACACCTAATCTAGTAACGCTCCTAAGATGCTCGTTTACAGTTTAAAATGAGATAGATAGATAGATAACTTTATTGTACACCGAGGGAGGAGAGTCGGGTTTTACCCCGACGCCCCTGCGGGCCGCTCCCACGTTGGAACAGGCAGGGAGTACCTGCCTGCGGCATCGTGGGCCCCTTGGATTGCCCGAAGCTGACGGTGACGATCCGTACTTTTGATGGCGGAATAAAACCCTTGTCTTGGGATGATTTGCGCCTTGAGTTCCTTGGGTATGTGGGGGCAGTCCCACATCATGTGTTCAAATGTACACACACACCCACAGTCCGGGCAGTCAGGAGATATATCCATATAAATAGATACATTAGCTGGGCAGGGGTAAACCCCTGTCTGTAGTAGTCTGAGCGTGACTTCTTGTCCTCTGGTAAGATGCGAATGGGGTGGAGGAAAGACCCTACGACTCAAACGATAATGTGAAGTGACTTCGTTAAATGTCGCTAGAACGTCCCGCGACCCTCGATCAGCCGCACCCCCATCCAGAGGATCGGCCCCGGGCGGGGCGGAGCGGTCCAACGTGCCAGGGCCGTGAAGCCCCGCGCGGAAGGCAAGTCCTCGCGCCCGGGCGTGGGCCAATTCGTTGGAGTTGGTGATGCCGCTGATCGTGGAGCCCATATGGGCCGGGAACCAAATGATCTCGTGTGGAGTGATGGTCCTACCTCTGAGAATTCTAGCAACAGGTGGGGAGACCCTGCCAGAGGCAAAGGCTCTAACCGCCGAACGGGAATCAGAGTAGATCTGAACACGGGATGAATCCAAAAGCCCTAGTGCGATGGATACCTGTTCAGCTATTGCTGGGGAGGTTGCCTTGACAGAGCATGCCGACATTACTGTACCTCGCTCAGAGACCGCAAAGGCCACATAACGATTCCTATCCGCACGCGCAGCGTCCGTGAAGGTCGACGATCCCGACTTCGAGTGCACCTGCTCCAAAATTTTCTTGGCTCTAGCCCTTCTCCTTGCGACGTTAAATTGAGGGTGCATATTCCTAGGAATAGGATAAACTACGAGTGCCTGTCTAACGGCGGAGTCAAGAGAAGTCATCCGCTCTTCCTGGAGTATTGTAGAAATTCCGGCACGTGCCAAAATCTCCCGACCCGCCCGGGTGACCGAGAGGCGAGAGATCTGCGCCGTGCGTTGAGCCTCTATAATTTCATCCAACGTGTTGTGAATTCCTAATGCTAACAGCCCCTCCGTGCTAGTTCGGATTGGAAGGCCGAGTGCCCTTTTAACAGTTTTACGGATCAGTACATTGAGCTTCTCCCTTTCTGCAGCGAGCCAGTGATGCATAGACGCAACATAATGAACGTGACTCATGAGGAAGGCATGAAAGAGGCGAAGAAGATTGTCCTCCTTCATGCCTCCTTTCCTGTTAGAAACTCTAATAATGAGGCGAAGCGTAGCCGCAGTATGTTGCTCTAATCTACGTAAAGTTTCCGTGTTACGTCCATCCGCTGAAATGAGCATGCCTAATATCCTGATACAGCTAACCTTGGGAATTCTAGCCCCACTAGCAGTCAATAATGTCACATCCACCTGCTCAGGGGGGACCCAGTCCTTAGGTCGCCGTCCTTGTCTGGTGGGCCTGTATATTAATAGCTCAGATTTACTACTTGAAAGCTTTAAAGACATACGACTGATGTTTCTTTCAACCGTGTTGACCGCCTCCTGCAATCTGTCCTCAAGGCGCCCTATGGCACCGCCTCGGACCCACACCGTGATATCATCCGCGTAGAGCGCACTTTCCAACCCCTCGAGTTCGTCCAGTTCGCGAGCAAGGCGAGTCATGCCAATATTGAAAAGAAGCGGGGAGACGACTGCCCCCTGAGGGGTTCCACGTGAACCTAATTCGTACCGTTCTGACTTCAGCTCCCCCAACTTAAGAGTAGCCGTTCGGTCACTGAGAAAAGCAGCGGCAAAATTATAAAATCGCGCACCCAGGTTCATGTCATTTATGGATTCCAATATGTGGGCATGAGATATGTGATCAAACGCCTTAGCCAGATCGAGACCAAGTATGGCCCTGGCATCGCGAGTGCTGTCGTCAATGATGTGAGATTTAAGGAGAAGCATCACATCCTGCTTTGAGAGGTGTGGACGGAAACCCACCATATTCGGAGGGAGGAGACCCTCATCCTCGATAAATGCACAGAACCTATTATTCAGAACATGCTCATAGACCTTTCCAACACAAGATGTAAGTGAGATGGGGCGGAGGCTGTCAAGGCTGGGCTTTTTGCCCGGCTTAGGGATGAGGATCACCTCCGCATGTCTCCATTCCTCGGGGAACGTGCCATCAGCCCAGTGTTTGTTAAAAAGGTCGGTGAGAAAGTCAATTGAGGCGTCATCAAGGTTCCTCAAAGTCTTGTTAGTGATCTGGTCAGCCCCGGGTGCCGACCTGCCATTGAGATCCATTAGCGCCATCCGAACTTCAGCTGTCGTGATATTCTCATCAAGCTTGGATTGCATCCGCCCACTATAGAGGGGGGGCTTGGAAAGGGTGGGATCCATCCCTCTAAGCGGCAAATATTTGCTTGCAAGCATATCGCAAACCTCCTTTTCTGAGCTGTCTCTGAGAGCCGCGCTGACTATGCGGTCGACCACCCGGCACTGACTACCCTTGCTTTTTTCGGGCCCCATCAGATGTTTAAGCAAGTTCCATTTCCCCCCAACACGCATTTGTCCATCTACCATGTTGCATGTCTCCTCCCATCGCGCTCTCTCAAGCTGCATGGAGTAGGTCTCGATCTCCCTGTTAATTTCAGCAATCCTTCGCCTTAACCGCCGATTGAGCTTGTTCAGTTTCCAGCGCTCCCTAAGGCCATTTCTGGCCTCGAAGAGGTGGGCAAGTTTGCTATCCATGGTTCCAATCTCTGGCGGCGTCTCGATGACCTTTGTGGCCCTCTTAACGTCGCTAGATAAGTTCTGTTTCCAATCCGCAAGATTTTCCCAGCAGCCCCCATCTTTACGAATATCGCGGAAAAGATCCCAGTCTACTATAGTGTGTTTCCTGCTAGCTGTGACAGTTGCCGACAGCGTAGTTTCTAGTATATAATGGTCGCTACCTAAGTGTTCATATAAATTAGTCCACTCGCAGTGATCCTGAAAATTTGTAAAAGTCAAATCAGGCGTAGTGTCCCTACAAGCTGAATTTCCTATTCGCGACGGATAACGGGGGTCAGTCAGCATAATCATGCCCAAGTCATGCGTGCTCTTGTAAAGTGAGTCACCCTTCGTTGTAGTTTTTGGATACCCCCACGCAGTGTGTGGCGCGTTAAAATCTCCAGACACCAAAAGCGGGATCTTCCCGCGGTTCGCGAGACTCATAGCCTTTGAAATAAGGGCATAAAAGCGGTCCTTCGAACGTTTCGGGGAACTGTAAACATGTAAAATTAGCAACCCCTTGAGCAGTCGCCTCCCGGGGAGAAGCTCAATGCACTGATATTCTGATTTAAATCGCTTGTCAAGATCGTGATGTACGAGAGCCGAGATTTGCTTGGAAACGCACACCGCTATCCCCCTTTTTAAAATGAGAGTCCACCGCGTTTTTGATGGGAAGCAGAAATGTTTGTGCTACAAGCGCTTTTAGCATATATATATATATATATATATATATATATATATATATATGTATATATATATATATATATATATATATATATATATATATGTATATATATATATATATATATATATATATATATATATATGAAGTAAGGGTAAGAAGTGTATACCTAAGGGCTCGTTTTTGCGTGTTTTAACACAACAATAATGAGATCTAAAAGACAGTAATGCCAAGGAATGTACAAGGGAAGTTATTAAAACCAATGGAATGTAAACAAGAAGAAAGAAAAGTAGATGAAAAAATTACCAACTGTGAGCAGGAATCGAACCTACGACGTATATATATATATATATATATATAAGTATACTGCTCACGGCAAGTTATTCTTTCACCCACTTTTCTTTCTTCCTATTTAGTTTACATTGGTTCTAATAAACTTCCCCTATACAATCCTCGGCATTATTGTCTGTTAGATCTCATTAAAATAGTGTCGAAACACGGAAAAACGAGCCCTTAGGTAAACACTTTTTTTGCTTTTATATATATATATATATATATATATATATATATATATATATATATATATATATATATATATGTGTGTGTGTGTGTGTGTGTGTGTGTGTGTGTGTGCTTTCATGAACACTCCCTTTAAGGTAAACCAAATTAGCTGAATGGTTTCACGAAAAGGAGTCACTGGTCGTGTCATGAATTATGCGATGATCTCGTCGCGTAGGTCACTGATCTCTTCCCTCCAGTCACGTGTGACACGTACCCGTATAGCATGGACAGGTATTTGCCGCAAATGGTTGAGTTTATATGTACCCAGAAGCGGCGAGAACAGATTAGTAGTTATAACACGAGAGTGTTAAGACAAAGCTGACGTCAGCAGCGGTTGTTGACAATGCAAAAAATTAATGTGAGGGTGCCAGCAAATGTAGAAACCCAGCATTTTGCTAGGTACATGAGCACTCTAGCACAGATTTATGCAAGCTATCGGAAATTCTCATCAAACAGACGCTAATGCTTGTGAAACATAAGCTGTGGTTGGCGCGCTGGCTTTTTATTTTGGAAACATTACACGTGTACTCCTAAGATAATACGGCCATGTCGCATTAACGTCAATTGTGTAGTTAAGCGGAATCCGGTGTGATTGATTTACGTAGCAGCACCCAGAGATACCATCTTCGCGAAAAGAAGCGCTACATATCAGGTTACCGCTCCTGGTATTGCTAATCTTCATGTTTATGTAGGAATCTTCCCCAATGCGTAGCTCTAAATGATGTATCTTAAACATATTCGACTGTGCAAGCCATGTCCGTGCGTACCTTTGTATATATATTTGGCGTCTTTTTGTAACGTTTCGCTCAATAAAAAGTTTCAGAACTGACACATTCCCTGCGTTGATTAGCATAACACAGATTTCCAAGGTGCTTGTGATCTGCGGAATTTTTTTCCCAGGACCTTTCGTGAACCCATGCAAAATGTGCAGGGTAATTGTTTAGAAATTCACTCCCATGTAATGAACCATTATGAAATAACTATTCTGTAGTTGCGCATGAACTGCGAATACTTTTCTACGGGATAGAAACTTCTGGCGTATACACTGGACATCATTGTTAACTTATAATATGCAAATGTATCACTACTAGTACGTGGGTAGGAATACATTACTGCCGGAGAATGGGGTATACTTTTTTTGGTTTTAGGATAAAAAAACTGCTATTTTGCTCAAACTCATATATCCCTAAAGGTAACTAAACACAGCGTTATTCTGCGTTAACCTGTGATGGAGCTCCTGCAACGAACTTTCAGCTGTTCAGTTGTGATTCCTCCGTTCAACACACATAGCTTGCTTAGCACTCAACTCACTTCGCATGCTCACATAGCGCGCACAAACTAAGGGGCCGAGGTGCTAATAACTTTGTCCTTTGTGTTGAACTTTTTATTGCAAATTGGTTTTTATATTTGATGTCGCAGGGCTACGCTGCATGCTTGCCTCGTGAGATAAATAAAATGTCAGTTTTCTGCTTTATTTCTATGTGGTAGTTCATTTTTTTTTACTAGAATTGCAAGTAAGTGTGGTGCTATTTCGGTGACTCTATGTAAGAATGACGTATGCATTTTTTTCTTTCACTTTCCCACACCAGTTTTTGTATGTGGTCAGCGCTTGCCAAATATCAACTGACTAGAAAGCCTAGTCAAGCTCACAGGAGCTTTTTCTTCCCATGCCCTCTACTTGATGAAGTTGTAAACAAAATGACTGGTTCATAAAAAGATCTATTGATTGATATCTGCTTAAACACTGTTGATTACCTAGCATAATACCAGCAAATTTGATTTTAGGCAGTTGATCTTGTTATGTAAGTAACGTGTTCTTTACACCACTGGCTATTCTTGAAGTAAATTTGCCAGAGCGCTTGTGCTGGCCAGTCTAGCTCCAAGCTCAAGCAGCAAAGCGACCTTCATCTTCTTCGTGGGGCGCACACGCGCCTCGACACTATGCATTCCGGCCACGTACATGTAGCTGACCCCTGTCGGCAAAGGCACGTCATAAGGCGAGTGGTACTGCTTCAGGAAAGTGGCGTTTACAATGTCGCTGACCTGAGGGCTGGATGAAGACGATCACAGAGCAGGAGTGATTTCGTAAGCCTGAGTGGAGTCACCACACCAAGCTCTTTCTATGGCCCAGTGTACCTTGAGAGCAGTTTGTCAGACAGGCCGACGTGCCTGGTCGGAGACCACAGCAGAACAAACGAATCGCGCTCAAAGGGCACATGATGGTGTCGTTGATCATACCGACGTCGTTGGTTTTTTGGGAGGTGAGAAGGCGCACACGAGCGGCTTCGCGTGCGTGGGCGGCCCGGCTGATGGCGTCCAGGGCATATTCTGTGGTCGGAGCTGCTGACAACGGAATGACAGTATCGAGGGTCAATATGGGTTCGCGGGCCGAAAAACAGAAAAAACGTTGAGTAACCAGCTGTGTCATGGCGAGAAGAATTGTACGCAAATGTTCAAGAGCAAGGTTCAAGTTGGAGTGGTATAAGGAAACGTACTTTAAAATCATGTAGCTTCGGTTCAGACATTCTGTGAGGCAATATATTTGCAGATGGTACAAAGTTGTGAGCTTTTAGCGCGT
The DNA here is from genome assembly GCA_013436015.1 of Rhipicephalus annulatus. Taxonomy (NCBI): domain Eukaryota; kingdom Metazoa; phylum Arthropoda; class Arachnida; order Ixodida; family Ixodidae; genus Rhipicephalus; species Rhipicephalus annulatus. Next base: position 190,070 of record WOVY01000882.1, on the reverse strand, counting down.
CTCACCTGAGCGCAGGATATCCGCTATGACTCTTGGTAGATATGTGCGGCTACGTTCCGTGAGAAACTGGCGTGGAGCACTATGTTGCTAGATCACGTCACGCAGAAAACAATCCGTGACATCTGTGGCGCAGCTTATTGGAAGAGGGCGTGTGAGGGCGTAGCGTGTGCCGTAGTCTATGGCTGCAGCTATCCGCCTGTTGCCAGCAGAAGACAGGGCAAAAGGGCTGAGTAGGTCCAAGCAAACGAGAAAGAAGGGCTTAGAAAACATTCCGAGTGGTTGAAGGCGCCCTGCCGGAAGCGTTGATGGTGTTTTGTGGTGCTGACATTCCTCACACGACACGACGTATTTTTTAACGGAGCGTGCGAGACCAGGTGAATAGAAGCGACGGTGAACGCGGTCGTATGTGCGAGAATTGCCGAGTTGACTGGCAGTTGGAACGTCGTGAAGTTCGAGAGCAAAGCCGAGTGGAGGTGTTTCGGTATAGCAAGCAGCGGAAATGGGCCGCCTGGGTGGAAGGTATTGTGGTATAATGTACAATTCTTGAGTACGAACGAGCATCATAATGGGTTGGATGGTGTGAATACGAGACTCTCGGTGAAGGCCTGTCAGATTGCATCCTGGCGTTGCCCGTCGGCTATGTGGGTCAGTTGGGAAACGTAGCACACGCAAGCGTCCTTGTGAGGGTCAGTGGATGATTCTCCTACCAAATAATGAGAAAGACTATCGGCGTCCTGATCCAGGCGTGCAGACCTGAATGCCACTGCAAAGGTGTATTCTTGCCGTCGAGGAGCCCATCGACCAAGTCGACCTGAGGAATCGCTTAAGAATGAAAGCCAGCAGAGCGCGTGGTGGTCCTTGACGACGGGGAAGTGAGTGCCATATAATTATAAACGGAACCTGGAGACCGACCACTGAAGAGAAAGACATTTTCGCTTCGTGATGTTATAGTTGGGCTCCGCAGCGTAGGCGATTGCGCGGTCGTGTCCCTGTAGTACGAAGAGCATGAAGGTCGCTTGCAGCTCGAACTCGGAGCAGGACTGACCAGCGCTGCAACGGCTCCTGGAATTCTATTATGTGAATAGCCTACAGTATAAGGTACTCGTTACTCCCCTAAGAGTACGTTGAAGAAACCTGGACGTGGGCGCACTGGTCCCATTACTTTGTGCTCACTGCGTGTTATTCTTAAGTAATCTAACTGGTTCTTGAGTTCTGTTGTTGCAATACGCGCATATTTATCGGTCCGATCACTTGGAAGGCGTTCGTGAAATTTTGATATCTGGTTAACCTCCCGCCCTTCCTTTCTCTCTCTCTCTCTCTTGATTCACCTAATTGAAGGTAGGCTAGTTGCTAGTAATTGGCTGCATGCAAGACTACTTTTGCCCCCCCTTGTCAGCGCATTTTAATATGATAGGTCCCAGATATGAGCTTTCGCAGACTTTGTTTTCATATTTTGTCAAGTATTTCCTGTTTCCTTTTTGTGGTATTTTTTCATCTGCTACATCATTGTGGGCCGCGTTAATATCTGAATTCTGAGAATGTCTCGGTGAATGTTTGTTGTCCAATCGTTTGTTTAACGGCGCGGAATTTGACAAAACTTTTTGCACAAATGACTGATAATATGGCAGTGAAAAACCTGTACGCTCATTCCTGACGAAGGCTAGACACTAACCGAGTCTGCTGAAATAAACACCTTCGTTGACACTGTTCTCACGAAGGACCCACTGCACTGTTTGCGACGCCACGGACAATTTGTCACCTGTCCTGGTGACTACATAAGATGTATATATTTATATATATATATATATATATATATATATATATATATATATATATATATATATATATATATATATGTGTGTGTGTGTGTGTGTCCGTCACTGCCGAATCACTATCCCTTGAGAGCGTCCGAACTCTTCTTCTTCCTCGCTCTTTCAGTCCGCGTCACATTTCCCTGCGGGCGAGACGAAGCTCACCGAGCGAGTAGAAGCGATCGGTTGTTGTAGAGCTTCAAACGGGCAATGTGCACAATTTGCGTCTTGCGTGAACGCCGGTTTTGAGCTGTCACTTTCGCAACAGCGTAAGTGATGTCACTTAGGCACTGAGTAATGATGAATGGTCCTGAGTACTTAGAAAGAAACTTCTGGCAAAGTCACTTCTTTCGAACAGGCGTCCACAGCCAGACCAAATCACCTCAAGCGATAGTCACGAGCGGGTGTTTTGCGTCGTAACCGTCTTTCGCGTGAGCGTGGGCGGAAAGAGTTCGGAGCCGAGCAAGTCGACGAGCTTCTTCGGCGCGACACAAAGTCTGCGTGACACTGGCGTTTTCGTTCGTCGAAAAGGGAAGTATGGTGTCGAGGAAACTTTGTGGATGACGGGCATAGAGAAGAAAAAAAGGCGTATAACCCCTGACTTAATGTTTCGCGGTATTAAAGGCGTATGTAACAAAAGGTAGTACGGCATCCCAGTTCTTATGATCCGCTGCGACGCACATTGAAAGCATGTTGATGATGGTACGATTGGTGCGCTCAGTGAGGCCGTTGGTCTGAGGGTGGTATGGCGTGGAATGGCGGTACTGACACCCACAAAGCCGTAGCAACTTTTCGACAACATCAGCGGTAAACTGCCGGCCGCGATCACTTATCACCACATGAGGGGCCCCATGACGAAGTATGATCGAGTGCAAAAGAAACCATGACACATCAGATGATGTGGCTGAAGCAACCGCCATCGTTTCAGTATACCGCGTCAGGTAACCTAGGCACACAATAATCCAGCGGCGGCTGGTGGTAGACTTGGGGAAAGGGCCCAGTAAATCTATGCCGACTTTTTTGAATGGTGATGTCGGTGGCTTAACCGGCTGCAGTGGGCCGGCCAATGGTGTGGTAGGCTGTTTGTGGCGTTGGCAGACATCACAACTTGAGACGTAGTGCTTAGTGGTCTTTCAGAGTCGAGGCTAGTAAAAACGTTGTCGGATACGGTGAAGCGTTCGGGCAAATCCAAAGTGCCCAGACGGGATGTCATCGTGCATGGCTTGAAATACCGCAAGACGCAGGCATTCTGGCACGACGAGGAGTAGTGTGGAACCATGGCTGGAGTAATTCATGCGATATAGTAGGGCGTCATGAATCACGAATGACGTGGCGCATTTAGAACTGCGAGCCACATCAATCATTGGTTTCACCGAAGGGTCACGCTGTTGCTCGTGATAGAAGACGTCCAAGTTTGGGAAGTTGGATGAGATTGCGGCCAGGTAGTAGTCGAAATCATCATCATCAGCATCCACAATCGGAGATGAAAGACGAGATAAGCAGTCGGCATCTGCGTCACAGTGACCGCTCTTGTAGGTCACAGAATAATTATATTCTTGAAGCCGTAAGGCCCAGCGAGCCAACCAACCCGCTGGGTCACGTAGTCCAACAAGCCAACAAAGCGAATGATGATCTGTGACGATCTTAAAATGCCGGCCGTACAAATAAGGTCTGAACTTTTGGACGGCGAAAACAACTGCAAGACATTCCAGTTCGGTGACCGTATAATTTCTCTCCACCTTAGTCAAAGTACGACTTGCATCGCCACGACCTGCTGGCTGCTGTCGTGATATTGAACTAGCACGGCACCAACACCGATACCACTAGCATCTGTATGCAGTTCCGTGAGTGCCTCCGGGTCGAAATGGCGCAAGAGGGGCCCGTAAGTAAGCAAATACTTCATTTGCTCGAAAGCAGCCTCACAATCAACGGTCCATCGGAATGGGGCGCTTTTGAGGAGCAACTTTATCAGGGGAAGAGCAAGCTGGGCGAAGTGTTTGATAAACCGACGAAAATAAGAACACAGGCCCTCGAAGCTACGGAGATCCTTCACAGACGTCGGTTGCTTGAAGTCTCGGACAGCACTGATTTTGTGTGGGTCTGGTCGTATACCTTCCCTGTCGACTAGATATCCAAGCACAAGGGCTTGACGCTCACCAAAAAGACACTTCTTTGCGTTTAAAACGAGACCAGCTTGTTTGAAGCAATCTAGAACAACGCTAAGCCGATGGTTGTGTTCATGGAATGTCTTGCCAAAAATAATCACATCATCGAGAAAACACATACATATCTCCCATTTGAGACCGCGAAGGATGGAGTCCATGAATCGCTCGAAGGTTGCTGGGGCATTGCATAAGCCGAACGGCATAACGTTGAATTCAAATAACCCATCAGGCGTGACAAAAGCAGTCTTCTCTTTGTCAGACGAATGCATTGGTATTTGCCAGTATGCAGACCTTAGGTCGACGGACGAAAAGTATGCGGCCGAGTGCAGACAATCAACAGCATCGTCGATGCGTGGTAGCGGATACACGTTTTTCTTTGTGACGGTGTTGAGACGGCGGTAGTCTACACAAAATCGCCAAGAGTTGTCTGTCTTTTTTACCAATATAAAAGGAGCTGCCCCGGAACTGCTTGACTCTTGAATAACGCCTTTCTGCAGCATGTCGTTGACCTGATCGGCGATCACTTGCCTCTCTGACGGGGATATGCGATAGGGTTTCTGGCGTATCGGTGTAGCATCGATTGATGATTTGATTGATATGTGGTATTTAACGTCCCAAAACCACCATATGATTATGAGAGACGCCGTAGTGGAGGGCACCGGAAATTTCGACCACCTGGGGTTCTTTAACGTGCACCCAAATCTGAGCACACGGGCCCACACCGTTTCCGCCTCCATCGGGAATGCAGCCGCCGCAGCCGGGATATCGGTGTACCATCTGCCGTGTTGATGCGGTGGTGCATACGGGATTCGGGCAACATGGAACAACGCTTGTTTTGAGCGAAATCAAAGACTCCCGCGTAGCTTGTAAGTACCTCCTCAAAGACATTCTGCTCGGAAGAAGGCAACGACCTATTGATCATACGTTTAATCTCGGCTGAGTAGTTGGGCGCAGTCTGACTGATGGCTGGACACTCTGAGATCATTCTAACGTCAATTGTGGCCTGCTCCTCGAACGTTCCTAGTTTTAATCCGGCTGGTAGAACAACAGGCTCTGAGGCTGCGTTGAGTGCCCACAAGCAAGCATGTCCGTCGATGGCTGTAAGTACTGACCGTGGGACCAGCACATTCTTCTTGATGGCGTTTGCTTGATCATGCTCCACAAGTCCAGTGCAGGGTCGTGAGCGGACATGAGAGGAGCATACGGGTACAAGGACTGCTGTCTGACCAGGGATCGTCACATCTTCAGACAACGAAAGAGCATCGATGGGCAGAGTCGAAAAATTGTCAATTATTTCAGCGGGCAACGTACTTTGTAGAAAAAGCTCTCCAGTTCCACAGTCAAGCGTAGCGCCACAATCATAAAGGAGACCTATCCCTAAAAGGACGTCATGAGTTGCGCGAGCCAGTACAGTGAATTCAACTCGAAAATTTTTTTCCACCAATCGTGAGTACAACTGAACAAATACCAACAGGGCATAACGCTTCGCCTCCAACTCCATGAAAAGTTTCTTCACGATTACACGCAAACGTAACTTAGTGACCCAAGAAACGATGTTTGAAATGAGGGCTCATAACCGAAACAGCAGCACCAGTGTCTACAAGAGCAAGAGTATCTACACCGTCTATACACACACGCACTTTGTTCATCAACATCACAGCAGAAGGAGGAATTGGCGAAACTGACCGTCCCGCGACCGCACGTCCAACGGTCGCACCAGTTAGTTTCCCAGCTGATGCGGGGAAGGTGACCGATGACGCGGAGACGGCGACCGGCGGGACCGTGTCTGAGGCGGCGTCAGACTTCGCTCGGAGGCGGGGGACTCGCTGCGAAATTCGTTAGGCCATTGCAGTCGGGGACGGTGTTTGGCCGGGTGAGAGGTCCAGGTTTCGTGCATACGAGGCGGGTGTGTCGAAAAACGTGGCGGCACAGGCTTTTCGTACATACGAGCCGGATACGTTGAAAAACGTGGCGGTGCAGGCGGCCGTCTGGGACAGACGGCCACCTGCACCGCCACGCTGGGATACCACATGCTACACATGTGGTATCCCAGCGCAAAATATGCCCTGGGATACCACATGTGTAGCAAACGGGACTTGTCAGCTTACATTAGCTGGAGCAGAGGTGGCAGAAGTACGCGGAGACGGGTCGTGCTCCGCAAGAACATTTTGTGATGATGCATAATAATCTTTTGGTAGAGGCCTGGTTGACGACGGTCGGAGCTCCGCAGCGGCACGTCGAGATGATGACATCTGGTAACGGCCACGACCCGTCGGGAAAAACGGAAGCCGTGGGGTAAAATCTGCAGTTCCTGTGCGTGATCGGTTTTCGACGTGGCGCTCTCGAATCCAGTAGGGAGGCGATTCAGGGCACGCGGCGAATAAGCATTGGTGGTGAACGTCACCTGCTTGAAGCCGTACAACTCTTCTCGAACTACCCGACGTACGAGGAAGGGAATGTCTTCGCAAGTGGCGACGTCCATACTTGCGACAGTGGGAACATTGTCCAAGCGCCCGAACTTGAGTAGAATTCTCCGGGTCTTCAACGCCTTGAATGCGCGACACTGATGCCTTAAAGTTGAAGAAGTGTTCAAGTTTTCTTTTGTTCTCAAAAAACTGTACACGTCCTCGGCGATGCCTTTTTAACAAATTACCGACTTTGCCTTCGTCAGACATATTTGCTTTGACAATCCCGCAAAGCCTCAGTACTTCTTCAATGTAGGTTGTGCACGTCTCGCCAGGCAACTGACTCTACGTGACAGCGTTTGCTCAGCTTTTTTTTCAATGAAACTCGTGTCCCCAAAGTAAGCCTTCGGTTCCTTAACAAATATATCCCAAGTGGGGAGGACGTGTTCATGGTTCTTAAACCAAGGCAAGGCTGTCGCGGCAAGGAACAATGCTACGTTCACGAGCTTCGCCGGTGCGCCCCATTCGTAGTAGCGGCTCACTCTGTCGAAGTGTTTTAGCCAAGCGTCTACGTCTTCGTCAGTTTTATCTGAGAAAATTCGTGGCTGAGGTGCCCAGTAGTCTGGTTGTCGAGGTCGATGGCCATTTTGTGCCGTGTCGGTGGCACTGGTGGATGCAGCAGCGTAGTACGACAATGGGATTGCTGTGTCGTCGTTCATGCTGATGTTGTCCGGGGTAGGCCAGCTAAGCGTGTGCTTCTTCGAAGAACTTCTGCAGCGGAGTCCAGGATGGCAAGTTACCCAGCACCGCTCCACCAAAGCTGTTACGGATGTGATGGGTTTATTTACACTGAAAAAAATGTCAGCGTTCTACCGTCACTGCCGAATCACCATCCCTCGAGAGCGTCCGAACTCTTCTTCTTCCTCGCTCTTTCAGTCCGTGTTACAATATATATATATATATATATATATATATATATATATATATATATATATATATATATATATATTGTGGGTGTTTGTTATTTACATCGTCATCATCCGCTTGTCATTTTGTCCTCATTGCCATTGTGGGTCATCATCATCGTCACCATCTGTGTGCACGCTCCGCCTGTCTGTTTTGCGAAGTACTCCCTTGAATAAACACTGTCGCAACCAAGACTTCGTTTTGGTACTCTGTCCTCCCGCAGCCAACTTTGCCCAAGGGAAATTCCTTCAGGCTGCCGCTGGCACCCACTGTTCACCTGCATGTGGCGGAAGAGCCTGCCGGTGCTCATGTCATCAACCACGTAACGCCACAAGCCGCTCCTCCTGTTTTTATAACCGGTCATAAGCGTGATCTCCAGCTCTTTGCTGGCCTTCGTGGAGAAGACGTAGAAGATCGGATCGATGACTAAGTAAGTGTAGCCAATTGATGGGACGAGGCCGCAAAACTGCGTCAAGTTTATTTCTAACTGGAGTCACGAAGACATGGTATTTCAACCCCATAATTGGCTTACCCGACTGGGCAACCTTCCAGCACCAGCCTCGACATGTTTTGGGACACAGGCCATTCGTTCCGCTGTCGCGAGGAGGACCCTCGATACTCGGCAACAACACCCCGACGAATCTTGCTCTTCCTTCACTGAGGATGTCCTTGCCCCGTGCCAGTGTGTCAGTTTATCTAAGCCGGAATCTGAAGAAGTACGCCACATTGTGAAAGGCGTTGGATCTGTTGCCTTTAATGTCCTCACTGCGCGAAATCTAGCTACAATTGCTGATGCTGTCACGACATGCCAGCGCCTTGATGCGCTGGACTCCATTCGGCTCCAACCAGACATCGGCGACCACCACTCCACATCTCATGGTCATCTGTGTGACCTCATCCGGGACATATACGCGAAGAATTGTGGTCTATGGGCTTCACACCTCCTTCAACGCATTCAACACAGTCTTCGGAAGTTTCCTTGCGTGACCTCATCAGGGAGGAGCTTACATCCCCGACCAGTCTTGCTCTTGTACAGCCACCTGTTTCTCACACCATATCAGCCTAAGCTCAAGTTGCTGCCATGCCTCTGAGCGACGTACACGTGACTTTGCCGCAACCATCCTACGCGTTGGTTGCTGCCGCCCGCCCGGGTCAAATACCATTCGATGCCAGCTGACCCTTCTTCGGCCTGCCTGACTGCGCTATCTCCAGGTGCCCTTAACAACTTCTACTAACCACTCTGGTGCTTGTCCCGCCCTCTTTGCTATTATTGTAACTGTCGCGCCCTCACATCTTGTTTCTGCCGAAAGCACCAGCAAGTGGAGCGCCGGGTTTAGCGACGTGCGTGAACAGGATTGGTCCACCAGGACCTCTTATCAAAGTCAGCGTTATTCATCTCTTCTACACCGTTCTCCGTCTCCACTGGCATCGGATACAGCGTGCAACAGCTTGAGCACGAGACGCCACTCGCCTTCGCCATTCCGTCGTTCCTGTTAAGTCACTTCAGCCCGCCTCATTATTTTCTAATAGTCATCCGTAAAAATAAATGATGCAGTTAGTGGAGGAAAAACTGCATTAGAATTTAGAACTGCAGGTCTTCCATCAGGCCCCGAGAACATGGTTTCTGTGGAAGTGGAAGGAGTGCGTGTGGATGCTTTGATGGACACAGGAGTGACATTTGCTGTTATACCTGATTTCTGTGAACAACAAAGGAAAGTAATAACGCCCTGGATAATCCTGTGTTAGCATTTCCAGGGGAACATCATTCGCCCTTCCGCATTTTGTACTGTACACATTTTGATCGACGGCATCCGACATCCCTTCCAGTTTCCTGTCCTATCCCGCTCCTCTCACCAACCTCGTGTACGGACGTCCCCCTACTACCTTTCTCGACGTCTTGTTCTTCATAGCTATGTTAGTTCTTGTCAGTCTCCTAGCGAAGACTAGATTTCATGTCTGGCCCAGTCTCGCCATCAGGCTTGCATCACTACTGAAATAAAACAGTGTCACAAACGTCTGCAATCCTCGTTTTGCCCGCACGCCCCGTTGTCCAAGGAAAAGTGCTTTCGTGTTAGGAGGATGACATCCGGCGACTGACGACGCAGCCGCGGCGCCACCGCGTCTTCCATACACCTGTACCGAAAGGAGAACCATGTGTGGAGGATAAAGAAATGACCTCGAGAGGTGACGGGACGCTGTCACAGGTCCCGTTAATTCGGGAGGCGATCGCCGGGTGTTAGGTTTGGCCTGGAGATTCGTCTCTCAATCCCTTCGGCGCCCAGTCTGACGGACGCTGTCAAGTATTTGAGCGATTATCCAGACCAGGCGGCGGGCAGAGGCGAGTTCCCTTCCTTCAAGTGAGAACGCTTTTGTCGCCCCTTCAAGCAGCAGCGTGACTGATGGCCTCGTCAACTCGTCGGACGACAGGAGTGCTGGCGTGGCCGGCGCCGGAGCTGACAGAGGAGCGGCGCTCCCCTTTGATCCCCAATCACCTAGCCGACCGGCCGACTGCCTATGCTCGTCAGGCATTGTATGTGATAGCCGGAGGACGAGACGTCGTGTCGCCAAGACGCCGTTAACTATTCGAGAGAGGCCAACAAAGACAGCATCTTCCTGGAGGTGACCAACGGCCACCGCAAATCACCCCGCTAATTGAGCAAAAAAATCGGCGGACCCTTTGAAGTATGCTGCCAGGATCGTGGGAACTCTTGAGTAGCGGCACACCCACGACGAGGAAGAGCCCTGCTGGCGTCACCACAGTGCAGTGTTCACGTGGACCGTGCATGCTCGCCCCCCTCACCTGTGTGTGCGTGATTGGTGTTCGACTCGGAGAGGAGGAGCCCGACAGGGCATAAAACGACGCGGCAGAGTGCTGGACATCGCTCTGAACCTTGCTCTGAACTATGTAACGTTCAACCACCACGCTCGTGGTTTGTGAAACCACTATCCCTTCTTTTCTGTAATTATGTGTAAATAATGTCATAAACCCTTGTTCTGTTTTCCGTATCCTCCTGCGTTCCTCCTTTCGACCTGAACAACTGGTAGCAGCGGTGGGATGCCATCAGCAGCGACGTTCCTTCCGAGCCATTACACGGGCTAATTCCAAGGGCCGAAGTATCGGCCCGCCGAACCACACCATGAAAGCGTGGACGATTTAGAAGTGGTCCTATTTGGCGCACCAGCGGACGCCGGCTGTGGCCCAAAGAACAAGTCAGAGCCGAGAGTTGATAAACAAAACAAAATTATATTCTCAATAATGGCAGATAAAAACGATACACGAATATGCACAATCGTTGAATATGATATAATACCAATGAAACAACGTACTACACAGCACAATCAGCCACACTCGAACAACGGCCACAGACAACAATACGCACTACAATGCAGTCGCATGCATCGAACAACCAAGACACTTAAAGGCTAAAGAGTTAGAAAACTTATTCAGTCCAAAGTTCTTGGAACAAAAGTCTGGATGATACTCTTCCGAGAATATTCACTCGAAGTCCAGCATTGTTGTCGTTCCGCTGCCCCGAAGTTTCTCTTCCAGGAAACCTCGCGTCTTCACTTGGCCGCTCTCCAAGCTTCAAACTTCTTCACCGGAAACACGTCGGCTTCACACACGCAGCTGTTGTTGCCACGCGTCTTCTCTCAATAGCGGTAGACACACACTCTTGCCTGTAGCTCGAGTATTCACCCCTCAGGTGGAAATCCTTTTCTTCTCCTCCTTTGTCACGGAAGACAAAAGGCTTCGCCCACAAGGCAGAACACCCTACGCACTCTGGCACATACTTCATTCTTCTCCTGTTTTGTCACTAAGGCCAAAACCTTCACCGACAGACACGGCGCAATACCCACGCACACTGGTGCTAACTTCCTTCTTCTCCTGCTTTGTCACTAAGGACAAAACCTTCGCTGACAGATACGGTGGATTACCCTACGCACTCTGGCGTTAACTTCCTTCTTCTGCTAATCTCCCATCTCCGCTGCTCGGGTAAATACCTCCCGCGCAAGATTCCAAAAAACTCTCATCATTTCGTCGGCGCGATGCGCATTGAAGGCTGGGGGAAAGGGCGAGACAATACGAGAGCCGTCCGCGACGGATGAGGCAACTATGCATCACCACGTCCCTTTCCGTCGAGAACGTTTTAGGTCTTGCTCGGCCGCCGATGCGAGGAGGTTCGACGGCGAACCTACGCTTCGGAGGGGAGAGGGAGGCGCGCCCGGGGAGTCTTTCGTTGCTTGTTGTCTTTTCATTTTTTATCGTTGACTTCTCGGCGCTTCGTTACGAGAATAGGGCGGCGCGCCCTTTTTCGAGCGCTAGTTTTGTGACACTGCCCCCCACTTTAATAATTTTATCTCATAATATTCAAAACCACACAAACGAGTGCGAACAGTCCCCACACTCTCACAGACTGTAACATAGTCCGTCGCTCATGACACGTCACATTCAAAATATTACTCAATACAATTGTACAATGTAATTCAATCTCATAACAGATGACATATAACCACAGGTGCATGAGTACAACACTCCATCACATATCCCAGACCCTACAAATGTACAATGTTCTCTCATTACAACAATTGTAGAATCACATCACCGTAACAAACATTTTAACTCACTCGACATACAGTTGTAGAATAACAACCACTATAACTTAACATATAGCACTGTCAAAACACATTCCGAATCGACCTCGACACCTATCCTGTGCATTTCGAGCGGCGCTTTCGCCCTTTCTTGCGGTGCTCTCTCGATCTCTTATTGTTTTTTCTCGTTTTGTTCCGGCGAGCCCCTTCCAACGACGGTATTTGAGGCGGCGTCTTAGCCATCATTGTCACTTCCGACACTGTTAACGGGTCATGACGCTCAATCGTTCGGGCCCGGTTATTCAACCGCTTGTTCATGTCATGACATTTGGCCTGGCTGGCCGACTCCGTCACCTTTACACTGTCGGTCGGTTGAGGTCGTGCCGACGTAAGTCCAGCTGCCCAGCACGTGAACTCATTCAAACACGATAATCTTCTCATTCACTGTCTCTTGCACCGCGGCTTCACATTGGGCTCGAGTGAGATCCGTCACGGGGTGCTCCTCATCTGTATCTCGCGGTCGCTGGGTTGGCTAGGGCTCTATCTTAGGGTCTTCTCCCGATCGTTCTGGATCATTCGGCCCTCACGCCCCGTCGACGTTTCCGATGACGAGGTCGTACAGGGGGGTCGTCATGCATAGAGCAGTAACCTTCCGCTGAAGTACTGGGTTTCGACCTTAATCTCTACTTCGGGAAGCATCCGAACCTTACTGTCAATAATGCAAACCAATTTCGTTTTGCCTGTTAACTCACTTTCCCGCACCAAATTTCTTCGCACGATAACACAGGTCATTACACAGATACACAGACCGGTATCTCTTAACACCATAACCTTTTTGCCCGCAACTTTTCCAGGCATCGTTGGCATTCCCTTCGTAACACCGGTTGGCTGCTTTGTCATTACAGCACCCACAACAGGAAGTTTCTCCCCATTTTCAACTCTACGAATCCGTCGGTGACTGCCTTATCATTGAATTTCGGTGCTGCTAGCACACAGGATACCTGGTGAGTTTGACTCGCTCCGTTACGACATCCGTCTGCTTTGTGCCCCGTCTGACCACACTTGAAACATTTTACTACCGTAGGGCTCGTAAAGTTAGTAAGACAGTTGTTCGCGCGATGACCCACTCGGTTACACAGAAAACATCGCGGAAGACTCTCCCGTGCACGCTTCTTTTGTTCGGGTGCCGAATTTTTTAGTCTTCGGGACACTCCATCTTGACCTTGGCCAAATTAGTTCCACCTTGCGTCCAAGAATTGATCAGCCAATTCAAGCATGCCTTCAAGTGACTCAGCCTTCCTCTCTTTCAAGTACAGCGACAAGCTTGGATGGCATCTAGAAATTGTTCTCTAATTAGAATCTCTTTAAGCTCATCGTACTTCTGCGCTGTCCCTGAAAGTTCGATACATCTGTCGAAATAATGGCTAAGTCGGGCGGCATACATGTAGCCGTCTCACCATCAGCTGGATTTCCTGTCCGAAATCTGTCCCGGAATCCTTCCACAGTAAATATAAATTGCTTCAGCAAAGCAGCTTTCACCTTTGCATAGTTGGCTGCATCGGTCGGCGTCAGCCTGCCGTACACACTGAGCGCTTCACCACTCAAGCAAGTACTCAAAGCAGTTGCCCATTGATGTTTCGGCCAATTCTGGCTCCTCTTAATTGTCTCAAATCGGTGAAGGTACGCGTCAAGGTCATCCTTCCTTACATCAAACGCTACGAGCACCTTGCTTGGGTTCAAGCGGAAGGCGTGGTCCTCCCGTTCGCTGCTTTCGACTCTAGCTGGACAGGAGTTTAGCTTCGCTGTTGCAAACGGAGCCACTCGAGATCCATCTCGTGCTGTCACTGCGTTCCCTTTCCTCTCTTTCTTTTTTCGCCCTCTCAGCTGCCAGTCTTTTTTTCTCCAGCTTCAACTTCAATTGCTGCTCTCTTTCTTCTTTCAGCTGTCGCTCCTTTGCCTCTCTTTCTTCTCTCGTCCTTTCGGATGCCAACTTTTCTCTCTCCAACTCACCTCCTTTTTTCTTCCTTGGCCCTCTCAGCTGCCAACCTCTTCTCTCTCCAACTCAGCTTCTTTTTCCGCTTTGGCTCTTTCGATCGCCAACCTTTCTTTTTCCAGCTCAGCTGCCTTTTCTTCTTTGGCCCTCTCTTTTTCTTCTTTTTCCTTCAGCGTGACCCCCTTCGCTAGTTCAGCGCCAGATATACCCATCTTCTCACCAAGAGCTACTAACTTTTCGAGATCCATTGCGTCTCGCAAATAAAACCTTGCCGCGTGCAAAAAATATCTATCAGAAACATCTCCTGCACTCGTTAACGAGAACACTGAGCAACACACAAAATCGTTCCGATAGCACTATTAACAACTCGAGGCTCTTTCTCACTACTTTGAACACACTGTGCACCAAAAGTCCTCATCGCGGACGCCAGATTAATTGTCACAGGTCCCGTAATTCGGGAGGCGATCGCCGGGCTAATTCGAAGGGCCGAAGTATCGGCCCCCCGAACCGCACCACGAAAGCGTGGACAATTTAGAAGTGGTCCTATTTGGCGCGCCAGCGGACGCCGGCTGTGGCCCAAAGAACAAGTCAGAGCCAAGAGTTGATAAACAAAACAAAATTATGTTCTCAATAATGGCAGATAAAAACAATACACAAATATGCACACTCGACAATCGTTGAATATGATATGATGCCAATCAAACAACGTACTACACAGTACAATCAGCCACACTTGAAACAACAGACACAGACAGCAATACGCGCTACAATGCAGTCGCATGCATCGAACAACCAAGACACTTAAAGACTAAAGAGGTAGAAAACTTATTCAGTCCAAAGTTCTTGGAACAAAAGTCTGGATGATACTCTTACGAGAATCACTCACTCAAAGTCCAGCATTGTTGTCATTCCGCTGCCCCCGAAGTTTCTCTTCCAGAAAACCTCGTGTCTTCACTTGGCCACTCTCCAAGCTTCAAACTTCTTCGCCGGAAACACGTCGGCTTCACACACGCATCTGTTGCCACGCGTCTTCGCTCGATAGCGGTAGACACACACTCCTGCCTGTAGCTCGAGTCTTCACCCCTCAGGTAGAAATCCTCTTCTTCTCCTCCTTTGTCACGGAAGACAAAAGGCTTCGCCCACAAGGCGGAACACCCTACGCACTCTGGCGCATACTTCCTTTCTCTTCTGTTTTGTCACTAAGGACAAAACCTTCACTGACAGACGCGGCGGAATACCCACGCACACTGGCGCTAACTTCCCTTCTTCTCCTCCTTTGTCACTAAGGACCAATTCTTCGCCGACAGATACGGCGGAATATTCTACGCACTCTGCGTTAACTTCCTTCTGGCTGATCTCCTATCTCTGCTGCCCTCGGTTAAATACCTTCCGCGCGAGATTCTAGAAAATTCTCACCATTTCGTCGGCGCGATGCGCATTGAAGGCTGGGGGAAAGGGCGCAGGCGGTACGAGGGCCGTCCGCGACGAATGACGCAAACCCTGCATCACCACGCCCCTTTCCGTCGAGAACTTTCTAGTTCTTGCTCCGCCGCTGATGTGGGGAGGTTCGATGGCGAACCTACGCTTCCGAGGGGAGAAGGAGGCGCGCCCGGGGAGTCTTGGATGCTTGTTTTCTTTTCCTTTTTTCTCGTTGACTTCTCGGCGCTTCGTCGCGAGAATTTGGCGGCGCGCCCTTTTTGAGCGCTCGTTTGTGACAGGACGCCCCAAAGAGTTTGGACTGCATTGGAGTGGGTAGTTGACGTGCAGCCAGGAAGAAGTGCAGTTGTTGGTGTCGTGAGTCTCGCATAGGCGGCGATCATGGAGTAACCCGCGCAACGTATTGAGACGGCTGCAACACTGGGCACTCTCGTCGTCTACTAAGCTGGCGAGGGTCTTCAGCGACACCCTGTCAACTCGCCTACGTGTACCATGAGCTGGCTTGGTCTGCAAGGAACTTCTTATGTGTCTTTTTAAACCAGTTACTTTGTTATAACCAGCTTCTAAATAATAGTAGATGAGTGCACTGCGTCGCACTTGGAAATTATGAAGCGCGACCATAATCGTTTTTTCGTAAACTTTCTCTCTATCTCCTTCATTTCCATCATGTCATTCGTTTATTAACATTTGACATATTTCTGTTTTGTTCGTACCTCCTGTGGGCCTCTTTTAGAGCTAGCATAGAGAAAACTTGGGATAGGCAAAAATCAGATGTATGCACTAAGGGACAAAGAAGGCCAAAATAACTACCAATAAGGATAGGATAGTTAAAAAAAGCGGAGGAGTTTTACACTGATTTGTACAGTAGCCGGGACCATTTCCATGAAGTCGTTCGTTAGTTAACATTTCACATATTTTGTGTTTTGTTTTGTACCTCCTGTACGGTTTTTATGGCTAGCATAGTTGCTTTTTTGTTATTTTCATCGCAAATCAGTGTTTTTCCTCTGTTATGTTTTGTATTCTCTCGCCATTGCCATTGTTTTAATTGAATAATTGTTTGTGTTAATCCAATGTCCGTGTATGCTCTATGAGTACGTCGGTCAGGCTCATACATCGCTACACGTGCAACCCCCGCACGGGTCGACCGACCTCCAAATAAATTTAAAATTTGCCACCTCTAGGCCTTTCAGGCGTCGCAGGCCCGAAGCTTGAAGTAGAAGCTTGAAGTGACAGTACAAATATCCGGATCCCTCCACTACGGAATCTCTCATAATCTTATGGTGGTTAAGGACGGTAAACCCCACAAATCAATCAATCATCAATCAGGTGTAGGGAAGACGTGGTGGCGCCGCCCCTGCGTCGCCACTCGCCGGATATCATCTTTCCAACACAAAAACGGCCTTCCTTGGACGATGAGGCGTGCGGGCGAAGCGAAGCGTTTGCAGACGTTTGTGAGAAACAGCATGAGCTATGGATATCCTATGATGCATTCCATCGAATTGTGTCTTTACAACGTGAGGACGAGGTGCTGGCTTCGACACCTATATGCACTCCTGGTCTCTATGACAAATTCCAACCGTGCTTCACTGGGCCATAAATACTTTTGGAACCAGATTTCGTCGATCAATTATCGTGTGACACCACTTGTCACCCCAATAGACCACCGTTACCGCAGCACTGAGATTCACGTTTCTCGCATGAAACCTTTCACGTGACATTCCTCCTCACTTTGACTTATGGCGACCAAAATGTCCGCTTCTAAGTGGGGGGAATCAGTGAGGGCGCTTGGGTTATTTACATAGTCATCTAGTCCTGATTATTCATTATCTCTATCATCCGCTTGTATCTTTGTCCGCATTTGCCGCTGTGGCTCATCATCATTGTCATCGTCGGTGTGCAGGCTCTGCCCACTCCGCTCATTTTGCGAGGTCTCTTTTCGACTAAACGCTGTCGACACTAGGACGTCATAACATTATATATAAATATATATATATATATATATATATACATATATATATATATATATATATATATATATATATATTGGTTTAATTGATATCGTGTGGTTTAACGTCCCAAAAAACACCTTATGATTTAAGAGAGACGCTGTAGTAGAGGGCTTCACAAATTCCGACCACCTGAGGTTCTTTAACGTGCACCCAAATCTGATCACACAGGCCTCACAACATATCCACCTCCATCGAAAATGCAGCCGCCGCAACCGGTATTTGGTTCCGCGACCTGCGGGGCAGCAGCCGAGTACCTTAGCCACTAGACCACCACGGTGTGGATATATATATATATATATATATATATATATATATATATATATATATATTTCTGATGAAGGCCGGACCCGTGGCCGAAACGTCATAAAATCACTTCGTACGTGCGTCTTCTTTCTACGGATATATATATATATTGTACTACGGGGTGCCACAAATGAACATTATCAGAAAGAGGACGATGTTTAGGAGGCTCGTGCAGACAGGGCTCTATATAGTATGCCTGCTGTTTACCTAAAGTAAAGGTATTTTTCATAACGCCTTCTCCACGTAACATTTTGGTGGAGGTGCTGGGTTTCCCAGTCAACACCAACGACAATTCTAGGCAGCGGACGTTCCTTGGTTGCTTGTGCGATGTCTGATCAAGACGAGAACGAGTATTCTTTGGAGACTACCGCAACCGTACTTCGTCCCAACTACGCAGCAACCAACCGCACACGCATCCAGCTGCTACTAACCGCACTGTCGACCTGACCCAACCACGTGACGCAGGCACTTTTTCGGGCAGGTGAACAGTACTGAAGTAGAGGAATGGTTTAGCTGTACCACTGGGATGCGATGCTCATGTGTGCCAATATTACTTTCAACCTCGATGGCGCAGCTAAAGTTCGGTTTTTCAATCACGAGGAAGGTATCACGACTTGGGACATATGTAAACAGAACTCATCGATCTTTTTGGTAAGCTCATTGGGCGTCGTCGCGCTGCGCAGAAATAACTAGCGTACCGACTCAAGTCCTGCATCGAGTCGTACGCTACATACCCTACAACATGTGCTTGCCCTCTGCCGAAGGTTGACGACAAGATGCCGGAATCGGAAAAGGTCGCCCACATTTTTAAAGGAATCGCCGATGACGCCTTCAATCTCCTCGTGTTTCAAAACTCATCGACCGTAGACGACGTTATTAATGAATGCCGACGCTTCGAAGACGCGAAAAGTCGCCGTATCACTCCAACTTTTCGCGTCTTCCCAACACGGCTGCACCACCTACTTGCAAGAAGCCATTTGCTACCAGCCCCTGCCGCTTCCGACAATATCATGCGCATCCTGCACCACGAAATCGAGGCAGCTTCTACCCTGTCTGAGCAAGTCCAGGCACCCGGCGACTCTCACACCTTGATTTCTTTGATCAAGAGTGTCGTGCGCCAGGCAATGGCCAACGCCGGACTTAGACGCTATGCCCCATTAACCACACCTGACTACCGACTGCTCAGTACACCTAATATGTCGCACGGACCGAACAACCGCCCATGCTACGGGGACTCGGCAGAATGATGATTTCCGATGACAGGCTGATCTGCTTCAACTGTGGACGAGCGGCCCATATTTCACGTCATTGCCGCACTTATTGAAATTGGCAGCCATGGTCGCAATATGCCAACACCCGACGCCAACTGTGGTTCTCGGATGCCGATCTACGCGGAACAAGACGATGCTTCGCCATCCAGGACCATCCAACCAATCCACTCTCCGTCGCCCTCTGGACGCATGTCCCGCTCAACTAACCGACGTCGCTGCCCCTCAACCTCCTACCGCCAGTCCTCAGAAAACTGACGGGCGTAGCTCCTAGAGGTGATCCTGCTTCGGCGACCTGACCCAAAATTCTTCTACACACGATACTCGGACACAACTTGATGAATATAAATGTTGACGGTACTTCTGTGGCAGCACTCATTGACACCGGCGCTCACATATCAGTCGTGAACTCCAGCTTTAGTGCTCGACTCAAGAAAGTGCTCACTCCTGCTCCGATCACTGTTGTCCGAGTAGTCAATGGGGCAACACCAGCGCTCACTAAGGTGGGTGCCGCTGGTGTCACTGTTGCTGGACGTCATACCACTGTTCTGTTTTACGTACTGGACCACTGCCCACATGACATCATTTTGGGACTCAATTTTCTGTCGGAGCATTCTACCTTAATTGACTATTCTCCTGGTGTTGTTCAGCTCGTACTACCACACGCCGTTGACCCTCCTGGTTTTGCAGCGACAAAGCTATGCTCCGCCGACTTTGTTCGCCTATTTGTCGAGCAGTGACGTATATCGATGTCTCTTCTGATCCACCTGTGGTTGACAGAAATTATGTCGTTTCACCTAATCCTACATTCCTGTGTTCGCTCAATGTTGCGTTCCCCCACACAAACATCACAATGAAGGACAACTGGACATGTCTCCCTATTGTGAACTTTTGACTTTGCTCTGAAGTACTGCCACGAGGGATATTCCTTGCAACCCTTTCCCCGGCTGCTGACTACCACATATCCGCCTTAACAGAGGATACACGATAATCTGTCGGTATTCACTCGGGCAGTACACTAGACTGCATAACTAAAGTGATTGCCTCTGATCTCTCGGCCGTGCATGTGTCTGTGCTTCGTGGCCTTCTTGCGTCGTATCAAGAAGTCTTTGATCTTTACGACCAACCCCTATGTCAAACAAACTGTCGTAAAGCATCAGATCAACACAGGCGATACAAATCTAGTACACCGGTGACCCTATCGGGTTTTCTCCAGTGAGCGCCACATGATCCAGCAAAAAGTCAATAAGATTTTTGCCCGAGACATCACTGAACCTTCATCAAGTCCTTGGGCTTCGCCCGTTGTGCTCGTGAGAAACTAGAATAACAGCTGGCGCTTCTGCGTCGACTACAAAAATCCTAATAAAGTTACAAAAAAAGACGTGTATCCTCTGACACGGATAGATCATGCTCGTGACTGCCTTAGTGGAGCAAATTATTTTTTTTTCATCGACCTTCGTTCCGGGCACTGGCAGATATCAGATATCAGTTGATGATCCGGACCGTGAAAAAACTGCATTTATAACTACCGACAAGCTATGTCAGTTAAAAGTAATGCCATTCAGTGTATGCAATGCCCCGGCAACATTTGAACGAAATATGGACGCTCTACTTCACGGTTTCAAGTGGTCGATCTGCTTATACTACATTGATGACATTATTGTTTTTCGCCAACTTTCGAAACTCAACTCGAGCGTCTTTGAAAAATTTTTTCGGTTTTCCGCAAAGCGGGGCTTAAACTAAACTCTTCGAAATGACACTTCAGCTGCCGGCAGCTCACTGTCCTTGGACACCTTGTCGATTATTCTCGCGTGCGTCCCAATCCTGAGAAAGTTCGCGCCACCAAGGATTTCCCTGTGCTGACCTCTGCGAACGACATTCGAAACTTTGTGGGCCTTTGTTTTTATTTTCGCATATTTGTGCTGAATCTCGCTGACGTCGCAGGCTGGCTCACAGAACTACTGAAAAAAAATTGGCCCAGTATCTGCATGTTAATCTGCAAATGTAACCGAAAAATGATAGTCTTGCATGTGGAGAGAGTGAACAAAACACTTATTTGATGTTCTGCACCAGAAAATCGGTGAATGGTATTCTGGAGGCGCTATGTTTGAGTGCCTCGAGCGTGCAGCGGAGGCGAATGAGCGCATCAAGTCGCGTCACACGTAAGACACGAGTGCCATCTGGCGGTTTTCTTAGAATACGTTGCGTGTTAAAGACGGGCTAGCGCGCCCGTCTCAGAGGTGATAAGGTGTAGAACGCAAGACGACGGGTAGGCGCCACCACCGTGTTGTCTAAGCAAAGCGTTGGAAACTCTCGCCTTTTCGTGCAAGAGTTGCATGTTCAGCGCAGCGTGATAAACGCTACTGTCCTTATAATTACTTATGAATGCCTTTTTAGTAAAATACGCACATGCAGATCCTATACGTGTTGTTATGTTGCCTCAGATATGCGTATTAATTGCTTTTTAGTCGACAATCGCACAAGTATGAACGCTAAATTTTGAGCAACACTGGTGGGCGCTGTAGATGGGGTCAGCCGTTCGGAGTATCGGCTGGTGCCGTTTAAATTAACAAGTACTGTTACGGGTGGATAAACAGACAAATATACAGACAGATAGGCCATTTTTTGGCGTCAAAGGTTCCCAAAGAAGACCACCGTGTTTAAAAATGTGACTTTTGCGTGGAAACCTGAGCAAGCCAGAACGTTCGTTGAACTGACGACTAGACTTACCACGCCACCAATTCTCAGCCACTTTGATATATGCACTCCAACAGAAGTGCGTACCGACGCCAGAGGCCACGGAATCGAAGACGTTTTGGCACAACGACAGCATGGCAGCGAGTCCGTTATTTTAACGCTAGCTGTCTTTTATCGCCAGCAGAGCGAAATTACTCCATCACAGAACGCCAATGCCTCGCGCTCGTCTAGGCAGTGGCTAAATTTCGGCCGCATTTGTATGGACGCCCGTTCATGGTTGTCACTGATCACCACGCTTTATGTTTGTTGTCGTCCTTAAAAGATCCTAGTGGACGTCTCGGCTGGTGGGCTCTACGGCTACAGGGATATTTCTACACGGTTGTCTACAAATCAGGCCGCCACCATGAGGATGCTGATTGCTTGTCGCGTCATTCAGTAGGCGCAGCAGACCTTTGTGAGAGCGATGAGTCTACTTGCGTTTTGGCACTTTCCGCGTTCAGCTGCATTGGAGATCAGCAGCGCCGTGATACTCACCTCAGATATATAATTCTTCGGCTCGGTGGTCGAACAACTCCTCCGTCTCTCCGTATTTTTCTGCTTCAAGATTGCGTACTATATCGCTACAGCATGCATTCCACGGACCTGAGCGGCTGTTGGTCATACTACAACATGTGCGTCAGACTGTCCTCGCACAGTTGCATGATATTCCGACAGCTGATCACCTGGAGTTTCAAGAACTTATGACCATGTTCGACGTCGCTTCTTTTGGTCCAGTATTTACTGATCCGTCTGCCTTTACGTCACCTCATGAAAATCCTGTCAACACCACAAAAAAACAGCAACCCTTCCAGCGGGACGCCTTCAGCCCATTCAGATCCCATCCGAACCATTTTATAGGGTAGGTAATGAATTACTAGGACCATTCTCTTCATCGACCAGCGGAAACGAGTGATAGCAGTCGCCACAAATTACACCACTTGGTATGCCAACACGCGGGCCCTTCCTACCAGTTGTGCGACCGTCGTCGCTGACTTTCTCCTAGAAGACGTCATACTTCACCACGGCGCTCCTCGGCAACTGCTTACCGATCGGGGTCACTACTCTTTATCACAAGTTATTCAAAACATGTTACACTCTTGCGCTACAAAGCACAAGTTCACCACCGCGTATCATCCTCAAACTAACAGGCTCAAGAAGCGGCTAAATAGAACCATCACAGACATGCTCGCCATGTACGTTTCTTCCGACGATTGTGACTGGGACTTCACCCTCGCATTGGAGACATCTGCCTGTGATACGCCCCGGCATGATACTGCCGGTTTTTCACCATATTTCCTCCTGTATGGACGAGAACCTATGCTGCCTTTTGGACACGCCCCTTCCTGCCCTTAGCCACACGTCAGAATATGCCCGTGATGTGATCTCTAAAGCTCCCCAGGCACGTGGGATTGCTCGCGTGCGTCTGAGCGATTCTCAGAAACGACAACGGCGGCGTGTTGGCCTATGCGAAAAGCTGACTTCGCCGTACTCGGATCCGTACCGTGGGGTGCGCCAAGTCACTGACGTGACATATGAAATTGAACCTCTTAGCGCCACCAGCATGAGATTGTGTTCTGACATTGTTCACGTCACTCGGCCGAAGCTATATTACTCGGACCAAACAAGCACCGATACGGTGCCTTCGCCGCCGGGGCTGAAGCTACTGGGTGCCACAGATGAACATTATAGGAAAGAGGTCTCTTCTGTTTAGGGCGAGCTCGTGCAGAATGGGCTCCATATTATATGCCTGCCTGTTTACCTAAAATAAAGGTATCTTTCAGAAACCTCTGCGTAACAATATATATATATATATATATATATATATATATATATATATATATAGATGAACATTATAGGAAAGAGGTCTCTGTTTAGGGCGAGCTCGTGCAGAATGGGCTCCATATTATATGCCTGCCTGTTTACCTAAATAAAGGTATCTTCAGAAACCTCTGCGTAACAATATATATATATATATATATAATAGTGACGTGTTGTTGGTCCCGCTGCGGTGATCTAGTGGCTAAAGTACACGGCTGCTGAGCTTCCTTGTCATGACTTTCATGTTATCACTAGTCACTTATGCTCGCCATACAGTGAAGCGATGCCATACCAATTTTGGTGTCGATGCCACTATAAAACGGCCAGAAAAGTGGAAAGATAGATAGATAGATAGATAGATAGATAGATAGATAGATAGATAGATAGATAGATAGAAAGATAGATAGATAGATAGATAGATAGATAGATAGATAGATAGATAGATAGATAGATAGATAGATAGATATAGATAGATAGATCGATAGATAGATAGATAGATAGATAGATAGATAGATAGATAGATAGATAGATACGCCTTTGCCTCACCGTGGTGGTCTAGTGGCTAAAATACTCGACTGCTCAGCCGCAGGTCAAGGAATGGAATTCCGGCTGCAGCGGCTGCAGTTCCGATGAAGGCGAAAATTCTGCAGGCCTGTGTACTCAGATTTTGATGCACAGTTAAAGAACCCCAGGTGGTCGAAATTTCCGGAGCCCTCCACTAAGTCATCTCTCATAATCACGTGGTATATTTGGGACGTTAAACCCTATATATCAATTAATTTCGACGTGTTGAAGACTTTGACGAAAGCATCAATATTTGTCCAAAATGAAAATGTTTATACGACTGAACTTGTGGCCGGTAAACGGAAAGTGGGGTCACAGCGATGCACAAGGGCACTGATAGCGGCAGACAGAGCGTCGGCCGTCCATGAACTGACAAGTGGTGAATCAAGTCCGCATTTTTACACGTGCTGTCGAATATCACAGCCTTAACACTGGTTGTCACGTGAGCTCTGTCATAAGCTCGAGCGTTCACGTCATCAGAGTGATCTACACCAGAGTGATCTACAAGAGACACCAGAGTGATCTACAATAATCGCGAACCTGCTTCAGCAATGAGGCGCAGTTTGCGCTAAACTTTTCTGACGAGCTCTGTAGTTTCCCCTAAAAATGTCAATTTTCCTTAAATTCAATATAGAATCTTCTGCTTGTCAGTGCATGTTTAGGTTGACGAAAAAAAACCTAGTCTGGTGCTTTCTGGTGCCCCGTTATCCATGTGAGCTTCCTTGTTCCATCTGCACGCCTAATTATCTGTTACCTCTCACGCATTCACCTGCTGTTGGAATCCAGTTAGTTACCCTCATTGACTAGCGTTTAACCTGCGTACGTGCTACTTGCCAGTCCCGTGACCATTTCCCATTCTTAGTTTCAGCTGTTATATCTTTGCCCCACTTGTTCCCTGTCCCACTTTACTCTGCTTCGTTCTCTTAAGGTTACGCTAATAATTTGTATTTCGTCCACTAAGTTACTCATTTATGTAATGTCATCAGCCGATTTCAAGTTAGTGAGACGCTGAGTCTAGGGCCCTCAAAATCTGTAAACACACGATGTAGAGCTTTGAAGGGACAGTGTCCTCCTTCCTTAACCTCTTTATTAAAATTCTATCGCTTTGTTTATGGAGTGTTACAGTATGTCTGTAGACTCACTTTCTTTTCCTTACTTATGTTTATTTATTGATATGTGGGGTTTTACGTCCCAAAACCACCATGTGATTATGAGAGATGTCGTAGTGAAGGGCTCCGAAAATTTCGACCACCTACTTCAAGTATGTTCATGTAAGGTGCGTCAATGTCCTGATTCCGTAGTGCCTGCATAACAGCTGATGTCTCTAGTGAACAAAATACCTTTTCACAACTATGCGGACTCAAGGTAGGGGTCGGTTTTATTCCGCGTATTTCTTTATCACCTGATTGAGAAGCCTAAATGAAGATTGGAAGTATGTATTTTCGCATTAGCGCTGAAAGCTCATATATACATGGTACACTGTGTTACTCTCCGATTGGCGAAATAATCCCATCGCGAACAAGCTAATACGTATAACTGCACTACTCAAAAAACAACTTTCACCATAGGAATGGTTGATTTCACCAACCACAATTTTGAGGAATATAATGCTGGAAATAATGGTGGCACATGGTGTATGGTGGCACATGTTGAATGAAGGAGTGCCGGCAATGCTGGAACGCGAAACGGCGTCAGAATCATCGGGACGAGTAGCCACTAAAAAGAAAAAACAAAAGTAGTTGTATAGAAAACGGTGTAGAAACCACGCATTAAAAAAAACGTGACTACGAGGATTTGAACGTGAAACCTTAGGACTTCTAACTCAGCACGCTCATCACTGCGTCATGCACCTGTGGGACTTACGCTGCTAAATCACAAGTGAACTTACGAACTGACCGTTTAACTTCAGTTTTGTTGTTTATTTTGTGTAGACGGGGTCTTCACCTGCTACTAAAACTAGCACGTTTATTAAAGACACATCACTGCTGCCTAGAATGATTTACACTGCGATAAGGGCAACAGTGCTAAGTTATTCGTACAATTCACTACCGCAAGAAAAAAAAGAAAAAAAAAAGTTTACTGAGAAGCAGGTACAGTTTACCAGTGGTTACTGTCAAGTTTATTATCCGTTCCTCGCTCATACTAAAGTGCGACATCCGCTCAGGCTTTATGACGACTCTAGGTTCATTCGATAGATACGCCCACACAAGTGATTGAGTAATGCGATGTTTTTCGTGCAACGTACCGCGCAGCCGTGCCAGCGCATTTCTGTAGCTCTATTGTTAGCAAGAACTAGACAGCGGCTTGGCCGAAGCAAATTCAGTGCGCAGAAAACATTGTGCTATCATATTGGTTCAGTAAGCATACCAATGAACAAGTCTGTTTTCCCGCATAAAAGCTAGAGAAGTGCCGGCGAGTGCGACCGGCTGCTGTCTGTGGCGGGAGGCGTGAGTTTGCAGCAAGCGCTGGCATAGCGTCACATCAATGGTTTTCAATTCTTGAGCGCACACTGTACACTACAAAATTGATTGATTGATATGTGGGGTTTAACGTCCCAAAACCACCATATGTTTATGAGGGATGCCGTAGTGGAGGGCTCCAGAAATTTACACCACCTGGGTCTGCACCCAAATCTGAGCACACGGGCCTACAACATTTCCGCTTCCATCGGAAATGCAGCCGCCGCAGCTGGTATTCGATCCCGCGACCTGCAGGTCAGCAGCCGAGTACCTTAGCCACTAGACCACCGCGGCGGGGCACACTATAAAATTGCTTCATTTAGGCTAAATGATGCTATAGCGTGCTGTAATGTGGTTCTTACTCGTCAGAATTGGGTATTCTGAAACGCAGAAGCACAGATAACACTTGTACGTGCTCGGCCGAAAGGTTCTTGATGAAAATCATGGTGGTAGAACAGAAGAGTGAAAGTCAAACTCACTCTGACTCGTCTCGACGTATGTAGAACGTAGAACTTTGTGCTTTTTAGCGTCGCACGCATTTTGTTAACTTGAAAGTACGGCTCAAGTAACCGGGTGTGCGAGAAATTCCAGAGTTGCTCTTAAAGCGTATTGGTATGAAGTGACCACTGCATTCTGGTCTACCGCTGAAAGGGGTCATTGCGAACTGGAGCTGAGTTATTGCTCAACATTCGCGTGGCGAGCAGTAACACATTTACTGTCGATGTTCACAGCGACACCTCTTGTTTGCTAAACATCACAACAAACACCACATCGCGCATGTCAAACTGGTCTAAACGTGCCCGAAATGTAAAGATTCACGGCCGCAAAAAATGAAGCACTGTTGACACCACAGGTATAAAAGTGTGCTAGAAAGTGTAATGAGCGCAGTTGGTTTCTTTCCGCCAAAAACATATTTCTCTGCACATTTCTGAGTGAAACACTTCGAATAATTAAGTGATTTCACATCCCTATTGAAAATCATGGGTTGGTGGATGCTGGAATTGTTGGTGGATATGTTCGAAAGAATGGTGGATATGGTGGAAATATTAGTGGATATGGTGGAAATATTAGTGGATATGGTGGAAACTGTAGTAGGCATAATGGCTGATGACGCCGAGAGTAGAAAAATTGATGGCAGATGGCGGTGATGGTGGCGAGCCAATGATGGTGACTGTGGGAAATGCCGGCTGATGACGGCTGCAGTGGAAAAAATGGTGGCAGATGGTGGTGGTGGTGGCGAGCCAATAGTGGTGACGGTGGAAAATGCCGGCTCATGGTGGCAAGGCAAAACGTGTTTGGTGGAAAGCTTGGTGAGCAAGGTGGTGGATGACGGTGGCATGACGGAAGCTTGGTGGATGGCGGTGGCCTGATGAAAAGCACAATACAGTATGTGAAATCGCTTATTTGTAGTGTTTCATTCTTGAATGCACAGAGATATATGTTTACGGTCAAAAGAAACCAACGCTGCTCATTACGCTTTCTAGTACGTTTTTTATTTCCTGTTGTGTCAACAATGCTTCAATTTTTGTAGAGGATAGAGTGTGCGGCCGGAAATATGTTTACATTTCGCGCACGTACTTGCATCAGTTTGACATCCACGATGTGTTTTTTTTGTTGTTGTTGGGATGTTCAGAAGACTGGAGTTGTAACAGTGAACATGAAAATAAATGTTTTACATCGCCGCGCAGTTTTCGAAAAATAAATGGGCTCCACTTCGCAATTGCCCCTTTTATGTTAGAGCAGAACACAGCGTGGTCACTTGATGTCGCCACGCTAGAAACGCAACTCTGGTAATTCTTGCACGCTCTATTGTTTGAGCCGTACCTTTAAGTTAACAAAGTGCGTGCGAATACGCATAAACTTTCAACTTCCGACATGCTTCGAGATGAGCCCCAGCGAATTTGACTTTCACATTTCTGTTCTATTACCATGATTTCCATTAAAGGTTAGTCCAACCGACCAAGCCCGTACAAGTGTTATCGGCACTTCTGGGTTTGAGAATACACATTTTTGACGAGTAAAAATGACAATACAGCACAGCGGTAGCAAAGTTTAACCTAAACGAAGCCTTTTTCATGCCTAGTTCACACTGAAACATCCGCTTTCTACAGAGACCGAAATTCCCCTGCCGCCGAAACACAGCGTCGTTCGCACTGGACGCGCCCCGCACCGCCGAATATGCCATCTACTACGGGGTGAACGCGGGATGGATGCGCCGTCACCCGGTTGTTGTCGCGGCTCGCAAACGCTACTGCGCTATCCAGTGGTGTACACTTCGACAATTCTCGTACGCAAGAAGCAAAAAAAAAGACAGTACTGCTTACTTTGCTGGCAAGTGGCTGTCTTGCTATGCACGAAGAGCAGAAAAACCACCAACGCCAGTGGCGTTGGTGGGTTTGTTCTGCTTTGCAAGACCGCAACGAGCTCGGTCACCTCTTTCACGAAGTACGGAGGCGAAGTAGGCACAGAGTAGTTTAAACTCCCGTTGGTTTCAACATTCAGTTACGTGCACTGCAGCATAACAAGTGAGTAAGGCTTGGCCGCAATTTTTCAAAATTCCTTGACTAGTGCTCCTATTGGTATGCGGTGACCGATTCGGCGGCAGACACCGCAAAAATTGGTCCGAGAGCGATCGGCGCGGAGAGGGCCCTTTCGGCGGATCTCGCCGCCGCCGAACCGGATTCGGAGCACTTTCGGCGGCCGGAATACTTAGTGTGAACGCGGCCTTATTGTACACAGTGTCCACACAAGAAGCTACAAACAGCGATGCGATGCGCTTACAGCACTTCCACAAAAGATGCACCTCCCCTCACCGACAGCCGCCGGACGCACTCGCTGGCACTTCGCTGGTTCTTATGCGTGAACATAGACACGTCAATTGGTACGCTTCCTGAACGAATAAGATAACAATGTTTTTAGCGCACTGCATTTGTTTTGGACAAGCCGATATGTAGCGGTTCTTAACGGCAGAGCAACAGTGGTGCGCTGGCACGACTGCGGTGTGCGTTGCGCGAAAAACATCAAAATCAATTGTGTGGGCGTATCTATCGAATGAGCATAGAAGCATAGTAAAGCCTGAACTGATATCGCCCTTTGGAAATAGCAAGAAACGGATAATTGATTTGCCAGTAACCGCCGATAAACTCTGCATGCTCCTCAGTCCACTGAGTTTTTTTTTCCCCTTGCGGATGTAAAGTGTAACAAAAACATAGCGCCGTTGCCATTATCGCAGTGGAAATCGTTACAGGCAGCAGTTCTTCGTGTTTAGCAATTGTGGAAAGTTTAGTTGCAGGTGCAGATCCCGTCGCTCCCGAGTAAACGACAAACAGAATTGAAGTTAAACAGTGACTTTGTGAGTTGACTACTTCTTTAACAACCACGACGCTATCTGTCGGTGTGGCGTAGTGGTTTGTGTGTTCAGTTCAAAATTCAGAGGTGGCAGGTTCAAGCTCGCGCACCTTATTTTTTACGGGTGCTTGCTACATTATTTTTTATACATTAACTGTTAATATTTCTTTGGTGGCAGCTCGTCACGGTGGTTCTGACGCTGCTCCGTGCTCCACCGTTGCCGGCTGGAGCGCGTCATCCACCATCCGCTCCACCTTACACCATGTGCCACCAACATTCCCGCCACCATAATCCACCAAAATGGTGGTTGGTGGAATCCACCATTCCTATGGTGGACGTTTTTTGAACATGGATACTGTCGCTTGCTTTATTATTTTGCGACGTCCATCATGCCATCGTCATTAGGCTTGCTAACCAAGCCATCCACCAACCAAGATTTGAATCACCACGATCAGCCGGCATTTTCTACTGTCGCCACCATTGCGTCGCCGCAACTCCCATCACCTGCCACCATTTTTTTACCTCTCGCTGTCACCAGCCGGCAATTTCCGCGGGCACACCATGGGCTCACCACCACCACCACCATCTGCCACCATTTTTTCCACTTTCGCCGTCATTATCTATTATGACCACCACAGCTTCCACCATATCCACTATCATTTGCACCATATCCAACATTATTTCCACCATATCCGCCAACGATACCAGAGTCCACCAACCTAGGATTTTAAATAGAGTGGTCATCGTAGTAACCTTCGACACCTAAATAGTTAGCATCTAACCAAAAAAACTTAATTCCGGTGACATTGACTGAGCAGCGCATGCGTCGCCGCATGGGGGCAAAATTTTCCAAAAACATCATGAGAAAACCATGAAATAATCGTTAAAATTTAAAAAATTGCCAAGAAAATGTTGCCTTCTGTGAAGCGACACACAAGCTAGCCGGCAAAAGAGTGAAATTTGCTTCCAAAACGCTAATGACACCATTTTATCGCACGCGAGGAACCACGCGTGTCCGAAACACATTGCACACTGTTCGGTAAAGGACGAGTAGTGCTCATTGAAAACAGCGAAGAGCATAAAACATTAAATTGTATTGCACAAGAAACATCTTTTCAAGACTTCTCATGTGAAGCACTTCATTTCGTGTTCGAGGAAGAATGGACGCCTTTAAAGGCAGAACAGTGCCATTCGCGATTACGTTACCGAAATTAGATGATTGGAAAATAAAATAGTTTTGAAGTTTTGAAAGCTCTTCTTGCTCAAGTATTTTCTTCTTGTTTTACGTAACAATGATAGTGCATTGTTGCGACTGAGCACAGAACGATAATAATTATCTTGCAAAATTTGTGTTGCTTCGTCTATTTTTCAAGGCCCTGCGTTGATCGAATTTTCATGAAAAGGGAGGGCAACTGCGCGGCTGGCTCGAATCGCCCTCCACTTTCAAGCTTTTGACGCAATCGCGCCGGCAATTATGAGTCGTTGTGAGTGTGAAAAAAATTGCCCGCAGCTTCCCTCGGGGGAACACTGCGGAGGATGCGGAGCATATAATTGGTTAACGGGGTGTTAAAGTGCGACTTACTTGGGTCGATGGCTAAATTGGTTAACGTGGTTGTGAAATGGGGTGTTAAATTGCGACTTACTTGGGTCGATGGCTAAATTGGTTAACGTGGTTGTAGGAGGGGGTGTTAAATGAGTGAACACGTACACACGTATGCGAAAGGACGGCGCTGGTCGAAGGGACGTCGATCATTGTGTTTGTGGATTCGTTGGAATTCATTTCACCGCGACCCCTGACGTCGACGCGCCGTACAAACCAACCGACGAGCGGCAACTGAGCGAGCAAGCGCCGACCTTGAGTATATATACAGCGCGACGGCGCATGCGCTGTCAGCTGTCGAATGTTCTCGAAGGAGAAGCGCGCGCGGCACAGATGGTGGGCGACGGCGCGACAGCGCATGCGCGCGCGTCAGCTGTCGAATGTTCGAGAAGCGGTGCGGACGGCGCGGACGGCGCACTACAAGGCGCGAGTATAAGATGCTTCCGCATCTAAAATATAATTTCGAAGAATTGTGTGCCAGTTCTTGGGTGGGAAAACTCAATAGATGTTTCAATCGCAGTTAGAAACGATGTCCACGTTTTTGAAGTGAGCTAGAGATCTAGCCACCACTTTCTTTGCTGTAGTTTTTGCTTTGTTATATGCATTCCAAAAAGCTTTTACGTTATGATAGTGATGCACTGCTTAACGAACTTCATAGAAACAAAGACGAGGACTCAAAGGTGTACAGAGGGAAAAAAATTTGCCCGCAGCTTCCCTCGGGGGAACACTGAGGAGGATGCGGAGCATATAATTGGTTAACGGGGTGTTAAAGTGCGACTTACTTGGGTCGATGGCTAAATTGGTTAACGTGGTTGTGAAATAGGGTGTTAAATTGCGACTTACTTGGGTCGATGGCTAAATTGGTAAACGTGGTTGTAGGAGGGGGTGTTAAATGAGTGAACACGTACACACGTATGCGAAAGGGCGGCGCTGGTCGAAGGGACGTCGATCATTGTGTTTGTGGATTCGTTGGAATTCATTTCACCGCGACCTTGGACGTCGACGCGCCGTACAAACCGACCGACGAGCGGCAACTGAGCGAGCGAGCGCCGACCTTGAGTATATATACAGCGCGACGGCGCATGCGCTGTCAGCTGTCGAATGTTCTCGAAGGAGAAGCGTGCGCGGCACAGATGGTGGGCGACGGCGCGACGGCGCATGCGCGCGCGTCAGCTGTCGAATGTTCGAGAAGCGGTGCGGATGGCGTGGACGGCGCACTACAAGGCGCGAGTATAAGATGCTTCCGCATCTAAAAAAGTTATTCGCTTTTCGGATGCAGCCTAGGGTTCATTATTATTGAAAATTATTTACAGCGTCTTTCTTATATCATAACGAATTTCTCATTGACCTTTGTGTTTGTTGCAACTGAGCTAGGAACGTACATCCTCGACAACATGAATAGCTCGGCTATAAACACTTCGAACCATGAATAATTCAACAACAGTCAAAAACGCCTAAACAATTTGGTACATTTATTATTGAAACGCGCACTTACCGGCACCATGCCAGCATTTAGCGGTCTCATACGTTAAAACACAGGCGTCTCCTTCGGTACGATTTAATAAAGTAACATGATGAGCTACCGTGTTTACTCGCATTATTTGCGCCCTTTTAAATGCGAAGCATTTCTTAGCGATCTTCGGTGACTTCGAGCTTTTCTTTCTATCTATCTATCTATCTATCTATCTATCTATCTATCTATCTATCTATCTCTTATCTATCTATATATATATATATATATATCTATTTATCTATCTATCTATCTATCTATCTAATGTAGCTGCCTAAGACTACTAGCCCTCCTGGCCGTCCCGATAATGGTATTTACAACAAATTTGGTATGAAATAACAAGACTGTATGATCACCACAATCGACTAGTCAAAACACGAAATTCATGAGAGGTATGTCATGAATGTCATTACTGACCTTTGATGTTCTTGCTGCTCTTACAGTGGTTCCATTCTTACATTTTGCATAACTGATTTGTTATAAGAAGAATGCATGGCGTACATAACTGAGAGACCTGAACGTGGAAATCATGACATGCATGTCATGATTCTCATGTTATGACTGGTTATGACTACACGCCATGCTCATGTTGCGCTCGCGGTCGTTCCGCTAGCTTCACATATACCAACTATGGTATTACGTCAGTTGAATAGATGACGAAGATACATGACTGGTGCAAACATGATAATAATAGGACGCGAGTCATATAAGAACATTACTGCGTGCCACGCTCATGATGCGCTCGCCGCCATTCTGCAAGCTTCAAGTATACCACATTCGGTATTACGTGACGTCAATAGATGCATGTGAAAGTGATTGGCAAGGTACGATGCAGTGACCATAGAATGATACGGTCTCGAATTCGCCTAGACTTGAGAAAGGAACGACAGAAGCTGATACGCAAGAAGCCAATCAATGAGCTAGCACTAAGTGGGAAAGTAAAAGAATTCAGAGTCTCGCTTCAGAACAGGTACTCGGCTCTTAGTGAGGAAACCAACCTTAGTATAGATACAATGAATGATAATCTGACGAGTATCATTACGGAGTGTGCAGTGAAAGTTTGAGGCAGGGTAGTTAGACAGGACACTGGCAAGCTTACCTAGGAAACGAAGAATCTCATTAAGAAGCGTCAAATCATGAAAGTCTCAAGTACAACAGACAAAATAGAACTGGCAGAGCTTTCGAAGTTGATTAATAGGCGTAAGGTATCCGATGTAAGAAGGTATAACATGGAAAGAATTTAACACGCTCTGAAAAACGGAGGAAGCGTCAAAGCAGTGAAGAAGAAACTTGGAATAGGCAAAAATCGGATGTATGCACTAAGGGATAAAGAAGGCAAAATAACTACCAATTTGAATAGGATAGTTAAAATAGCGGAGGAGTTTTACAGAGATCTGTACAGTAGCCGGGACAACCACGAATTTAATACTATAAGAACTAGCAGTAACCCAGATGACATCTCACCAGTAATAATAGAAGAAGTCAGAAAAGCTTCGGAGAGCATGCAAAGAGGCAATGCTGCCGGTGAGGATCAGGTAACATCAGATCTGCTGAAAGATGGAGGACAGATTGTGTTAGAAAAACTAGCCACCCTGTTTACGAGGGGTCTCCTGACGCGATGAGTACCAGAGTCTTGGAAGAACGCTAACATCATCTTAATACATAAGAAAGGAGATGACAAGGACTTGAAGAATTACAGGCCGATTAGCTTGCTCTCTGCAGTATACAAGCTATTTACAAAGGTAATTGCTAACAGAGTAAAGAAAACATTAGAATTCAATCAAGCAAAGGAACAAGCAGGATTTTGAACAGGCTACTAAACAATCGACCACATTCATACTATCAATCAGGTAATAAAGAAATGCTCAGAATACAACCAACCACTATACATAGCCTTCAATGATTACGAGAAGGCGTTTGATTCAGCAGAAATATCAGCCGTCACGCGGACACTGCGGTATCAGGGCGGCGATGAAGTATATATAAATATCATGGAAGATATCTACAGGGGATCAACTGCTACCATAGTGCTTCATAAAGAAAGCAACAGAATACCAATCAAAAAGGGTGTAAGGCAGGGGGACACAATCTCCCCAATGCTATTTACCGCGTGCTTACAGGAGGTTTTGAGAAGCCTAGAATGGGAACAGTTAGGGATAAGAGTTGGTGGAGAGTACCTTAGTGACCTGCGCTTCGCCGATGACATTGCATTGCTGAGTAACTCTCCAGCACCAATAAACCAGTCATATCAGGCGTGCCGCAAGGGTCCGTAATAGGCCCTTTACTTTTCTCTATCCAAATCAGTGACATGGGGGCCGATTTTTCTAAGCAAATAGCTATGAAACACGATGCAGATGAGACCATTGTGTATGCGAAGGTAAGCTCCACTGACAATCAGCTGGGGCTTCATAACCATTTACGAAAAATTAGTCTTTGGGGCGACGAATGGCAAATTGAACTGAATGCATCAAAAACTCTCTTCATGCGCATAACACGTAAAAAAGATCCGTTATCCTTTTTTACAGCATTAATGGCACAGTGCTGAAAGAATGTTAAGTATCTAGGTGTTCATCTTACACATGATTTGAACTGGTCCATGCAGTTTGACAGTGTTTGCAATAAAGCCATGCGTAAACTTAGGTCGTTACGACGAAAACTTCTCGATGCCACCCCAGAATCTAAAACAATGGCGTATAAAATGACCTATTCTTCCAGTACTGACCTACGCAATTCATCTACGGGTACCATACACCAAAACAAATGCACTAAAATTTGAGCTTATACAAAACAAAGCCTTACGGTTCATCTCCAACTTCTAATATAGAACTCAGTGTATTAGTGAGCTTAGAGACAGAGCCGGTCTAATGACGGTGAAACGAAAAATGCAACAAAATCGACTGATATTCTTTTTTCATATACTCACTGGAGACTACCAAGTTCACCTAAAGGAGCACATCGCACTACAGCCATTTACCACATTCAGAACAAAACTCTCGAAACGTATCACACCACTTAGCTACAGAACCGATTTATTCAAGTATTCGTTTTTGGTTTGGAGCATTGATGACTGGAATCAATTACCTCACTACATAGTCGAACATTGCGATTTACAAAGGTTCGAAAGGGCTTTGTCAGAATATTTGTAACCAAATTGCTTGTCGGTTGAATATGTTCAATGTACTATATCAATATGTTCAATATGTACTATATCACTTCAAATTTTTTTCTTTTTTTGGTGATGTCTACGAGATGTACTCGACCATGTTTCTTTTATCCGTGACCTATGCGGGATGTAATCTGTTATAGTTTTGCGTTTTTGTTTTTGTTATTTCCATATAGTATGCGTCTTGAGCGTACAGTGTAAAACTTGTTTCCACATATGTTCTTTGTACGTGCCAGATATGTAACCCCCACTCCTCTCTTGGCCCTTGGGCTGACAGTATGAATAAATAAAATAAAGAATAAAAAACTCAGACGACGAATCAACTCATGATTACGGAGTTAGACAAGAAGAGCAGAAAGGTGGGTCTGAAAATTAATTGCAAAAAACGAAAGTAATGTACAACAACCTCGGAAAAGAGCAGCGCTTCGAGATAGGTAATAGTGCACTTCAAAGTGTAAAAGACTATGTCTACTTAGGGCAGGTAATAACCGCGGAGACGAACCATGAGATTGAAGTAACTAGAAGAATAAGAATGGGGTGGAGCCCATTTGGCAAGCATTCTCAAATTAGGATAGGTAGATTGCCACTGTCCCTCAAAAGGAAGGTATTTAACAGCTGTATCTTGCCGGTACTTAGCTACGGAGCAGAAACCTGGAGACTTACAAAGAGGGTTCAGCTTAAATTGAGGACGACACAGCGAGCAATGGAAAGAAAACTGGTAGGTGTAACCTTAAGAGACAAGGAGAGAGCAGAGTGGATTAGGGAACAAATGGGGTTTAAGGATATCATAGCTGAAATCAAGAAGAAGAAATGGACATGGGCCGGGCATGTAGCGCGTAGGCAGGATAACCACTGGTCGTTAAGTGTAACTAACTGGATTCCCAGAGACGGAAAACGGGTTAGGGGGAGGCAGAAGGTTAGGTGGACAGATGAGATTAAGAAGTCTGTGGGTATAAATTGGCAGCAGCAAGCACAGGACCGGGTTAACTGGCGGAACATGGGAGATGCCTTTGTCCTGCAGTGGACGTAGTCAGGCTGATGATGATGATAATGGTAATGATGATGATGATGATGATGATGATGATGATGATGATGATGATGAGTAGATGCATGGTGAAGGTATGTGACTGGTGCAAACTTGATAATCATGACATAAGTGTCATGTAATAACAAGACAGCATACCACACTCCCGATGCGCTCACGCCCCTTTCGCTAGATCGACATATACCAAA
This sequence comes from Rhipicephalus annulatus, assembly GCA_013436015.1. Taxonomy (NCBI): domain Eukaryota; kingdom Metazoa; phylum Arthropoda; class Arachnida; order Ixodida; family Ixodidae; genus Rhipicephalus; species Rhipicephalus annulatus. Next base: position 152,689 of record WOVY01000882.1, on the reverse strand, counting down.
TTTGGTATTACGTGACGTGAATAGACGACGAAGGTGAATCGCACGTCTAAACATGATAACCACGATATGGGTGACATGTGAAATTTGATTACGTTATATATTATTATTATTATTATTATTATTATTATTATTATTATTATTATTATTATTATTATTATTATTATTATTATTATTATTTAATACTCACAGCGCCTATACAGACATGGGTGGGTACAAGGAAAGAATTTCAAAATTTGCAGGTGTACATAGGTTTACCTAAGCTTGTGTAAAAAAAGAGAAAAGAAATACATTTGCAAGACACAAAACGTACACAGCTGCACTGAGCATAGCTGCGTCAGAAAAGTAATATGTATTAGAGAAAAAGATAGAGGCACGTTAAATTACCCCAGGTGGTCAAAATTTCCGGAGCCCTCCACTACGGCGTCTCTCATAATCATATGGTGGTTTTGGGACGTTAAACCCCACAAATCAATCAATCAAAAAGATGGAGAAACGACAAAAATTATTGAAATTCCACGATAATGAAAAAGTGCAGCATTTGGCTAGCCCAAGGGCAAATAACCCCAAAACAGCATAGTTTACTATCAAGATACCGTACAGATCATAGAGGCTGCCAGGCGCACACGTGTATTCTATAGAGCTTAGCGGTAGAAAAATTCAATCATTTTTATTAAAGAAAAGAACGCATCCATTGAAGAAATTTCTACAGCCGTGGAAGGAAGTTGATTCCACTAACTTATAGTTCTTGGGAAAAAAAAGGATTTGCTGAAAGATGATGTATTCCATTTATGTTCTCTTACCTTGTGTTCGTGATCATTTTGGCTTGAAATGTAGTGAGGCCGGCTTATATATACATCACGGGCAATTCAAGTACGAGAATAAGGTATGCTAAGCAATAGCTTCAGGGAAAATGATGCCCTTTGGTGCTGCAGAGACTTCCATTTAACTTCAGCTTAGCCTCCTTCACCCTGAATTGTCTGTCGTACATAGGTGCATTAAACACAAATCTCGCCGCCATGGACTGAACGTTTTCTAATCTTTTTTTTTATTTGAAGATGTTGCTGGGTTTCACACACAACATGCGTACTCCAGTACTAACCTCACGTATGCCTTGTGTAGTACTTCCCAGGTTTGCTGTGGGAAAGCAGTGTTTCTTTTTAAGAATACTAAGCTCAAACAAGCTTCAATTACAGTGTAATCCACATGCCGATTCCATGATATATAGAAAGGGGTGGAAGAAAACACCTAGGTATTTGTCTTCGCACGCAATTTTTACCGGAAAGTCGTTTATTGTGTATTCATATTCACCTAGGTTCTTTTTTCTGGAAAACCTCATGCATAGTTTTCTTAAGATTCAGTTTTATTTCCCATCGCTGGCACCACGCGTATAGTGCACATAGGTCGTTTTGTATTACGGAGCAGACAGTTTCAGAGGTTATCCGACAGTATAAAATGCAGTCGTCTGCAAATAGCCTAATATAGAATTGGTTAATGTCCTTTATATATAATAAAAAGTAATGGTCCCAGAACTCATCCCTGAGGTGCCCCTCACGTAACACTAGCTACATCAGACTGTTTGCCGTTTACAACTACAGTTTGTCGCCTCTCATGTAGATATTCAGCAATCCATGCATTAAGTTCGGGATTAATCTAAAACCGCTACCTTTTTGCAGCAATAAGTAGTGCGAAACAGTGTCCAGTGCATTTCGAAAGTCGAGAAAGATGCAGCCGACCGGAAATTTGTCGTCCAGTGCTGCTCCTAAATCAAGGGTGAATTCTACCAGTTGTGTGACGCATGATATCCCCTGCCTAAATCTATGCTGGTTAGAGTTGAATAAGGAATTACTATTATTGTGCTTTACAATCGCTGTATATAAGATATGTTCAAGAATTTTACTGCAAACAGAAGTGAGTGAGATAGGGCGGTAATTACCCACAGCATTGCGCGGGCCAGATTTATGTATAGGAACAATAGACACCATTGTCCAATCAGTTAGAAGAGATTTCTGTTTTAACGTGTTTTTTTCAAAAACAACTTTTAAGTCGATAGACACTGCATGGGAAGAAAACTTCAACATAACATAGGTAAGCCATCAGGACCACTGCTTTTGCACAATCCACAAGCAGTAATTCGATGCCACGAGCTTCAAGTACTACATCAGGCATGGATGTGGATTTGTTTCTCAACTATTTCAAGTCTTTTTGGGGGTCCGTAGCGGCTGAGAACACTGACGTGTAATATATATTGAACAACTCGGCCTTTTCTGTCGCATCACTCACGGTAATATCACGCCTGGTCAGTGTGGGACTAGAAATGTCTTTCTTGTTTTGTTTGATATACCTCCAAAGTTCTTTCGGGTTGTGCGTTCTTTTACGTTCAAATATTTTAAAGTAGGCTGCTTTTATTCCAACTGTAGCAATATTTACTTCACGCGTTGCCAGTTTCAGTTTGGAAGAGTTTTCTTACGGGGGATTTTTTTTTTAAATGAACGTTAAATTCTCTGTCTCCGCTTGATCAAAACGTAGAGTTCTCTAGAAAACCATGATTTACTTTTACTACGCCTCCTAGTCAGCACCAATGACAAAAAAAATTGGTTTCTCAGCTCTAGGATCTTGTCTCTAAACAAATTCCACAGCTCTTCTACTGAATACTCATCGGCAACTGTTCCGAAAACAATGAAATATGCTTCAAATGCACTGTTGATTCCTTGGACTTTAGCCTTCACGTAATTGTACATGCACCGACTCCTTTCACTGTAAGCACTCGTATGTTTCATATCGATCTCACTTAGCACAACCTCGTGGTGACTCATCCGTGGTAATACTTTAGTGTTTTCTACCATTTTTGGCATATTTGTGAAATATTTGATAAAGAATATGACCTCCTCGAGTTGGTTTCAACAAGGTCTGTTTTAAAGACAAAAGGTTCATGAAATAAGCAATTTCAGTTTTAAAACTAAGATAAATCACTGAAGCTATTGGCTGCTCATTCCAGTCGATATCAGGCAGGTTAAAATCCCCACCTATAACTACGTAATCGGAGGTGATCTTTGTAGCTCCAGCAGTAAATTCACTAAATTCTTCAGTTGAACCATATGGCGGTTGATAAAAAGAGCAGACTGATAGTGATTTGCCATTCCAGAGCTTAAGCTGACACCAAACAGCTTCACTCATATCGTGTGTAGTGCGTAGGCCGACAGACGGAATGCGGTGATCTACCAAGATAAATACACCACCTCCGTGATGGTTCCTGTCTTTCCTGTAACAAGTAAAGTCATCTGCAAATACCTCGATGTTTGCCACGTATTCATTCAGACATGAGTCAGTACCAATAACTACACTTGGTTTGATCATGCGCACTAAGTGATCAAATATGTCAACATTGTTTTAAATGCTCCTAGAGTTTACCAACAAAAAAAAAAGAGAAAAGCATAAAAAAGTAGTCGGTCACTCGCACTGCACAACCTTGCCCGAGGCATCATCGTAAGTGCACCTGTTGCCGTCTATGTGATGGGTGTCGTGTTTTAGTTGTACTCTTGCGTCCCTGCTTCTATTTTTATAAGCAAACTGCCACATAATTTGCCTTCTTTTCCCACTGGCTCAGAAAAATCTTCCGACATACCGATCGTTACCAGTATCTTTCAAATTGCCCCGCCGTGGTGGTCTAGTGGCTAAGGTACTCGGCTGCTGACCCGCAGGTCGCGGGTTCGAATCCCGGCTGCGGCGGCTGCATTTCCGGTGGAGGCGGAAATGTTGTAGGCCCGTGTGCTCAGATTAGGGTGCACATTAAAGAACCCCAGGTGGTCGAAATTTCCGGAGCCCTCCACTACGGCGTCTCTCATAATCATATGGTGGTTTTGGGACGTTAAACCACACATATCAATCAATCAATCAGTATCTTTCAAATTCTCGGCTTTTCGTAAAACTAGGTGCTTTTCTTTTAGTGACCCGAACCTTGCGATCACGGGCCGCGTTTTTTCCTCTCGAAATTTCTCGAGCCAATGTGCTTTTTCTGTAGATGCAAAGTTAACTTATAACTTTGTCGAGCATACTTCTTTCACAAGCAATTCACGTTGTGACCATAATTCGCGGACACTTGCATCAGGTATGCCGTGGAATACCAAGTTATTCTTTCTACTACAATTTTCAAGATCATCAATGTTCTTTTGAAGCAACTGTATCACCACGTGTTGGGTACCATAGCACGCAGTACATTCAGTGATATCTGCTTCGAATTTTGACAGAACTGACATTTTTCCTTCACTGGACAACCCTAGTTCAATCAAGTCATTTATAGCAGCCATTTCTTCCGTTTGGTTTGCCTAATGGTATTAGGCTTTCGAACAATCGCGTTGTGCCCATCTAAAATTTTCTGTAGCGTCGCATCAACGACAGGGCCAGGATTCATTTTGATATCCCCACAGATAATTAGTAACAAAACAATGAAATAAAAAACGAAGCAGCAACAAAATTCGACGCTTTGAGCGGCTTCTAGCATCGGAGTGCATGCGCACACAGTTGTACAACATATGGAGTGGAACCAGCAGGATAACAAAAGCAAATTGTTTACAAAGGGACCATTCGCTATCCTTAACAAACAGCAGAACATGGGTGAGCGGCGCTGCCGTTGCACTGCCAGTATCACGCCCCGGAGATGCACTGCAGTCGATTGTCCTTTGTAGGGCGGTGATAGCGGTAAACCAAGGTTCCTAGACCTTTGCTGGACACATGTCGGATTCAGCTGCAGTGGGCGTCAACGGTTCCCCAGTGAGCGCTTCGCAGATTTTCTCGCTGTTGCCCGTGAATCTTTCGGCGACGTCGACGATAATGCCGTGGTTGACCGCGTGGTTCGTTGAAAGAACCCAGGTACTATATGCGACCAGCGCAAGAAGCAGAACAAGCATGAGCAGCACTGCCACTCCACTGCCGGTTCCACACCTCCTGCAGCGCCATTAGCGCGCTCGTGGCCATTTCGCTAGCTTTACAGATACAAAATTTGTTATCACATGAAGGCGTAGACGACAAAGGTAAACAACACGTTCAAACATGATAATCATGGCATGCGAGTCATGCATAACATGAGTATATGCGATGCTCATAGCACCCTCGTGGCCGTTTTGCTGGCTACACATATACAAAATTTAGTACCACGTGACGGGAATAGACACCTAAGGTAAATGACGCATATAAACTTCATAATCATAGCATGGAAGTCATGTGCGGTAAAACTTTGGGTAAAGTGGCGCTGATTTTGAAGTGACATATCAGCTTTCCTCATTCGTGCTTAGCATATCATCTATTCCCAGAGGACGTGCGATCTGCCCTTTTTAGAGTTTTATTGGGCTCCTAGAAGGGGGCGCGCCAATTACGCTAATTGCAGTATGCATACAAAATATTGTGCCATAGTCCTAACGCAAGCACTATACATATTTAGAATATGGCATTTCTCACGTACAGTGAAAATCGATGATAAACGAAGCACGAATGAGGTAGATTATTATGCTGCTTTAAAATCAGCACAACCTTCCGAGGCGAACGTAAATTATGCCGTACTTGACTTCCTTGTCCTGACTGGCATGTTAGGACGTGTTTTTTACTTTTGTCGTCTATCGGAAGTGACGTGATATCAAATGTGGTATATGGGGAGCTAATGGAATGGCCATGAGCGCACTATGACCGTAACATGAAGTCGTGTTTTGTAGACATGTAGTCACAACACGCATATTGTTATTATCATGGTTTGACGTGTCATTTCTCTTCATCGTCTATTCATGAACGTGTAATACCATATTTGGCATATATGAAGCTAGTGAAACGGTCATGAGCATGCCTCGAGCGTAGCAAGTAGTCATCTTTTACACGACACGCATATCACGATTATTATATTGCGACGTGTCATTTACCTTCGTCGTTCGTTGGCATCACGTAATACTGAGTTTTGTGTATGTGAAGCCAGCAAAATAATCGCAGTCATACTATGCGTAGCATTCAGTCATGTTCTGCATGACACGCATACCGTAATTATGATGTTTGGACGTGTCATTTACATTCATTGTCTATTCACCTCATGTGATAACAAATTTGTTGTGTTTGGAGCTGACGTATCGGCCGCGAGCGTACCATGAGCGTACGATGTGTAGTCATGACTTATATCACATGCATATCATGATTTTCACGTTTGGGCCAGCCCCTTGTTTGTCGTGTATTCATGTCATACCACACCAGTTTTGCGTTATGTAATTTCAACAAAATCACCGCAATAGCAGCAAGATCTTAAAATATAGATCATGACATTCATTAAAAGACATGTCATGATTTTCATGTTATCACTAGTCACTTATGCTCGCCATACAGTCATGCTATGCCATACCAATTTTGGTATCGATACCATAAATAAACGGCAAGGAAAGCTAAGAGTCGTAGGTGGATAGATAGATAGATAGATAGATAGATAGATAGATAGATAGATAGATAGATAGATAGATAGATAGTAGATAGATAGATATATAGATAGATAGATAGATAGATAGATAGATAGATAGATAGATAGATAGATAGATAGATAGATAGATAGATAGATAGATAGATAGATAGATAGATACGCTCTTGCCCCACCGTGGTGGTCTGGTGGCTAAAATACTGGATTGCTGAGCCGCAGGTCACGGAATATAATCCTGGCTGCGGCGGCTGCAATTTCATTGGAGGCGAAAATGCTGGAGGCCCGTGTGCTCAGATTTGGGTGCACGATAAAGAACCCCAGGTAGTCGAAATTTCCGGAGCCCTTCACTACGCCGTGGCTTATAATCATATAGTGGTATCGGGACGTTAAACCATACACATAATAAATACCCTCAAAGTCGCCGAATTTCACGAAGGAAACGAAGCATTTCTGAAAAGGAAATAAATTGCAGCAAAAGTAAAGTGTGCTTGTTAATTTCAAAAAGTAAGCGCGTACTTTTACTAGTCAGATCCGGTAAAGCACAGTCTAGCGAGAATCACTGAGCGCGATGTCCGATTGGGAATCATTGTTGCAGCCGCTGCCACCGCCCTCTCGAAGCGCATCGTCCTCAGTTCCGTCGAGCATGCCTGAACGCCCAGTTTTCTTGCAGCTATTTCAACAATGCTAAGAGAAACTAGGTCCCACGATACGGCGATACCAGAAGAACTAAGCATCAGCAAATAATTGAAAAGGCTTCCTTCATTGACAGGAAAGTTGCTGTCGCAAGTGCGCACTCTTCTGCTTTCTCGCGTGCCGATCGCACCGGTCATCACATTAAAGTATGTCCTCTTGAAATGCCTTGCGGCGGCATGCTTCCCGTTTTCATCAGCAAAATTAATAACAGTGATCTTCAACTTCGGCGTATATATAATTACTGTCGCAAATCGCAAAGAAACTGTCAAAACGCATTGGGTGTATGGTGAAACCTTACTCTTCGAAATCAACCAAGCGCGCGTTGCAAAGCAGACGCAGAGAACGAGAACAGTTGACGCGACAGGCTCGAGCACACCTCTGATGCAGAAAGTCGTCTGTGCAGTGACCCGAGCGTGCATTCTCGCCATTATAGCAGTGGTAGATATTGGGAGATTGAGGGAGGCAAACGCTCGAGTAGTTCCGGCGACCTGTCAAGAGTTTGTGTTCGGGTGCGGTGACCTAGACATCTTAGTTAGGAATAAGTCCTCGGAAGACAGGACTTCGTACTGGCAGCCTGTTTGACTGCGCTCTTCTGCTTGGCTAGGCGCGCACCCGGCCGAAGCATCGGAAAGTCCAAAGGTGCGCACACTGGTGAGTGGCTCCAAGTGGGTCGGGGAGCATGAATTATGCGAATAAGAAAAAGAACAAGAACATTATTAATAAAGTCCAGCGAGGATGATTTGGTGTAGGCCTCAGCCCCAACCTAGGCATCGGCCACGATCCCCTTGGCTCGGGCCATTTTCCACAATTGTTCTAATAAGGAACTGAGCGGAGCCTTCTCGCAGCGCACCTTGCGGTCTGAGAGTACATCTACGTGGTGTTCGTCTGTTGTGTCATCTACACTCGAGCATTCCCATAGTATGCGGACAAGTGTTGCTCACTTATCGCAAACTTGGCATTTTTCTGTGAAATACGGCGACGAAAGAGAACTGGATTAGGATACGTATATGTTTTTGAAATGCGCAAAGAAATAATAAAAGAATGAAATATGCGAGTAAATATTTGTTATAAAAGCTCCCAAATACTACGGGTACGCAAGTTATGCGACAGCGCCAATTATGCGCATAAATCCAATATTTTCGTGTACAATGGAATTACTTTGCTTTGTTGCCAATTGAACATTCAGTTGCAGCATTGGTTTAGAGATGCAAGCCAGCAAAATTGATGTGGTCAGTTCACTAGTATATCGTCGCTTAGACAGAAAAATAAATAATATTCAATCAAGTACTCGCGTACTTGTCGAACATTACCCTCGACATACAAGCTCTGTGCACCTCAACCAGCATAAAAGGTGAAAAACAACTAATGTATTCGGTAGTAACAGCTAATACTATACGCCTCAGGTCCTCAGTAATGTTTCGATGTGTATATACCGTTTCCACAATACAAATTCCGAAAGTTGGCATCTTCTCCTTTGCGGCATGTCATATGCGTGGCAGGCAGTAGTTTTCATGTTATGAAGAGGCAAAGTATAGTTAGGAAAAAAAATTATGTGTTTTGTCAAACTGTGACATGTAAAGCGGAATCATGGTGTTTTCTCCAGTTGTTGAGTGCACAGTGAGAGTCGTTTGACGTGGCATTGTGATAAACGGTACTCGCCTCATAGTAACATGAAGGTGGCAAGTGCCTATTTGGACGAAAGAAACTTTTTTCCAAGTCATTATTTCTTTTCTGATATCACGAGTTTTTACTTTCCTTTAGGGCAGCTAGCCTGCGCCGTAAATATTTTCTGCGACGCGTAAAAAACTTCAGGTATGCTTTGCTTCAAAGGCGTTGCTGTTAATGTTACGGGAACGAGATGCTCCCGATCACAAAACCATGCTTTTTTAATTACTAAAAGTCATCTTATTGTCTTTACTCATTAAACTTACATCTGGGTTGTTCACCTTTGGAGGCGTATGTTTACGAGACAGGTAATTATATAACTTTGCTGAATCTGTGGTAGGCATTAGCTCGTACTCCGTCAGCGAAGAATAGCCTGCCTGACCCTTTACAAAGCACGTAAGCACTAGAGTTGAATAGATTTGGAACCCCACGTGAGTAGCTGAGCGTTCGTAGCCTTTTTTTACTCTGCCTTGGAGAGCCTTATGGAGGGCCATACAGCGGAGCTACGTGACGGTACCAGTCCCGTGATATATGACTCAGAACAGCGCAAGAACAGCGCACCAGCAGATGTCGAAATCTCAGTTGCTCTTGAATGAATCAACTGCCTTGTTTATTATTTACAACAGCTCTGAGAGACGCGATGAGCGCACTTTGAGCTCCGTCGGGAGGGCGAACAGTAAGTCTGACTGCCGCCTTGTGGGTTATCCGAACGGCCTGCCACTGTTGGTGTTTTTAACGGCAGAGCACCACTTGGCTTGTTTGTCTTGGTAGCTACCCAATGAAGATGGCCATTGTGAGGTTATGTGCTCTAAATCAGATACCTTCTCACAACAGGAGCGAGAACTGCTTGTGTATATATTGGGATAAACTTTGTAGATCGTAGACCGACTTGGATTCCAATTAATCTGCAAAAGTGTATAGGTCAAAGACTAGGATTTATATTACTTCCTACGAAGAAAAGGGTAGATACTCCCACTTAGGCAGAAAGACTGTGAAACCTGACTGTATGTGGTGAGCTGATCACTGTTCCCCAACGTCGTATGCTGGCTAATATTGTTACAAGGACACAGGGACGCAGGCACAAAACATGTGCTTGCTTTCGATAACAAAGGCCGAAAGCGCCAACACCAGAGTGCGCGGCCACAAAACTACTTCGTTATCCTTCTCAGAGGCTGGCCACTGTATTTGCCTGCCCACCTTGCGTCAATTCTCCCTTTTCAAGAGCTACCATCCCGGTCGATTGACTAAGACGCTGGATATGGGCATGGCGAAAGATGGTCACGTACCCGAAAGAAGTGACCACGTGCGGTCGCAGGTAATAAGAAAAAAAATTCGAATTGTTCATAACTCCCTGGCATGGTACAGTTTAATGCGTACTACGTGGACCACTTGTGGACGTGGACGTCGTCGGTTTAAACTAGTATCGGAGCTTTGTGGAACTTCATCGTAATTCACGTCACTTAGGCAGCGCACAACCTTGTAAGGGCAAAAGTAGCGTCGCTATAGCTTCCATGAAAGACTACGATCTCGAGCTGGTGTCGACCCCCATACGTAGTCACGTGGCTGATAGTTGATGTTCCTTCGGCCTTAGTTGTCGGTATCTTGCTGCGTGTGAATGCGGTTCCGAGCAAGCTGGTGAGCTTCCTCAGCTTTCTGAACGAAGCCGCCAACGCTGTCAATTCCGCTGGTGTCTTCGTCTATGGGTAGCATAGCGTGTAACAGTGTTGTGACACGACGGCCATAAACAAGCTCAAAAGGTGTTAGGTGTGTGGTCTCTTTCACAGCGGTATTATAAGCAAACGTGACGTACGGCAAAATTTCATCCCACGTTTTGTGCTCTACACCAATGTACTTAGATAGCATGTCGGCCAGTGCTTTTATTTTCCGCTCCGTCAAGCCATTCGTTTGGGCATCATAAGCTGTTATTTTCCTGTGGCTGGCAAGCCTCAGCTAGGCGTCCTGTTGCAATCTTTCCGCTGTAAATGCTGCTCTACGATCGGTTATGAGAACAGAAGGTGCACTATGACGCAAAACAATGTCGTGGACGAAGAATCTGGCGACGTCAACTGCAGTTCTCCTAGGCACAGCTTTGGTTTTTGCATAGTGAGTCAGGTAGTTGGTCGCGACGATTATCCACCTATTTTCTCAGCATGACGTAGAGAATGGACCGAGAAGATCCATTCTCACTTGCTGAAACGGTGCTAGAGGCGTATCTAAAGGCTGGAGGAAGCCGGCGGGCTTTAAGGGTGAAACTTTACGCCTCTGACAGTCACGGCAGGTTCGGTCGTAGCGCTGAATGAATGAATACAACTGTGGCCAGTAGTACTTTTGTCAGATCCACGCTAATGTCCTAGCAAAGCTTGAGTGACCAGCAGAAGGATCGTCGTGGCACACCTGCAAAACTTCCTCACGCAGTGCCGTTGAAATGGTAAGGCGAAAAGTTTCCTGGCTGCTCTCAAGATTTCTCTTGTAGAGAACACTGTTCCGCAGGCAATACGATGTGATTCACGTAAGAGCGGCCGTGCGACGATAACTTGTTCTCCTTGAAGATACTGGATGACAGGAAGTAGCTCAGTGTCCTAACGGTGAAGTTCAGCCATCCGCACCGCATCAACGACGCCAAGAGACGGTAAATCTTGTTTACTGTCGGATGACGTCGGGAAAATAGCAGCACAAGACAGGCAGTCAGCAACTGTATGCCTATTTTGTGATCGGTAGACCACTGTTATGTCATACTTTTGAAGACGGAGGCTTTTGCAGGCGAGGCGGCTTGATGGATTCCATAGATAATGCGATAGGGCAGCTTACGCGTAGCTTACGCTATGGGGTCCAATCGTTGATGACGGTGACCCGGTCGAAATGCTCGAGCCAGTCGTCATGATCTTCAAAAGCAGCTTACTGAGATGTTTTTGGCGTCTTGGGTTTGGTTGAAAACCAGGTGCGCTGGTGCTGGCACGGTGACGTTAGGCGTTGTTTGGTTCATAGTCCTCTGACGTTCAGGCAGCAAACCGTGCAGTGGCTCGAGTCCCTGGAGATGACGGCTGGAACGTACGTGCACAGGAATAAGCTCGGCTGAGCTACTCGATGGGCTTGCGTCAGGGGGGCTCTCTGGGGACCGTATCATTTACCGTACTTAGCACTTCCACCAGAGAATGTCACAAGGACACAGGGACGCAGGCACCTAACAGGGCGTTTACTTTCGGTACCGAAAGCCAAAAGCACCAACACCAGAGCACGCGCTCACAGAACTACTTCGTCATTCTCCTCAGAGGCTGGCCACTATAGCTGCCAGCCTACCATAGGTCAATATTTTTCCTTTGCGTGCGTGCGTGTGCGCTATAAAATTCACCTTTAATACCTTGAAAATCATTTTTTTAATACGACCAGGTCATTTAATGATTTTTAGAGCCTGTATACCAGACAAGATGACAATAGTGTAAAGAGGATGAAAAGTAGCATTGTGTACTAAAAGTTCTTGCCTCACAGGTGCTATATTCTGGCAACGATGCATCACTCCCGAATCTTTACAAAGTTTGTGAATAATGAGGTCACTATGATGATTCCATGCCATGTGTTCGTGAAAATTGAGGCTGAAAGTTTTAACTGTTTTGTCAAGAATAATTTAGACATCCTTAAGTATTATTTTGTGAGAAGTTTCAAATTATTTTATTTTGCACGGAATACTACAGCTTTACTTTTAGAGCTATTATTATGCAAAAAACTTGCCACAGTATAGGCATATATATATATATATATATATATATATATATATATATATATATATATATATATATATATATATATATATGCAGAAACAATGAGGTCGCTAGCAGTTCGTCCAGAAAAATATATTAATATTTCTGCATAGATCACATATTCGACAGAGCTGACAGCACGTACAAAAATAGTGATTAAATATTAAGCATTAGAAGTCCCAAAATGCTACCTTGAGGTACACCATTCCTAACGTTCATGGCTCAAGATAGCCCTCGGTTTATTGATACACACTGTGTGCGATTTCATAGGTAGCTTCTTATTATTCCCCAACTGTACTATGAATGCTGTAACAGTGAAGTTTTTCCAGCCTAATATCATGATTTATCCTGTCGAAAGCTTTGGAAGATTCTAAGATTATTCGTAGCATACGTTTTTTTGCTTCCATGTTTTTTTTTTAATCAAGGTCTTTTGTTAGAGTAAGGCACTGTGACGGCGTAACGATGCTGTGTTTTTTAAGAAAATTAGACAGCCGACAGAAAGTGAGTTTTTCACACCCCTTAAAGAAAATTGGCAAAATTAGGATTGGTTGGCAGGTACCCAACTTGCTTTTATCCCCACATTTATATACAACTGTCACCTTAGCATTTTTCATCATCTTAGCAAACAACCCACTGGTGAACACAACATTGTAAATATGAAATATGCACGCACATACGAAATCTAAAATAAGTATTATGAGTTCTAAATTTGAGCTATTTAAGCCCTCGCTTTTACTCTTCTTGAAATGCTGAAAAATTCCGATGACCTCTTGCGTGTCTGTGGGATTCGCAAACACTGAAGTATCTAAAGCAGGAGGCAAATAACCTAAATAATCAAAACTATGACTACTGTCAACCAGTGAGGTAGAGTACTCGTTATATTTTTTCCTAGTACTGCGCCTGTGCATATTTCATTATTAATCACCAGCTATCTAATATCATTGGTCACCTATTTAGCAGATATATTAGCATTTAGTTTCTTCTATATTCGTTTAGAATCAGTCAAACAGTCGAATTATCTTGAAGTTGTGATCGCGTTTATCTTGTTTTTGTTGTTTTGTGAGTTTATTTCAGTATACCTTAAGCGCTTTGAAGTTAACTGGTTCTTGCTTTCTCAGAAACACTTGGTACAACTCATTTTCTTTTAAACAAGTTGAGTATGGGGAAGAAATCCAAGGTTAATGAGCCCGTTTTGGCCTCTTCGAGGCCTTATAAGAAAAATGATTTTTTATACATAGAACACAGTGTCAATAAAAAGATCATAGGCAAGATCGGCAGAAGAACTCATTTGAATGGTGTTCCAACTTAGAGTGCTTGTTTCCTCTGTAAAAAAAAGGTAGCGTTTTTAGATTATTTGTTCAAAAGGAACGGCAGGAAGGGTCCGACTTCTGAGTCTGATAGTATATATTTTTTCTACCCATAGATATATTTGTAACTGATCACTTATTGGAGCCCGCAGGACGCTTGTGTCTATCGTTTCGCTTGCACTATTAGTGATAAGCGAGCCTATTAGAGTAGAAGTGGTATCAGTAATACGTGTTGGAATGGTAATTACATTGGTAAAGAAAAAAGAAGCAAGCAGGTTTGAAAGTCTCGTCTGTTAACGTGAACTGCTACACATATCTAGGTTGCGATCAACTTTCAGCACTAATATGTATTTTTTTTATTTACAATGCTAAATGGATTTGCTAATTATTAAATAATTGAACTAATAATGTCACTTTGTGGCGTGTACTTTACAACAAAAATATAGCTTTGATATTCTAAGGTTAACGCCTAGAGTTCATCGGTGCGCAGAGACAGATGATCACGCGTTATTCCAGCTTTGACATGTAAGCATACACCAACACCAATTTTTGATTTCCCGTTTTGGTATACAGCATTGTATTCGTCGATACAAAAAACGTCTGTTTCACTTCGCTACCTAGTTTAGGTCATCACTAAAACGGAGAACAAGAATTTGAACTCATCAAGAAACAAGATGTTTTCTTCTTGGGGACGACCTGATTGCATTTTAGTATGAAGAAAAATCAGGGGCTGCCTTTTACGTCCGCGTATATACGAAGTGAATTGAGGTACACTGGAATACATCACCATGCCTGACAGCTCAAACATACATCGACTGTTATGCTGGACCACGTTAGCCAGAACCGCTTCAGAAGTTACATGTAAAATAAGTCTCCTGTCTGCCTTCAGCATGTAGATTCGCCCTGTGATACCCATACATATTTCCATTTTTTCGACCCCTTGCTAGCCGCGCCTTACTAAGGAGAAACATCATTTCCAGGCACATGTGTTTATTTATATACACAGTGTTACTATTTTCTAAACCAAGACGAGCACTGCTTAGTTTAGTCTTTTTAGCCGTTGTAGATATCCTGTCTCACGCCGTTCCAGTGAGGAGCTGAATGATCAAATTTTATTTTTTTTTCTATCTTTCGAACAAAACACGGTGTGCAACATCAATGTCATTTTCCGTGACATTAGTTCCTAAGCAATTGGCGATGTTTGCGACAGTCTGCTCCAGGCTATCTTTTTCGATTGCAAGGAGCCCTTGGATTTCGATATTAATATTTCTGTCATATTTTTTCAGCTCGACAGCTTCCCGACTAGCTTCTATCAGGTCCCACCGCAGTTCTTCACTTTTCTTCCGACACTGCGCACTCTCAGTCTTGACTACGTGAATTTCTTTGCAAAAAGCCTGAACGTCAGTCCTAAAGAGCTCAAAGCTTTCATTTATATAGGCAATCAAGTCCCGAACACTTTCAAGTTCAGTGACTCATTCAGTATTTGAGGAAGCCACCTTTGTAAAATCACATTTAACCTCAGTCGAGAACGTGTCAGGTCTTCGCACTAGATAACATAGAAACTTTACAACTTCTTTCATACTAATAAGCTGCCTCTCAGTGAGGCCCGTTGCAATACTGCCCATGTTGCCCAAATTGTTATCTCACCTGGTTTGAAGCACTTCCAAGTAAATATATAACAAATTATGTGATGTGAGCTGGAAACTATGTATTGATATCCTTAAAAATGTCTGGAACTTTTTTATTTGAAGCCGAAAACCTTCGATGCCTCGTGCACTGTAAAGAATCACCATTGTTCGTGGTAGCCTTGATGGCATCGTCGTCAGCAAGGAACACCAAGCAAAAGTCGTCACCGCTGTAAAAATTTACGCACCACTAAATGTAGACGTTCTCATGACATTATTGCGAGTTCACATAATGACAGCCCACGGCATCGTCGCTTTATAAAAAGCTGACCGATAGCGAAGGCCGTGCAAAGGAACGCGACCTGAAGAAAGCTTTTGGATGTAACAGGCAATGAATGCACTGACGCCACGAAAAACACGAAAAACAAGGCGAGCATGTTTCTCGCCTAAGATTCTTCTTAGCAAATTCACAAAAAAGCACGCACGTTTCTTTATTATATTTAATTTATGAGGCTATCAAAGGGTTATTAGTACACCTTGCATTTCTCATACATTAGCTTTAGTTGATGCTTGAGGACTTTGCCGTTCGGGTTCCTTGGCAAGCGGTCCACAAACAGCAGGCCTCCATAGAGATGCTTGAATTTTTCAGTTTTGCCTGGAACAGATTGCAGAGAGGGTAGATAACCTTAAATAGTTGTGCTTCGTTATCTTATGAACAGCCTTGACCGTTGACGAAATCAGATAACGACTAGTATCAACTTTGGTGTGTTTTTCAGTGTAGGTGAAATAAATGCGTTGGTCTTGAAAGCTAATCGCGACCACGCACGGGAACGGCGCTTGTTGTTTTAACAGACGTCATGCATTGTGGGCAGTTATACGTGAAGTTTTGGAACATGGAAAGATGTTTATACTTTCTTCCAAACAACTTCTGAAAGACCAATGGTTCTGAAATGTCTTTCATATTTTGTTGCCAGAAACAATTTGTGAACTTAATAGACAAAATCTTTTTGCCAGCCGTAAAACTTTTTTTGTGTGCAAAGAACAAAAAATTTCATTTTTCATGAACCCTTATGGGAATGAAAATGTAGCAAATAACGCTGCTGTCCGCTTGTTCACCTAAAATGAAGAAGGCGACAGATTCCGCTCCCTCTAGTTATCACATCAGAGAGAGGGGAAGCGCAAATAATGTGAGGCCCACAAAGTGGCATAACAGCAAACGGCTGCAACAAACGTTCGCGCCCCCTGAAGGGGAAACCAGCTAATGCCTATGAACCCAGAGTTCGCGTTGAGCGTGAGTCGGCTAGGGCACCAATATTCATTGCAACCTTACTTTTTATGAGACACCATCCATGTGATTGGGTGCGCAAAAGCTCTTTTTTTTTTGCTGGTGAAAGCTGCGGTGCAATTCATGATACTGCGTTATTAGGATACGGTAAGAGAGTTCATACTTGCTATTGGGTGCGTATATCTTCCGATGGTAACTTCTCTACCTCGATGCACTTTAGTTGTTTATCGCATTCGGTTGGAGTGTAGCCGAACATGAAACCACGCATCTTTGTGTGTCTTGGCTACGGGCACTTCCTGTATATTATCTGGTGTTGCTGTCAAAATTTACTGCTCAGCCACTTAGACACAATCTCGAGCAATAAACTCTTGTTCCCTGTTTTCCAGTACTCTCTTGTGATTTAGCAGACCATTGCGTAAAGTAAGGGCTACGTGGTCACGCCTGGCGAGATCTAGCTCTAGCTCCATATCAAAGAGAGACGCGCTTGATGGTATTTCGCTCCATCACTGATTCCTCCCAGAACATGATCTAATTTACCATAGCGAACAAGGAATTTTCGCATACAATCTGCTTAAAACCTGCAACTATAATGTGAAGACAATCGTCTTCCGTAGCCCAAACACATTAAATCGCTCGCGGGTGTCGCCAACTAGCATTGTAGGCAGCCACGTCCTCACTACTTAATTGATGCTAGACTGCCAATCCCGCCCCCACCCACCATTGTTTTGCCAATAATAGTCACTAAATGGGAGGAGTGACAGATGAGGGTGCCTTCTTGAATTCTCGTGCGTGAGCGTCAGTGGTGGAGTATGTAGTGCATCCATAACGCATTGTCACGAACCAAATACTTGTAGGATTATTTTCTGCAGGTTTATTTTAAGCTATATTCCACTTTGTTATCCGGGCCGGAACAACATCTTAGTTATCTCGACATAAAGCATTTTTGCGTTAAAGCACTGTTCGTGTGACTTACGTGCGACGTGGTCCTTGAGTTCAGCTGCTATTTCGGGTGAGGTGAATTTCGGATCTCGCAAAACGACGAAAGCAGTCGGGGCGTCGCCGTACTTTGTTTTCGGTACTCCTACTACGGCGGCATCGGCCACACTGGGGTGGCTCTGCAGCAAGCCTTCAAGTTCCATGGACGACACCTGCTGGTCTAGGCACTTAATCATGTCCTTAACGCGGTCCACGAAGTACACGCGGCCGTCTTCATCGTAGTACATGATGTCCCCTGTATGGAAGATGCGAATGGGAGAACGGTACATATCTTTCGAAAAAAGGGTGCACTTCTTTCATATTTCATCCATAACTAGCCTTTGAAGATACACAACAAGCATTCACAGTGCAGTATGTTTGGTGTTTCCGAAAGGCTTAGTTAGCTCTATTTATGAATATAACTTGTGAAGTTCTTGTACCATAGTTCAGTGTGTTTAAGAAAACAACAATAAAACATATTGCCAAGCCTCGATAAGATGAATATGAGTACAGAGAATTATGAGTCTTTAGGTTTATAGTTTTTATTCATTCAAAATACGAAGTTCACAGTTAAAAGTGTGTAGACGAGGGTTCCAAAGTCCAACTAAGTAACCAATAATAATCTTTCGTGTAACACATTTAATATATTGCAACCAGAATCGGAAATGAATTTATTATGTCATCAGGAGCATTACAAGTATTTTGTATAGAGAACGAGAACCCATAGTAAAAACTGAATCGGGACCTTCTACATTACTGAATGCAGAAGAAGTTATTTGAATCAGCAAACAGCAGTACAAAAAATAGGCAAAAAATACAACGCAAGCTTGAAAAGAGACAGTTTGAAAACAAATACCAGGGGAAAGCGGCAAAAAAAGCAGGCAAAAGCCAAAAAAAGAATACGTACAAAATAGAAATAGTTCAGTGCTCATTATTATAGACAAAATAATAAAATCATACAAAATAAAAAATAAAGGTAATGCAGTACTTATGAAATTTTACGAAAATTTCAAAATGATACTAGAGAAAAAGTTAATCAAACACTTCATTACAGCTTTCAGAAAAATACGCTGAAAAAAGCATTAAAAACACAATAAAGAGAAAACAAATGTCATATCTATGTCAGCGATGCATGACGACGATGCGATACCTTTACTTATGTTGCAAAATGATACGAATAGGAAGGAGTGTAATAGAAGTGACGAAAACTACCAGATCACGAAAGTGATGAGAGTAAGGGCTTCAGTTTTTTTTTGAATTCGCCAATCGATTGCGATGTTTTGATCGCCGGAAGTATAGTATTCAAGAAATGAATCTTATTGAAGTAGCTTGTCTATTTGTGCAAATCTTCCGAAGTTAGTATTCACTAGATTAGAGAGAGGAATATTGAAAAAAGGAAGCTAATTGTTGGTTTGCTTGTACAGTAATATTCCTAGTGTGAATATAAAAGAGCCACAGACCGTTAGGATGTTCTTGGCATGCAGGAGTGCTATAGCATAACTACGATACTTACTGTGGAAAAGTATTCGAATAGATTGATTTTGCATAGGTTTGAGGGAAACAAGATAACTACTGTAAGCATTGCCCCAGGATGTGATACATTAATTAAGGTGAGAATAAATAAAAGCGTAATACAATAAAACGATTGTAAGTTGGGAAAATAGATCATGGCCTTTAAAAGCAGAACACGTATGCCGTAAGCCATCTTTCTTCGTAAGAGAGAAATATGCGAATGAAATTTCAAGTTGCGGTCAAGTTGGATTCCCTAGAAAGTAGCCTCCTCATCTGCTTCAATTTCGAATTGATTTATAAATATTGGCGGGAGATGGATATGTTCACGTTGGTGAGAGTGAAAAACAACGAATTTAGTTTTGGTGACATTGATTTGTAGCTTCTTATAGAAACGCCAAGAAGTCAAGCTTGAAAGGTTATTATTGAGTTTCTGTGTCAGAAATCGAAGGCATTTATCAGTGTTAAGAATTGTTGCGTCATCTGCGCAAAGTAAGTACTCTGAAGTGGTAAAAGAAGCTGGCAGGTCAGTGATATAAATTATCAAAAGAAGTTGGCCGAGGCTAGATTATTGTGGTACTCCAATATTTGTTACCTTCCGTGTAGATTGAAAATCTGCAGATTTATAGCTTGTCTTCTCTTGAGTAATTTATCACAGGGACAGCTACGCATATGGCTTCAATCTTCATGAAAAGGATGTAGTGGTGAATAGTGTCGAATGCTTTGGTAAAATCTATAAAAACAGAACCTGCGTAGAAAACCCTATCTATAGCTCTCTTTAGCTTTTCAGTTAAAGATAACAAAATGAGGTCAGTGGAATAGCCTTAAGAAAAACCAAATTGCAAAAGTGCGAAAAACTGATATACATTGAGGTATTTGGGCTGGCGAGTTTCGAGCAGTTTTTAAAGTACTTCACTGAAGAAAGGTATGCTGAAAATGAGTCGATAGTTGGATATTTGTGTACGGTCACTTTTTTTAAACACAGGAACAACTTTGTCAATTTTCAATTCTACAAGGAAGATACGAGTTCTGAAGGCTAAGTTGTATATGGATGATAAAGTATCAGAAACAGCATGTGCGATAATTTTCGCGTTGGTTGTTGAAAAACCATCAGGCCCAGTGCTCGTTGTGTTCAGGTTTCGAATGGCATCATGTACTTCTTGAGATGTGGTAGAAAATAAGAAGAATGATTGTTATAATAGATAACATATTACTGATATATAATACAAAATATCTCCATAATGAAGATGTCTCGAGTGAGGCTCGTTTATCTTATTACAGTTTCATAGAACTTTCTATAAACCACAGTAGACCCACCTCGGTGGATTAGTGGCTAGGGCTGCCCGACCAAAGGTCGCTGGTTAAATCCCACTTAAATGCAATCGCTTCCACTGAAACGCAACCGCCGACCTCGGTGGTTGCATTTCAGTGGAGGCAATTGGCAGAGGCCCGTGTGTTCTGCGATGTCAGCGCAAGTTAAATTGCATCAGAAGGTCAAAATTACAGGAGCTCCGCACTACAGCGTCTCTCATAATAATATTCTTCTCTCCACATCTGAGCAAAACTATTCGATAACGGAGCGCCAGTGTCTTGCGCTGGTCTGGGCTGTAGTGAAGTTTCGCCCGCTACTTGTATGGCCGGGAGTTTTCAGTTATTGCAGACCACGACGTTCTGTGTTGGTTGTCGTCGCTCAAGGACCCAACTGGTCGCCTAGGTCGCGGGGCTCTACGTCTTCAGAAGTATAACGTTGACGTAATTTATAAGTCTGGCAGGTTGCACCAAGATGCCGATTGTCTCTCGCGCTTTCCGGTGGACCCTGCTACCCTCGCTGTCCATGAGAGCGATTCTTGTGTGCTCGCCATATCTGATTTGTGCGACATTGGTACAGAGCAGCGCCGGGACGCAACCCTCAAGACGGTCATTGAGCGAATATCTTCAAAACATTCCAGCCCTTCGCTCCGTCAATTTGTCCTCCGCAACAAAATTCTGTATCGCCGTAACATGAAGCCTGATGGCCCGGAATTTTCGCTAGTTAATCTCCGACACCTACGTGCGACCATTCTTCAACATCTGCATGACGCTCCGATGGCAGGACACCTAGGGTTTTCACGCACCTATCACCACGTGCAGCAACGGTTCTTTTGGCCTGGCCTGTATAGATTTGTGCGCCGCTATGTCACTGCGTGCGAGCGCTGCCAGCGTCGCAAACGTCCTGGTCTCCGTACGGCTGGCCTGCTCCAACCTATTGACATTCGCCCGGAACCATTCTTCCGCGTCGGTCTCGACTTGCTTGGTCCTTTCCCGACGTCCGTGTGGACGTCGGGTAAGGTAAGCTGCTCTACTAAACATCATCTTACTACCGCCTACCATCCGCAGACCAACGGTCTCACGGAGCGCCTCAACCGAACTCTTACAGACATGTTGTCCATGTACGTCTCTTCTGACCACCGTGACTGGGACGCAACGTTCCTCTATTTTACGTTTTCATACAATTCATCAAGGCATGACACCGCTGGCTATTCTCCATTCTTTCTTCTGTACGGCCACAACCCTGCGTTGCCATTCGACACACTCCTTCCTTCTGATACTACCAAACCAACGGCGTAAGCTCACGACGTTGCTTCTCGAGCCTGCATCGCTCGCGAAATTGCGCACACTAGGCTTACTGCTTTTCAGGCCTCACAAAAAGCCCGCTACGATGACTGGCACCGTGACGTTGACTACCCTGCTGACTCTCGTCCTACTTTGGACGCCACATCGACGTGAAGGCTTATGCGAGGAGCTCCTCCCACGATTCACAGGGTCCTACAAAGTTCTCCGCAAGGTCACCGACGTCGACTACCTCATCACTCCCGTTCAACCACGCTCGTCTTCTGCCACACCACCTAATAATGCTGTTCGTGTGTCACGACTAAAACAGTACTATACTGCTAGTCCTGATTGACTTAGCGACGCCATGACGGCGCTTTGTCTGCCGGGGGTGATGTTACGAGGCAGTGGTCATGGCTCCACCTTCGTAGACGAATTGAAGAGGAAGAAGCAGACTGAGCGCGCGAAAGGCTGGCAGCCCTGGTGGTTCTCACCTACTTGTAAATATCGGTAATACACTCATTTCTTTCTTCCGAGTGTTTGTAATCCTCGTAACAATATCGTCGTGGTTTTCGAATAATAAACTCTATACAAAATATTATTAGTGTTGTTAAGCACTATAGTGTTGATGTCCAGCGTGTCGTCAATACAATCAAGCGCATGACTTAATGGTCAAGTTCTTAAAAAACATCGCTCAATTGTGAACTTCTTCTTTCTTTCTAATCGAGGTTGGTGAAAACGTGTGGTATTTGGCGTGAAAAGTATATGTATCTGCTGATAGGATTTAGTAAAAAAAACTTCTGATGCTACGCTACCACTCGAAACCAGGCGTGTTACCTCTTACTGTGCACGGCATTTCCCAAAACGAGAGAAACAGTTTCTGTCATTCAGTGTGTGTTTATATAGAAAAATGCAACGATAGATCAGCTCTGTATCTGAAAATCGAGCACGTTGTTTGCGGACTCGATAGAACAGGGTCACTAGGTAAAACAACAAATGATACATAACAGCAAAACGCGATGCGTCTTGACAGCACGTCGAGCGAATAGCCATTTACTGCAACAATAAGTTTGGAAAACTACATTGAGAAATGCCTATCAGGACTAATTAGGCTGTTAGGTGGTGGAATGCAAACTAGCAAGTTAACGGGCTCCCACCAATTAGTTTTTTCTTCCACTTAAAATACCAGAAGAAACATTGAACTATTAGAGCATGAGGGCATGGGGAGTTGAAGAACTAGGTCAGAATTATTGCTTTAGGCAAGCGAGAAAGATAACTGATAAAATAGCAAAATGTACAAAAGTTGTAGGCACTATTTATTCCCCAAGAGGTATTTAGCACCCTAAATCCATACGGGCCGTCATCAGATGTCTCGAGCCAATCAAAATAAGTGGTACTGAAGAACACAAACAATTGTAGAGTATGTCAAGGTTTCTTATAGGTGTATAGTCGATCATGAGCCCACGAGCGTACTTCTAGTATTCTGGCCACAAAACACGTGTTATATAACTGCCATTTGATTCTAAAATATGCTGTATTTACATCAAACCAGAGAACACGAAGGCTTCTAGAAAAGTAATTATGCAAACGTACACGACCCCCACGTAAAAAAGCAGTTGAAAATGTGCTAAATGTACTCTTCCTGATATTGTGCTTTCAATGAAAAACATGCCTCTTTCTTTAGCTTTGCCGTGGTCAGCTACGGCTGCCTAAGACTGACCCACAAATTATCATTTGCTAGGAGACTAACCTTCGTGTACAAAACAATGTAGGGTTGTTCTGTACTGACACAAAAGATTAAATAAAGAACAGCCAGTATCACTGCCCATAATTGCATTAAAAATTGCATATTACACGTTGGTTCTTGTTTGGTCATACCAGAAGAACACTAATGATGAGATTTTCTTTTGCGTGGCGGGTACGACACTTTTTTGTTTTTTCAGCTTCGAGAGTTCCCATCATGAAAGTTCGTGGAAAGACATACCTGACCTGCACCATCCGTCATCATCCATAAACTCTTTAACCAGCTCTGAATTTTTGTAGTAGCCCTTCATGACACTTGGGATACGAAAGTAGAGCTCGCCGTATTGCCTGGGTCCCACTTTTTTGCCTGTATCCAGGTTGACGAACTGTACAGAAAATGCAGAGTGCACAATACACATACACGTCTCTCCTGTTAAATTCTGTGTTAGTATTTCTAGCCAGAGGCAAAACAAACGATAAAATTTGATCAGAGTATGCAGTTGCTTTTTAGCAGGTTCACGCATACCATGGAGAGCATTGGCTGTAGTTGTAATAGTGATGTGATAACAATGCTTCGTGGAGCCTGTGGCTCGCATATGTCTGGTCGAGTTCAAAAAAAAGTTGTTAAGAACATAAAAAAAAGTTTAGCGGTGGGCGTGCTGCTCATTTTCTGTGCGTAAAACAAATAATCATGGGCTTGGTAAATTTTTGTTGATTGTTGCAGTTTTGTTGATCTTCAGTGGCAGGAAAAGGCAGAGGAGAGCGTTGTTTAATCTTTGCAACACCAATTTGGTGCAATTACACTACTCTAGGCGAACAAATCGCGCATCCGAGCTTTTAAGTTGCGATGACCAGTGATCTGTTTTTGTTTTATTAGTATATAAATAATAATAATAAAATATCATAAAAGTAGCTGAGAGACTACTGACACCTACTGACGATTCATAAAACGATACCACAGTGGCTAGAACATGGAAGCGTGATGAACGCACCGGCTAGCACGTGCCGTCTTGGGAGGAAACTTGCAGATGGCACTGGCACACGGTTGCACGTCACCCGAGACGGAAATGCACTGCGCAGAGACGGGACTCGACCACGCGCGCGGGCACTGTGAAGCATTTACACTATGTTTTTTTCCTCGTGCAAAGGCTGAAATAGCGACCTAGCAAATATGCTAGCCTTTTGAATCACAGTATGCCTACGCGTGACTGAACTGAACTATTGACATGGTGGCAAAAGTGAGTGCGCGATGGCAACAAAACATTTCATTGATGTGTCCAAGAAGTGGTGGCGAAAGAGTGAGTCGATGAATTTTGTTGTGAACCTTTGATTGAAACAACTTG
Source organism: Rhipicephalus annulatus (assembly GCA_013436015.1). Classification (NCBI taxonomy): domain Eukaryota; kingdom Metazoa; phylum Arthropoda; class Arachnida; order Ixodida; family Ixodidae; genus Rhipicephalus; species Rhipicephalus annulatus. The sequence continues at coordinate 127,761 of WOVY01000882.1, read as the reverse complement.
AAAGCTACCACAACGAGCCATCATTTCCTCAAGCACTAATCATTTACAGTTGTAAATGAAGGCTCATCACCTGTATGCTAACGCATAATAAAACTGACGAGAATCACAAGCTGTGTCTGGAAGAAAACATTTTATTTTCTGCTCGCTAGTGTGAGTGCCTACATGCACGGTAGCGTAGTGGTCTAGCTAAACACTAGTGCCACTTGTGGTGCCATTATGGCAGCTCAACTGCAGGCCACAGCGAGAGCCGGGACTCGTCATTCCACTCCCGCCTTCGACGCGAATGGCACGTTTTCAGTATGTTCGAATAAAGCGCGTTCTTCTTGTTTTACCATACCTCAGCCTTCATGCCTAGCCCACCCAGCCCTCATAACTGACGCAATTGACCCCGAACCATGCCTCAAACGTCACCTCTTGCCCGCCTCGTGAAGTGAACCACCGGACTGGCACACCGCGCACTGTGTTTTACGTAGCCTCCGCAGCCCGATGCACCTATCGCCCGCTTCGTCCGAGCCATTTCGCGCCTTTGCCATTTGTTTTCGCCAATAGTCGTGGTGATACCTAACCATCCGCCCGGTGAAGTAGCTCGCCAACAGAACCCGAAAGGTTTGACCTGCCCGCCTTTTCGTCTCTCGTGACTCTTCTGCTACGTTGTTGGGAAGACCATGCCGGTCGTGAATGGGAGTGAGGCTACGCCCGAGGACTTCGGTGGCTTTACAGCGGACTTTCTTCGTGAAGAGCTGACTCGCCGAAATCTGGATGCCGCCGGGTCAAAGGAAAACGTTAGCAATGGCCTCCTCGACGATATCGCCCTAAATCACTCAACGACACCTTCGTTGCGTCCCCAAGACTCTTCAGCGCCCAGCCAGTGCCCAAGCACAGCGTCACCACCGACTTTCGATGCAGCCCAAAGTACCGAGTTGTTGACAGTGTCACTTCAACGCAGTGGCACACCAACTCTTTCACAAGTGGAAGGGCAAATGTACCTCATTCGTTCGTTGGAATATCAAGAGAGAATTTTATTGACGCGCTCACACTTTCATATGAATTTTGCATACACACAGGTGACGTGACTCGCTTTCTTAGATACCACGAAATTGAATCACACTTTAAGAGGCTGAGGAATGGCGCCCATAGCCTGATATACACGTTCAAAACAATTTGTCGCACTCTCCGGCTCGCAACAGATTCGACAGAGCAGCGGTGGACGGTATATTCTTTTTGAAGAAAATTATTTTCCGGAAGCAGCAAATGCTTTGATCGGTCTTTAAACGGCTTGGTCGTTTCCATCGGACATCGTAAACAAGTCACAGCAGAATAGAAGCTTGAATAGGTGATATACTATTGTAGGGCCCCTGTTCAGTGTTTGCCTGCTCTGCAGTACTACAGCACAAGACGCGAAGGCTCGCATAAGCGACCTGCACTGGAAAGAGCTCACAAGAGAAATCATCACAGAATGAATGTTGTCAAACATTCACTGTGTTGTAATATTGCCTCGCAACGTTTTCATTTTCCCGTATAAACATATTTGAGTGATTACTGTTGTGACTGAAAACTTCACTTCACTTGTTGGTTTGCCTATCGTGCAGCAAAAGTGACCACAAAAGAAAGTGGGGAGGGGGCTCGTGTCTTCCTTGCCCTCTCCCCTCCCCCCCCGGCTGATACGCCTATGCTTCAACAGCACCTTAGCTCCTTCACGTGTCACAATGTGCTGCAGCCACAGTCCAAGTCACTGCTCTTCCAGACCTGACCGCACCGCTTCCCACTTACAGTAGGGACGGCAGCATTTCAGCGTCCCACTGGATTGAAAAGTTGAAGCGTACCCGGAACCTAGCATCGTGGGAGCCTTCAACCCTACTCGCTGTCACTCTGGGGAAGCTTCGTGGAGCCGCAGCGGACTGAAAAACATTCATTAGCCCTCAGTGCCCCACCTGGAAAGTCTTCAGACAAGCTTACTTAGACCATTGCAGCGCCAAACAAACCTTGCTACAGTGGCAACAAGCTGTTACTTGTCGCGTGAAAGCGCATGGAGAGAATCTTCTCAACTACTCTCGCGAAGTTGAATCTCATTTCGGAATGCCCAGTAAATCTCACCGACACTCAGCGCATTCACTATGCCCTTCAGGGCATAGCCAACGTGAACCTAGCCACTACTATTGCAGTACAACAACTAGACGCCGTTGCCATGTATTGTACAACGGAACGCAACTAGACCAAACAATTAGCCACTTGTCTAGTCGACTCCCACGCCCAGCATATTCACGGGCCAAGTTATCAACGCCAAGCCCACAAGCGCCTTGGCACTGTGAAGAGCGCACGAATGTTCAGGAAGTATCAGAAAAAAACGAGATCGCCACGGTGAACTATGGCTTTACCAGTAGATCAACAAAAAGCTTGATACCTCACCATCTCCGCGAGGCTTGGTGCTCCTGCCTACCGTCCTGACCAGAACATGGCCGAAGCCGTGTGCTTCCAGTGCCGCCAAACGAGACATCTTGCGCCCAAGTGCCTATCCAGAGCTACTTCCCCACCATCTGCAACTCAACCTTCGCGAGCTCTACGCAGCAGACTTTCCGAGAGCCTTAATGAATCACTGGTCCTGTGTGCCCTTGTCAACGACACAATTGCTGGGATAGGCCAAGTGGACGCACTTCCCGTCTGTGGAAAGTGGCACTTGATTCTTATCACCTGGTCAGCTGTTTGCTCCTCCTGCCCTGGACAAGAGCCCTCTAGTTGTTGGAGGAACGACAGTGGCTCCTGCTGGTGCCATCTGGTTAAAGATTTCTGTGGAATCCATCACTGGTTTTGTTGAAGCCGCCGCCTTCGATAAAAATGTCATGCCACTTATACTGGGCGAAGGCTGATTTTCCGGAAGTCACGCGCAGTTGGTGTTTCAGCCACCCATGCCAAATGAAATTTGTCATTCCACCACGGAAACAAGTGTGCAGTGCCATGAACGTCTGTTTCCCAGGATGTCAACGCAGTTATGATCCAGGGGTCTTCCTTTACTTACCACGTGCTTGGACACCACAGCTCAGGAGTCCACCAGTGAATGCCACTCCCAGGCCCAGATGAATCCCCATGGCTAGCACTACATTGCCAAGATGATGTTTTAAACACTAACAGCCCATCTCCTGAATGCAAGCAGGCCTCTCCTCTAACAATCGAGGATTGCATTGACCCATCCTTGCCCGCCGCTCAGATCGGTATCCACATACACAGTAAACACAAACAAGCCGAATTCGGTGTTTTAAAGACGTGATTGTACCTTTATTAACACTTATACACCCATAGGGTGTAATAAAACAATAGTCATGCGACCTTAATTTCACCTTCTTAAGAAATAACGCAGATAAGGGCCTATATCGAAGGCGGAGGCTGACGCATTTGCCCAGGCACTGGAAACTGTACGGGAACTCAAAGATGAATACGCTGCTTTGGTAACGCAACATAACACAGTCCTCGACGAAATGAAGCAACTAAGGCTAAAGGTCGATGCGTTAGAAAAGGTTCAGGCCACCGGAATCGCAGCTAAGAACAGTACAGAACCAGCTCTTCGCGATAAGTCTGAAAAGCTGAAGTCAACTGTACATGAGGTTAAGCGCCTAAGTACAAAAGTGGTATCACTTGAAGAGGCACAGTTTTTGGAAGGTATGATTTCTAAGGCCACACCTGCAGACACACTGCGGAATTTACGGATCAGCTTACATCAATATCTTCACGATGTGATGAAGCGAAAAATAGGATGCGTCGATTCAACCTACTCTTTTTCGGTTTGGAAGACAATGCTAATGAGGATTGGGCAGCTTGTGAACAGAAAATTCTTAGGTTTTGTTCTGACAAACTGCAGTTTACCTTCACCGGTACTCTGTTTGAAAGGGTTCAAAGATTGGGTAAACATGATAAAGAAAAGTGTCGACCGATCATTGCCAAGCTTACCTTTTTTAAAGATAAGGACCAAATCTTGTCGCGTGCCCGAAATCTGAAGGGCACTACGTTTTCAATACGCGAAGATTTTTCATTGGCAACGCGACAGACCCGCAGAAAGCCAAAAGAATTTGCCAGAACTCAAAATAAGCCATTTAGGCTTGTAGTGGACAAGCTGCGCATCGAAAACGTTACTTACGTCTATGACGCCGTCTCTAAGTCAGTTATAGGCTCAAGCAGATAGCTATAAGGAAACGTACAAACGTTCAGGAAGCCGGAGCTGCATAAGCCTTGCACTCCTCTATCACTAACAGAATCATTCACTAATATTACAAGCATCTTATCCAAACGAGAAATAGTGTCATCTTATATCGATTACAGCCTTTCTGATATTTTTGTCTTCACTGAGACATGGCTTAACACTGACATCATTGACAATGAGATTTTTACGCATGCTAACAGATACAACGTCTATCGAAGCGATCGTCCAGACAAAAGGGGTGGTGGTGTTCTCATAGCTGTTAAAAAAACCATCACGTCTTATGTCGTCGCTTTGCCCCGCCGTGGTGGTCTAGTGGCTGAGGTACTTGGCTGCTGACCCGCAGGTCACGGGTTCAAATCCCAACTGCGGCGGCTGCATTTCTGATGGAGGCGGAAATGTTATAGGCCCATGTACTCAGATTTGGGTGCACGTTAAAGAACCCCAGGTGGTCGAAATTTCCCCACTACGGCGTCTCCACTATGGCGTCTCTCATAATCCCTCCACTATGGCGTCTCTCATAATCATATGGTGGTTTTGGGACGTTAAACCCCACAAATCTATGTCGTCGCTTCCCATTATAAGATTGAAATTATATGGGTAGTTTGCACAATTCATTCCACAAGGATGTTGCTCGGCAGCTGTTATCGTCCTCTCGATTGTCATCATTCTTTCTTAAAAGAGTTGCGCAGCAGCATTATTTCTGCCATCGAAATCTGTGAGGCTCGCATCGTTTATTTATTCGGTGATTTCAATCTACCATTTATTGACTGGGAGCAGCTGTCATCTTATTGTAAGTACTCAACTGACTTCATTAACTTAACTTTAGTCTTTCATTTGGCTCAGGTTGTCCCTCACTCAACTCGCGGTTCAAATACACTTGACCTCGTTCTTACAACTGCACCTGAAACTCTAGACCACATAAACTATTTGAATGGCTTTAGTGACCACAAACTGCTGCAAGTTGATCTTTCTTTTTTGCCACCTTTAGCAGAAACTGAATCAAAGAAAATTAGAAAATATAATAAAGCCGATTACGATGCCATTAACAGAAAACTTGAGTCTTTCCTTGACAATGTGCTGCTGCCTTTCTTTTACAGTCGCTCAGTTGAGGAAAACTGGGTTCTTTTCAAGAATGCGATTTCAGCCCTAATAGAAAAACACGTGCCGTTGATAACGATTACGAATGATAAAACTAAGTCATGGTTCACCAAGGCTTTGCGCATACTTAGCAACAAAAAGAAGCGGCTTTATCAGTCCGCAAAAAATTCGCGTTCACACACGTCTTGGGATAATAACGAGAAATGCCTAATGGAATATTGCCATGAAATTACAACTGGGAAAAATAAATACTATTCCCAGGATTTGCCTTCAGTCCTAAAATATAATCCAAAAAAATTCTAGAAAGTAATAAGTCGTGATCGGGACGATAACTTCATTTCATTACAAGACGCAAATAACACTCCTTTTGCCGGCACTGATTGTCCTCATGTCTTTAATTCATTCTTTTCATCAGTGTTTACCAGCGAGCATGCTCATCTTCCAGAAATTGTTGAACGCGATTACTCATTCATGTCACCTATAGATATCACAATTGAAGGCGTAGTTAAAATTATTGAAAATCTGAAGATGTCATCATCTTCTGGTATTGATGATACCAATTGAAAAATATTAACGAACACTGTTCATGTGTCTGGCAATATCCTGTTTCACATTTTTCGGCAGTCGCTCGCTACAGAAATGTTGCCTTCTGACTGGAAGATAGCGAAAGTAGTGCTAGTTCATAAAGTGGTAGTAAAAGTTCACCTGGAAATCATCGCCCCCTTTTCTTGACGTGCATATGTTGCAATATTTTTGCTTATATTATAGCTTCTAACATTTACACGCGTTTAGAATCTAACAATTTCTTTTTCTCTAACCAGCACGGGTTCCGAAAGGGTCATTCTTGCGAGACTCAACTGTTTGAATTCACCACCGACCTACATTCTAACATGAACAGTACTCTACAGACAGATTGTTTATTTCTTGATTTTGCAAAGGCATTCGATCGTGTCGCTAATGGTCGCTTGCTATTAAAACGGTCATCACTAAAACTTGATTCACTCACGCTAACATGGCTCAGAAACTTCCTAACTAACCGCCAACAATTCACTATCGCCAACAATCACTTTTCATCACTCTGTTACGTTTCCTCTGGTGTACCACAGGGCAGTGTTCTTGGTCCCTTACTTTTCCTCATCTACATTAACGACCTGCCTGACAACTTATCCTCATGTATGCGTATATTTGCCGATGACAGCATTATCTATCGTCCCATCCGCTACAATAGCGATCATTCAACTCTTCAAAAAGACCTCGAGCATATAATTGAGTGGTGCAAAACATGGCAGATGACACTTAATGTTACCAAATGCAAACTAACCACCTTTAGTTGCAAACGTGATAACTTTAATAGCCAATACATAATTTATAATAGCATTGTAGAACGCACTGATCATTACAAATACCTAGGCATAAACTTAACTTCTACACTTTCGTGGTCCACGCATATCACTTCTATCTGTGCCAGCAAATCAAGGTCATTAGGTTTTCTGTGCCGAAATCTATACAGTGCTCTCTCCGATGTGCGCAAACTGGCTTATCTTGCTCTAATCCGTCCTCAACTGGAGTTTGCATTCTCCATTTGGTCACCATATCAACAATACCTCATAGATAAGTTAGAATGTATACAGAACAGAGCTAGTCGATTCATAGCGCGTAATCACAGCTACCCGTCCTGCGTAACACAGATTAAACATAGCCTTGCACTCGAGCCACTGAAAATTTGCCGCGACATCTCACTTTTATCACTATTTCACAAACTCATCCACACCAGCATGATGCCATCTGTTCACCTTAATCTAGCACATCGAACTTCGAGCAGACTACATAACACCTTTAGGTTATCACGCATGTACGGCAATACTAACGCTTTCAACCAGTCGGCTCTTCCACGAGCTATTCGTTTGTGGATTGATTTGCCAGATGATCTTGCGTCAGAACAACACCACACAAAGTTCTATCATACTCTTAAAAAATACTTATGCACCAAAAAGTGCTCTATCGCATCTTCGTAATCATCAGTGTTTATAGGACTGTTGTCGATGTTTTTGCACTATTGCTAGGTTGTAGTTACTGTCATAATAGTTTTTTTTTGTATTTCACCTTCACATACTGTAACTCACTTTTCAAGTATGTATTTCGCTTACATGTTCATAAGTTGAAGTGCATTTTCTATTATATTCATTATTTGCCTATGTATGTGTAGATATTATGTATATATATTTTCTAACATATTATCTGTACCGCCCCCCATACACAATGCCCCTCGAAGGCTCTGTAAGGTACTGTAAATAAATAAATAGAAAAAATGAGCGGAGAAATAAGGTAAATTGACGATCCGACGTCATTCGTAACAAACGAGGCCACCAGAAAACTCCGATTTCACCTCCTCTCGCATGTTTTTTTTTAAGTTCTTTCCAAAGCGCTCTGCAGTTTGCCCTCAGTGCTGGCTGGCATGCAATCTGCTGTGCAGGGGAAGAAGTGCGTTGTCACACAAAAGAACAAATTTCTCAGGTTGCTTAACGAAGTCACTACGAGCTAATCAAGTGTTTATATCTTCATATCGTCGAATCATATCCTTTGTACGAAATGCTGTAGAGGGCACACTTCACACAGTTAGGCCCGGTTCAACTAGTACTGCGACAATAAAATAACTTCGCTTATCTTGTTTTACCATCGAATCAATATAATGCTTTAGGAAGAGCTTGCAGACCTTCGATGGGCTGATCTGCACCGCATGCACACTCAGTGTACCGTTTTACGTCAGGCAGGTGCGGCGTGCATCAACGCACCGAATAAAACCGGGTGTTGAGGAGACCGGGAAAAAAAAAGAAGACACGAATGGAGGTAACTCTTCTCAAGCGGCCGCAACGAATCGAGAAAGTATGCCCTTCGACCGATCTCTGCTTCGGCCTTTGAACAGCGATGGCACTTTGTACTGAAGTCCCAACTGCTTTACACTCCGTTAACATTTGCAGTCAAATCTATTTCAACCTCATGATATACCAAGCTCTAGGACACATTATGCTAACCGCCATCTGCTATATATAAGAAATGTTAAACTTAAGGCCTGTGATAGCTTTATTTTAAGTTATGTGCAGCCCAGGTACCTGGATTATTCTTATTGTAGTTATTATGCTTAAGCCATGTAGTGAGGAATTAAAGATGAAGAAATTTTAGGTTGCAGATGACATTGGCTAACATAGAAATATTGTGAACATTTGTGAAGTAAATAATTAGAAACAAAGCATCGGTGTGTTACAGCAGCGTGATAATTCCGAAAAGTTACCAAGCATAGGCAATTTCAGATAATTGCGTTATTTTTCAGATATGTGTGAGTAATCATAAAAAGTCATATATATCCGAATGCAATGTCAATATTTTTTGGTATGACTTAACATGTGGTTAACGCTCAAGAGGCGCTAGAATCGAAAATTAAAAGACACAAAAGCACAGCTATGAACTACAAGGGTGCGAAATAACAACTGTTTACTCGATAGAAGTATGACAACTATATATGGTGAAAAAAAAAGAAAAAAAAAGAAAGAGCGTAAGTCAGTGCACTGCCCACAACAAGAAACAACCATCTGCATGACATCAAATCTGGCCTTGTCAACTATCTAAAATGACCACGTAAAAAAGCATTTTCATCGTTAGACAAATGAATAGATGGCACACTATCACACCTGTTTTCACCGAACCTGCGCATCATGAAAGCTTCGATGATTTCACTTTCCTTTGTGTTTTTCGATCTTCATAAAAGAATGGTGTTTTAAAAATTTTGCTTACAATCACACTACATGCAATGGGTAGATAAGTTACCGGGATGACTCGTGTGCTTGCAGTTGTAATCATGCTCACGTAAACGTGAATAGAGACAGCCACCAGTTTGCCCATAGTGCTACTTTCCGCATGGCAAAGGAGTGCCTTATACAACATTTTTTTACGTGGTACTAACTTGTACTAACTTGTTGACATGCTCCACAGAACATGTATGGTTGTTCTTCTGGTTGCCGACGTTTACTTGGTGACAAAGTAAAATTAATTTGTGAGGTACGTAACTTTTTCACTCCGTGCGAAAGGCCGTGGACGTAGGGCATAACAATAGGCCTCTTTTTGGCTTCTTTTTTAATCCTACGTTCGTTTCATACGTCTTGCCGACAGCTGTTAAGAGCCTCACAGCGAAGGCAGTGATCAAGGCATCGGGGTAATAGCTTTCCCTGTGTCTATCAACTTCCTTCATCAAACTTCGCGCTATCATTTGCTCACACGACTTTTGGCAGTTCTTTAACATGCACGCATACGTGACGCTTCAGTGTGTCTTTGAGAGTTCAATTGTCGCACGTCGTGAGTGTGAGCCATGTACAACCAACTAGCCCCTACTGTGGCCCTATGACTGAACACATTTACAAATTACGGTAAGTGTATGTACAACAAACTCAACAGGTTTCATTTGGACTTTTATGCAAAAAACTGAACTTATGATCATGTCACACAAGATTTTATGCTATAGGTCATGCTAATGCGATAAAAAACTTCATGCCTGACTGGATGATTGAGTATTTCGTAAAAGTAATGCTAGCATTCTTGTAATGATTTGCTAACCTTCATGTGTAGATTGACACCGACTTTCTTGCTCATCCCATTTCTTTGGATGGTGAACTGTGCAGTGCGCATGATGGTGTGTGTTATGATGAGTGTTTTTTTCTAGTTTCATTTTACTATACTGCGGTGAAAAATATATGGTGATTCTGCCTTGCTGCGTATGTTCCTGATATTTGAAATAAGTATATGTACTGTATGCGAATATGTAAATATACACATGGTTACACTAACATGACAACCGATGGTGTTATACTTTCTCTAAAATATTTTAAACAATGTATTTTTATTCATTTATGGTATGCAAAAGGTATTGCTGAAATGCTACTAGCTAAATGTTAGTGCTTGTACTTTTATTACCAAGCAGGTAGAGCAGAAGTTTTACTCTTCAGAATTATTGTGGAAGATAAATAGGTGACAGTGAAACAGCCAAAAGTTATCACTCTGTTCATGCATACATTAGTGGGTGCTTCGTCACTCGTGGCATAATTGAAGTGTCGTGTTGCATAAAAATAAAAACACTATGAAGGTGACGACACATTGCTAGAATGAGTAAGAATTTCCAGTTTTGTGTTTATTTGCTACACTCCTCGGGATTTCTGTGTTACGTCTACAAAATTCTGAATAAGAAAAAAGCCAACCTGTCTTCTTCCGTGCGTACGGTATACCAGCAAATAAAAACCATTTTTACTAAAGAACGGCTGTCTAGAAGACAAAGACTGTAACTCTGCAGTTGTTTTTACTTCATGCTGCATCTTCTGGGCAACAGGAGTGCCGAGTACATAAGGTCGTTCATAAGGGCGAAGTGCTTGTGAATTAACTTCATTATTTAGCGGGAGATGGCTCAACTGCTAATTTGTGGTGGTTGTGCTTAAAGGTGGGGCGTGCCTTAGAAAATTTCTTTAATGCATTTGTGTGATATTTAACAATAAAGATTTATTAGCCAGATTTTGGGGAGTCAATGAGGGCTAAATCAACTAAATATTAAGTTTGGGTTAGAGAACCACTGTGTGCCATGCTAAAATACGAGTTTTTAATAAGTGTTGAATGCAGACTCATATTATGATTCACCTGCTTAGAAGGGAGGCGCTGCTTGCCCTGCGTTTGGCTTGCGACAGCACGCATGAAGTAAAGGCATTTAGTGTAGGTGCGTTAGTGTCCTTGTATCTCCTAGGGGGAGGGAGTGCGAAGTCCACTCCTTATATTGACCTAATAGCGAGGGTGGGCGCTGCGGCAAACCTTCGCCCCTCCCCTCTCCCGCTGAATAAAATCCTGTGCACGCCTATGGGCATCTTCCTGTGAGAGTTTTATTTTTATTTTTACATGCTATGAAAAACGGCGGTGGTGGTGAACGCGCAAGTGGCAGACGAGAGTGGTGGAGGATGGCGCGCTCGTGCTGGCTGCTCATAGTCGTGGCCGATTCTTGAAACTATAAAGGTATTTTGCTCAGTGTTTTTTCCTCGTCTATCAGGATTCTGTGTGGCAGTAGTCTCAGACATCCACAAATGAAACACAGATGGTCTCGAACCGCTCATAACAGGCCGCTGCCAAATGACGCTTGGAGGTCGAGGCAGAAATACCGAAAACAGCTCAACAGCATATGTCCACGGAATGCACATACGTCCGGCCATAAAGATACCTTTTTTCACGCTGGTATTCATGAATTGTAGGCGAGTGAAGCACTCTCGTTGTATGGAGAAGCGCTAAAGTGGGCACACATTAACCATTTTTCTAGCGGCACGACACAACGAGCCGAATAGTTCGAAGCCGAAAGTGCTTAGCATGGCCTGCAAAACACCCTTAAGTTTATGCAGTGGCCGTTGTACAAGCGCTGACACATACCGGTGTTACGAGAACAAAAGCTTGACGTGTCTCCGACGTGTTGAAGCCGCCTTGTATATATAAACCCCCGTGCTAAACCATCCAAGGTATTGGTAGCGCGAAAACGGGCAACATTGCACCTGGGTCTAAACCGAGCATCACTGCAAGAGCGACAACATCGTTGTGTGTCTGTCGTTTTTACCTCCATGAATCAGTGTATCGCTGGTAGCTATATTAGCTAGCAGCGGTACACAGTGACACCTTTTATTATCAAGCGCTGCAAAGCAATATCACGACAGAAGCCGTACATGCTAAGTACATGTTGGTGTAGATACCATCTTCACTCCTTACCTTGAGCTCCACCATAGGTGCTGGAAAGCCGACGTTCCCTGATGAAATTTCTCCCTTTGGGGGTGAGCACAAAACACCGCAGGATTCAGACATGCCATAATGGTTCCGCAGAGAGCTTACGCCATCAAAGGCAGCGAGTACCTTCCTGGCAAATGTTTCTGTCAGAACTGTGCCGCCCACATTGATTGTCTTGATGGAGGGTAGCTTCGTTCCAGTCCGTACCATGTCTGCCAAGTAAAAGCGCAGCCGTGTGGGAACTGATGCTAATGTTGTCACCTGGAAGGGCGCATATAAATCTCAAACCGACGGTACCATGGTTTTTACACGATTTTCGGGACGACTGGCATAAAGACGTAAAACAAATTCTCACGTACGTTCAATTCTTCAGTACGCGAACTTGTCAGAAACATGCCATCTGAGCAACGTTGTTTTTTTAAAAACGCATATGACTATCATACAAACATAGCAGATAGTGAAGCTTTATTGATTACGCAACGTACGTTAACATAAACTGCTTGATTGATTAGCCCGGACCTTAAAGTATCTCTACAGATATTTGATGCGCGTTATACCAAGGCCGTATATTGTGCCTTCTTTTTTTGGTAGTTCCTGCGAAAAATGTTTCAGTCGGTCAATTTATTACAGAATAGTCTTTTCTCTATGAGCACAATCGACTACTACTCTGCACTGCTTTTGCAGAAGCAATATTTCATCGTCGTAGAATACTTCGCGGCATGCTAGATGCTGAGCATAGAATAGTGTTATATGTCGAGGAAGGCAAGTTCACCGGTAGTCATGTTTGGCTTGTGTGCTCTGACCTGAAACGCACGTGGTTGAAATCGGCTACATTTTCAGTGGCACTTGGTGCTATACTCATTGACCCCGCATTATTACCGCACACTTGCCATTTCCCTTTGCTAGGAAATATCTGCCTTTTCACAGCCAACCTAAAGTGACCCTTAATATAGGAGATTTATTATTTGGAATTAGTTATGCAAACATTGATGTCAAATTGGCTATCAACAATGTTTTCTAGGCTTATAATAAACAACACGACAGCCATTGAGAGCAACGATACTAGACATTTTATTTGTTAACACGGATAAACGAAGTTATTAATGCTACCTAAATACCTTGCAATCAAATTCCGTGGAGAGTGACACTGGGGGCATCAGTGACAGGTAATCGTGTACAAGACTAACATTGCTTACAATTTAAATCGCACTGTTGAACTCACACTTTCCGACGGCTAAAACACTCCGTTGTGATAGCCAATCCCTGTGGCTTTTCGTATTTAAAGCATCATTAGGATGGGCATAGCTTAAATTTTTTTCTCTCGGTTTCTACTATGCCATCCGAACGCGTAGTGTTCGCATAAAAGAGAAGGTGTTCATAAAAGAGAAATGAGGTTCAGTCAAGAAATGTCTTATACGGAACGGTATACGGAACATAAATGCGCTGTTATTATATGAATCCTAATTTTTAAACAACATTGTTACAAGACTCTCGAAAATAATCATATTCATGTTTTTGCTTCTATCTTACGACAAAGTTTAAAAATGACCATACTACCACACTTCTGTGAGACTACTCAGTTCGTTTCTTAAGTGAATCCCTCGACCGTATACACGCAGTTCAATATATCTATTGCTACGAAGCAATTTAGCTTCAAAGACATACCTTGTACTTGTTGACGTAATACACGAATTGTTCGAATGTCAGTCCGGGTTGTACTATGACGCATGTGGCTCCTGCGCAAGCAGCTACTGGGATAAACATAAAACCCGACGCATATGTTATTGGATACCAGGCGAGGAGGACATCTTCAGGCTGGTAGCTGACCAGGACCCTACAATGGCAGTAAGAAATGGTGGCCCATAAAACTGGCCTGACAGACAATTATGCATTGCAGACTTAAGGCGAGTTCCTGGACGAGTTGGTAGCTCATATTAAAACGCTGGTGCGCAAAATAGCAGCAACAGTAAAGGAAGATGCAGTGTCCACGCTCCTTCCTTTCCTGCAATCACTCTTCTACGCCATAACTATCTGAGGTGCGTTATGGCATGCAATCAAAGAATAAAGCCTTTAATGTCTCGTGAGACCAGAATTCTTTAACTATCATGAGACGACAGTGTCGCCATTACACCAATGACTTGTCATACTCGGATGTCCTCATGAAACTTTGGTCTCTTAATCAAAACTGAGCCAATAATAAAGTAGAGCTTCACCTCGTGAGGCTCATCAGCCTTCAAGGAGAACTAAAAAGTCCGCCCAGAAAACGAAAATCACTTAAGAATAGTAGGTTTTGAACTTCTGAAAAAAAAATCACGTAATAATTATGAGACACACAGAGAGGAGGCCTCCGTTACCTGCAACCACATGTGGTGTTGATGAACGCGGAAGCATATTCACATTGCTGTGATAGCAGCACTGCAGCTCTTCACCATAAAAAGTCATAGAAATTTCCAACGCTTTGACTTTCTACGCATGAGTGAATAATAATTACAGCACATTCTCTTCTTCGCGTTTGTGTTCCTATCTGAGCTTTTCATACTCAGGTCGTGTAGGTCAATTGCTGCTTAGAAAGGAACATATTCAAGAATGCAGTGATGAGTACCGACCAGCTCTGCTTCAGATTTATAGCACGGGACACTTGGAATCCTGTAAGCCGCATGACATGTCATCAGGGGAATCATTACACTTGTCAGCAGTCCAGTCACAAGTAAGTACTTCATGCAAAGGTCAAACAGGCGTGGTAGCCTAGCACCTATACGCTATCACCCTGTAAGTGTTGAGGCAGAGGGTATGATTTTCAACCAGTGTGTCGATAGTGCTAAAACACAAGAACACCCGTGTTTTAAGGTTTATGACAGATTTTTGGGTTTTCAAAATTCTTGCGGTAGTTGCTACTATGAATGCATCATATTTATGTCGTGCATTTCGTAGGCCGAACCCAGGAACATACTATCATAATTACAATAAAAATATTTTTTCATCCTACTATTTGCAGCTTCCAGAGTACACAAGCACAGATTAAGACACATCAACGCATTATGGGCGTTTATCATTTTTCTAACTATACGTTCAAACTGCAAGTATAAACGATACACACTTTGTCAAGTGCATGTTTGCCACCAAGCTGTAATGCGATATCTCCATTCCTTTGGCGTGACCCGTTGTCCCAGACGAGTAAAAGACAGCAAGCGTGGTCCCCTTAGGGTCTTCAATGTGCACCTCTTTGAAGTCATCGTCATCAAGTTCAATGAAAGCGGACACAGACACAAAGCCAGGAATGGAGTCGCCAATTATGAACAAGCCCTGGAAAATACAAACAACACCATATGCAAGGCATCACACACACAAAAAAACTCGAAGGCAATCTGCAAGCATTTTCGCCGAAAATCGCGGATACTTGGTGGCTGCAGCTGAAGATCTGACTGTCTGATAATATCTTCTAGCATAAAGAATGGCAAACCCTATTATATTCATTCATACACATCAAGAAAAGTAAACTTCCCACGTAGGGTGGGTTCCGCTTCTCAAGAATCTAGAACATGGCTAGATATCGCCGCCGCCAACTATATAGCTGCCTAACAAACTAAGAATGACACAACATGAATGGCATATGACTTACGGGATGGTGGCGTAATGTTTTATCACACCAAGCTTTGAAAGGTGGGCCACCTGCTCGCGAGTATCCATTGCCAAAGCATAGCAAGTGCGAGTGAGTAAACATCACCCTCAATATGACTTCGACGCTGATGAAATGATACTGTCAGATGAGCCTTTCCTTTAAAAATCTTCTGTGGCCTTGTTACACTACTTGAAGACATCATTTCGTCATGTAAGCTTACAATTATTTTGTTCGTTAACCCGTGACTTTGCGGCATGTCACCTTTACATATTATCTGCTTGAATCAGTCCAAATGATCCTGTTAGTACCCAGGGTATTCTACTCAGAGTCGCTGATGTGATCCTGCGATCAAGCATTTCTGCTTTGTCAGACGACTATATCACATGTCGTCATTACCTGGCGATGGGGCGATTACTCCACTTTTGAGTTGCGCAGACAAGCCGGCATGATGTCTGCGCTTTGAAGCATATTCTAAAAGGCCTCGTCTTCGCGCGCATTTGCTAAATATACAGGAATACATTGAGCCAGCGTGCAGCATGAAGCTGAAATTCCAGCAATGCGACATGGATCGTAGCAGACTGTATCGAGAAAAAAAAAACTCAAGGCCTGTGCTGATCCCGCAGCACTTTGGGTAGCTGCTGCAAGCACACTTGCAAGGTACCCGCTACGCCATTATACAGTGCGTAAAAAGCATGTATTCACTGTGCCGTCTTTCGTCATTCTTCGGAGAAGCGTGGCACCCGCTTAACATTTGCAACGAATTTTGTGTGAACGTAGTTGTTCTTGCAGTGGCTGGTGACGATAAAGAATTAAGCCTTAAGGGGGTATGTGCCACTGTTAATAGGCGATGAAAAAGAAGGTTGTGTAATGGGTTGCAGCATTAGACACGCACTCTTACGCAATTAGCATTATGTGACGCCTACTGTTTTTCGTTGTTCAAAAATGCTTTATTACTCATATTAACACGATTCCTTTCTCGTCATCAAGCGTACCTAAAGCAAGTTTGCGAATGAGTCGCAAGCACCCGCGCGGCTCGGCCGTAAAATACTCTGCTGGCATGCAGTAGACCCGGGTTCGAACTCCGATATGTCCTTGTTGTTTCTTCTTTGAGTTTTTTTTTCTATTTCATGCGACAGTGGTTACCAACTGCATGACAATTCAAACGTCTGCTAGTATCGAAAAAAGTGGAACATTGGTCCTAACCTTTGAGAGTTCTAGCATTTGCAGTTCACGTGGAGCACCACAAATTGACTTTCACGCAAATATGAGGTGCCCTTCACACGCTTTCGCTTCAGAGTACCTCAGCTAAATTATTATTTTCACAAATCAGGATTTTCAATAACTAACCTAAGTGCAGTTTGCAATGAACCGGAAACGATAGATCACTTCCTTCTTACATGCCGCTGTTCATCTCGCTCTGCCAAATAACTCTCGAGGGACCTATCGGTATGCTGGAGTTAGCATTTACTACATTCAACCTTTTATCGTCTGGAGAGAGTGAGTTCTGTCCACTCTACATAAATTCATTCAGGCAACCGGAAGGACACGTAGTAGTGGTACCGAAAGATGAATTCAAATATTTGTCTCCCTTCTTTTTTGCTACTACTAACGTCTGGTTTGTCGAATCCTTTTGACTTTTCTCACTGTCGTTATATATTGTTTTATTTTTGTACGTTATTATTCATCTCGTTTTGATTTGAATTCTAGTTATTTCAACAAGCATTGCATCTGCTATAAGGTACAGTGCGCCATTCCTCCTTGTGGGTATAAGCCAAGGTATTTTAGTCGACAAAACAACACAAGACACCAGTGGCGGCGGACAACTATAGCGCCGTGCGTGCCCCGTGCTCTCATATGAGTTTTCGCCGTAGGACGATTCCTATACTGTGGTGACCTGGTGAACGTTTTAAGGACGATAGTCTTTCTTGTGGACCTTTGACGCAAAAATTTTGGTCTATCTGTCTGTTCACTCTTAACGGTACCGGGTGCTTAAAACCTTACTGTTTCTCAAAATTCACTAGAGGGCACTTTGGCGTGGCGATCGTTCAGCGACCATGGGAATGATGGGTAGTACACACACTTGCCTAGTCTTCGTATTTGCGGGCGGCGAATCGTACTTGCGGCTTCGTTTATTGCTGTGTTTCGGTTTTGTTTTGAAAGAAAGATTGAATCCTTTTGAACATCGTGAGCCGATTTGGAAAGTAAGTCTAAAAAAATAAAAAGGTGAAGCGCAACCACTGAACGTTTGCTAATACTTGTTTCGTAAGAAAACAGCTCCAAGCCACACGAGCACACACGGATCCAAAAGCAGGCGACAAGTACGAAGATTAGACAAATGTGTGTACTACACATCACTTCCATGCTCGCTGAAACACTGAAACACCGTGCGTTGCAGCTCCCATAGACATTAGCGCCAGAGTTCCCTCTTATAAGTATTGCGGGAAACTCTATGCTTAAAACGACACCAGCGGATATCCTAAACGACCGACACAATCAGCAGCACCCACCAATGTTGCTCAAGCTTCAGTGTTCATACTTTTGCGATCATCAATTAGAAAGCAATTATTGCGCATCTTTGAGGTGCCATGACAACACATATATATTCTGTATGTGCGTCTTTCTTTGCCCCACCACGGTGGTCTAGTGGTTAAGGTACTTGGCTGCTGACCCGCAGGTCGTGGGATGGAATCCCGGCTGTGGTGGCTGCCTTTCCGATGGAGGCGGAAATGTTGTAGGCCCGTGTAATCAGATTTGGGTGAACGGTAAAGAACCCCAGGTGGTCTAAATTGCCCGAGCCCTCATCTACGGCGTCTCTCATAATCATATGGTGGTTTTGGGACGTTAAACCCCACAAATAAATATATGTATGTGCGTCTTTTACTAGAAAAGGCATACATAGGTTATTTTAGGACCATAGCATTTATCACGTGGCGCTGACCATGCAACGCTTGCACGAAAAGAGAAGTGTTTTCAACGCTTTGCTTAGACGACACGGTGGTGGCACCTACCCGTCCCCTTGCGTTCTACACCATATCACTTCTGAGACGGGCGCGCACACCCGTCTCAGAGCCGCGCGTTCTGTTTTCCAAGATAACTGCCAGATAGCGCTCATGCCTCACGTGTGACGTGACTTGGTGAGCTCGTTCGCCTTTGCTGCACGCTCGAGGCACTCTAACGCACCGCCTCCAGAATACCATTTACCGATTTTCTTGCGCAGAACATCAAATAAACGTTTTGTTTATTCTTTCCAGACCCAAGACTATCTTCTTTCGACGACATTTGCAGATTAACATGCAGATACAGGGCAGATTTTTTTTGTAGTTGCGCAGAAGAGTTAGGGGTAGGTTTGCCGCCACAGTAGTTCGCAATTCGTTGCAATCAGGTCTTATTTTAAATACCAAACACCTATTACCATTTCGCTGCATCAGTGGTAGCATTAGCGACTTCATGGTTTTCGCTGAACAAGCAGGCGCTAGCTTGCTTACGACCCTTCTATCTGAATTGTTGAAACAGCAGTTGCTGTATTGAAACAAACGTTTGAAATTAACTTCTGCTTAAGCGGCAATCAAATTAACTTCTGCTTAAGCGGCAATCGCTGGTGAGTGGTGAAGATAGCTGGCTTCCAGTTTTTATGTTTACGTTCGCTACAATCGAATTCCTTGTTTTCGAGCCCACTAATTTTCTCTCGGTGGTTTGTTCTTCTTTTTTCATGAAGTAATACCGGGGGGGGGGGGGGAACCTGTACAACTTTACAGCGAAAACTGTTATGAGATCACTTTACGGGTCGCGCGCAGTTGTTGTCCGCCACCACCGCCGCTGCCGGCGTCAGTAACCACATCGCGCGGAAATACAAAAAAAAACTTTGACACAGGGGAGCTTGAACCCGGGTCCGCTGAGTGCCAGCTCAATATTCTACCGCTGAAGTGCTCGTAGCTTGTTAAACTTGCCTTAGATCTAGCACCAATGGCACAGTGGGGCTCGAACACAGGCCCGTTGT
This sequence comes from Rhipicephalus annulatus, assembly GCA_013436015.1. Lineage (NCBI taxonomy): Eukaryota > Metazoa > Arthropoda > Arachnida > Ixodida > Ixodidae > Rhipicephalus > Rhipicephalus annulatus. The sequence goes on along the minus strand of WOVY01000882.1, from coordinate 108,069 downwards.
GTGCCAGTTCAGAACTATAACACTGAGCTACGCCGGTGCTTGTGACTTGTCAAATTTGCCTAAGGCAAAGTTGATGTCAGGAAAGCAATCGCATTAATACGAATTAAAAGGCGTTTTACAGCAGCGAAACAACAACCAGTCGTCGTACAACGCGAATGGCGTAACGAGTGGGCCATCTAATGCTTCAAACCAACACAAAAGCCTGTTATTGTTCCCCTATTAACTTTGGCGCATGCCCACTTCAGCCGCAATTCCTCATCGTCGTCATTCACTGCATATACAATTGGCACAAAATTCCTAGCAAGTGTTTAGCGGATACCACGCTTCTCACAAGAATGACGAAAAATCACATATCGAATGCCGGCCTACTATCCAAAAGTTTAATAATAATGAACTAGTGGGTACCAAGCAAGTGTGCTTGCAGTAGTTACGCAATGATTGTTTTGAAAAGGCTCTTAAAAGTCACTCTTTTGGCTTTCGCTGTGACTGTGTTGCGTCTATATTGTGCAGGCCTGGCGTTTTTTGTTCTGTAGTGTGTCAAGAATTTTTCCTTCTTGCGCACAGCGCATGAATACACGAAGGGACGTGACAAGCAACAAGGACAAGCGCTTCTACGTCCCTGCATGTGTTTTTACGCTGTACGCAAGCTTAATATTGTTGCACACATGAACGAAGACAACGAAAACTAAGATGAGCATGCTTCCGAATCGGTGTTAGAAAGAAATAATTGATTGATTTGTGGGGTTTAACGTCTCAAAACCACCATATGATTATGAGAGACGCCGTAGTGGATGGCTCCGGAAATTTTGGCCACATGGGGTTCTTCAACGTGCACCCAAATCTAAGCGCACGGGCCTACAACATTTCCGCCTCCATCGGAAATGCAGCCGCCGCAGCCGGGATTCAAACCCGTGACCTGCGGGTCAGCAGCCGAGTAGCTTAGTTGCTAGACCACCGCGGTGGGGCTTAGAAAGAGAGAACTGGATCAGGAAGATATCTTACTTTTTAGCGATAATGAGGGTTAAATCTCCAAGATTCATCTTCATTCCTAACAAAGGTTACCAATGTAAATTATGAAACAATATGAAATACAAGTTCTTCTAAACAATATGTAATAATAACTAGTCCCTACAGACATCCTGCTTTCCTATCAGTCCACAGCAACACAAGCCGCCGTGAGGCACTTGCCCTCCGATCTAGGCCGATGCTACCACGACGTTGGTACCACAGTATTGCCGCTGCGAACTGGTTACCTTCATGTTAAATTGGGCACCGAATGACAGAAGAACGGCAACTTATATCCGTTGTTCTCAAAAAATTCCGCCATATCCACGAAGTGAATGATGATGAGTGGGCGAAGCTCCGGAGGTAAACCTGGTAAACCATGAATCCTCTGTACATTTTGCCCACTCGATTTTATTACATCGCTCCCCCTAGCGTACGTCGCCGCACTAAATTGAACGATTGCCTTCAACCAATGACACGCGCCATATGTGACATCATTCCTATTTTATAAGATCTCGCGTCTTTCATCAACTACAAGTACCGCTTTCTAGTTTATAACATCTTGCATCTTTTCATCATCAGCTACAAGTACCACCATCTAGTAAACACTGAAAGAACTAAACGAGAGGTGGCTACATACAGGAGACGGTACCGCCATCTAGTGAACACTGCAAGAACTAAACTAGAGGTGGCTAGATACAGGGGACGGTACCGCCATCTAGTGAACACTGCAAGAACTAAACTAGAGGTGGCTACATACAGGCTATAGGGGACGCACAGCCCACGCCCTAAGGAGCTTCGCCCCTAAAACGTGCAAGAACGTTCTTGTAACATCAGTGTTTAAGTTCGTAAAAGTAGTCCTTCCATGCAAATTAAACATGAGCCAGAGCGTTTGTGAACGCACAGGTTCACATGGTTCAAAACGTAGACGCGTTAACATACTGGATTTACAGGTGATAATATTTCCTATGGCTCAATACTTATAGACTTTCTTGTGACCTGATTGCTCTAATTGGCATAAAATGGCAAAATTAACGTGCAACCTGCAAGTATTGCTGAAGCAGGACAAATATCATGCCTTTTTTATGACCTCGTCACGTGCTTCCACCATTCGATAACTAAGACGAGGAATTTCGAAGCAGAAATACGCGAATTGTTTCCAAGCGGGGACGTCTGCATGTTAAAGGAGACAAGAAGAAACCATGTTAGTCTTGTTGTGCCGAACCCAAGCAAACAAAAATCTGGACGCCGAATAGATGTTGATAAGCCTTGCCACTAAGACGCAGCGTGAATCAGGATTTAAAATGCGAAGCATTTCTTAGCGAACATCGGGGACATTGAGCGTATCTATCTATCTATCTATCTATCTATCTATCTATCTATCTATCTATCTATCTATCTATCTATCTAGCCGTCTACGACTTTTAGCTCTCCTGGCTGTTTAGTTAATGGTAATAATACCAAACTTGGTATGGCATAACATGACTGTATGACGAGCGCAACTGACTAGTCACAACATGAAAACCATGATATGTATGTCATGAATGTCTTGATTTACATTTCATGGTCTTGCTGCTCTTACCCCCGAATGCAGAGATGTTACTTGCTTCGCGACTTCAACTTACCTTGAGCAAGTCGGCGTGAAGCAAGCAGCGTACTTGAAAACGCCCAAGCCAGCCTCTTCGCGTTTCATAGATGCTCAGGCTGTCTTGCTTGGTCAAGTCAAGAACGAGCTTGAAAGCAGCGTGCACGCGCGTCAACGGTACGTTGGAGTATATTGGGCCTTTTATGATGCACTCAGGCCGTTTCGCTAGCTCCCGATATACCAAATTTAGTGCTACATGACGTCAATGGACGACGAAGGTATAGGACTGATGCAAACATGATAATCATGGAAACATACCACGTTCGATCATAGAGTGCTCGCGGCCGTTTTGCTAGGTTCACGTACCGAATTTGGCATCACGTGACGTAAATAGATGATGAAGGTAAACGACACATACAAACATGATAATCATCACACGGAAGTCGTGTACGGCAGAACGACACATACAAACATGATAATCATCACACGGAAGTCGTGTACGGCAGAATTTACCTCCACTTCGTAACGTTGTTGTGATTGTAAAGTGACACATCAACCTTCCTTAATCGTGCTTCGCATATCATCGATTCCCGCGTTACGTGGGATCTGCCAACTTTTTTTTCAAGTGGGCGGGAACCGTGTGAGTGAAGAGCGCTCGAGCATATAAATAGCAGATGAAAGAACTTAGGTTTAGTCTGTAGTCTTTACAAGGTAAATAGCGTTCAATTTAACGAATCTTATGTTGTCTCGCTTACAAAATAATTGCAGCATTTCACGAGCAGCTTTCTTTTTGCGTAAATACTAGCTGATGTTCCTACTTTGCCTTTAGCGCACGGAATAGACACAATGGAAACACTACTCTGTCATTCAAAAAGGGTCGTCGTAACAATTAGGTGATGCTTGCGTCATTGCACAGATCTTTGTAAGCGATTTTATCCTCTAGGCTATTCAGCAAGTTGTTAAACTAGATATTTATTATCACGAAGCGGAGCGATTCCGACTAACCTAATGCACAAACATAATGTATTGAATTTGGTTCTCTCGTGCAAATAAAAGGCTGCTTTCGCCCAATCTTATGTTCACAGGAAATTCTGGCTGTACTTAATATTTTCAAAACAACTTTTTTGATCATGTGGAGTATCGTTTCTAAGATTTTCGCCGCAACGGCTCCGCGAATGAACATGAGTGAACATGAACATGTATTTTTTCGGAAAAATGCTATTCCTGATAGTGAAAGATAACATGCACCATTCCACAGCAAAAAGAAAAGCAACCGCCAACGTTCAGGGGCAAATTTCGTAAAATAGATATTGACAAACTCTTTAACATTGTCAGAATTCACCTACGTTTTTGTGGCCTTCCTGCATACGTTTGCACCTACTTAGGTCACTGTTTCTGCGCTGCTTTCTGCATACCTTAATATTTGTTTTCTCTTTCACGGCCGTGACTTTAGTTGCGTACTGTGGAGTGGTCAAAATGTGAGTTGCATCTGCGTGGTCTACTTGGAAGAACAGCTCATCTAAAATAAAACATAAAAAAAATGTCAGCAACAAGAATGAGTGACATGAAAAAACTTATAAAGTGTATAAATACAGTATCACTGATTATATCACGCTGAAATGAGCCCATAAAATGAAGTAAACAATTTAATTATTGCCTTCTCAATACTCCAACACACAGGCTACATTTGGCGTTGTTGGACAAGAGGCGTGTGTCAAAAAGTGAGCATTGATCCTCTTAGAAGTACTAAGCCTTTGCGTAGTGTATATATTATATGTATTCATGTTTGAATGTACTGAAACTATTCAATATAGGCGCCATCTGCAAACATTATATGCATGTCGATAAGAATTTTAATTATTTATGCACCTTCGTGTACAGTTTGAGCTTTTCTCAATATACACTCATTGAAGTACTGCAGCATAACACTGGGTACGATACCAAATGGTAACGCAAAAATATGGAAAATTGAAACCATGAATTGAGACATTCAGTATTTTGATAGTGAAGTCTTGATCACCTTCAATGGTGAAGGAACCACTGGGATAAGGATATAGCTTACTGCAATTGCTAAAGAACCTCTCCGGAAATGCAGCAGTGAAAATAGGTGTCACAATATTGAGCAATACACTGGTAATAGTAAAGCTGTGTCGCAAGTTTATGCAGAATAATAGATAATATTATCGACTATCGAGACCAGGGACCAGAGACCAGAAGAAGTGAAGTAGCGCGCGCTCGATCCAGGCAGCAGTCTACTTTTTTCTTCTTCCGGCGTTTGGTGATGATATTTTATCGATAATATAACTTTTCAGCAATCAGACACAACTATTTTAAGAGTAGGCATGTGAAACAGCAAGTGTCCAGGCAGCAAGGCGGGTCAAATTACTTTCACAGCGAAAGCTGTAATGAGATCAGAACTCGGGTCACGCGCGGCGCTGTAGTTGTCCGCCGCCACCACCGCTGCCGCCACCGGTGTCCCTAACCTACATTGTACGAAATTAGAAGAAAAAAACCTAGAGCCAATGACACAGTGGGGCTTGAACCCGGGTCCACTGAGTCCAAGCCCAGTATATATCACCGAGTCACGCTGGTGCATGGTACTTGTTGGCAAATTTGCCTAGGGCAGGCTTGACGTCCGGAAAGCAATCACGTAAATATGATCTCTAAAGTGTTTTAAAACAGCGAAAGAACAACGAGTCGTCGCACAATGCGAATAGCGGAACGAGTGAGTCGTTCAATACTTCAACCCATTACAAAAGCTTGTTCTTGTTCAGCTAATGACTGTGGCACATACCCATTTCAAGCATAATTCCTCATCTTCGTCAGCCACTGACACAAATTTTTTTGCAAGTGCTTAGCAGATACCACGCTTCTCACAAGAATGACTAAAAAATTAGAATGGCGGATTCCGGCCTACTACTGTAAAATTTTTATTAGTAATGCCATAGTGTTATCAAGCAAGTGAGCTCGCAGCAGTTATACAATGAGTATTTTGAAAAGGATCTGAGAGGCCATTCTGCCAGCCAGAATTTTCGGAAGTACATTATTGCGTGGCTTGGAGACTTTTTGAGGACAAGAGAATGTAATTGCTTTAAGAACGGCTGCGCCTCGTCAAAATTTAAACAAACTCGCGAAGTTTGCCGAGGAGCTGTCTTGTCTTCAATATTATTCAACATCTTAATGTGTTCAATTCCTTGCAGTCCGGATGTCAGGATGTGCCAGGATGTGCCTGCCACAAGGTTCGGTTCTGACCACGCTACTCCAGAGAGCTAAGAACTTATGCTCCAATGACACGGAGTGAAAGAAAGAAGAGGCCCGTGTGATTGCAAACCTCAGAAAAAACGGATACCCCAAAAACTTCATTCGAGCCACCACTCGCCACGCAGAGCAACAGAGTATACGAAAACCCTAATCAACACTCATTGGCAGCCCCCTCCCTCCCCCCCCCTCGAAACGCCTACCGGTCACATACGTTCAGGGCACCAGCGACATGTTGGCGCGGATCTTCACGAAGGTGGTGATGGAGGTGGTAGTGGTTAGAAGAGGAGAAAGGCACCTAATTTCTGCAGCCAGGTAGGGAGCACGGCGCAATGCCTACAAGAAGGAAATAATTCGCATCGCGTACGTGCCTTCGTGTACGCTGAGCCACCTCCTCCTCCGCCCGAAAGACCGGCCAACAATGGAAAGGACCCCCGGTGTCGTTTACAAAATTCCATGTGCCGAGTGCCCCTCTTCGTATATTGGCGAGACGAAAAATCTCCCGGAACAACTGAAGCAACACGTCAACGATGTGCGGAAGCTCCACAAAAGCGCAGCGCAGTCACCAAACATGCTGAGACGTTCGATCACTGAATAAATTTCGAAGCGACGATCATCTTTGAAAGCGAGCCGAACTGGAGGAGAAGGTTATTACTCGAGTCGTCACACATACAGAGGTCAGCCCATAACATCAACCGCTCTCGGTGTACACACGGGAACTGCGCTCCACCGGAAAACGAGAGAGAGAGAGAGAGAGAGAGAGAGAGGAGGGGTCATTATCGACCCCGCGAGCGCTTTGAAGACGCCGCTACTACGTAGCTCCGCAGTCACCCCTGAGAAAGGAACGAAGTCGGTTTTAAAACGTAAAGTTTCTTCAAAACTTTTGGTTGGAGTCTAAATCATCTCCCAGTTTCATACCCAACCAGACAGACTTCTGTCAAATGTTTACATTGAAGGATGTGCATGTATACGTGTATGCCGATGACATTGCCTTCTTTGCAGCAGACATTGACATTGATTCCTTATATCAAAACTGCAGAGGCATATGAATTTACTAGAAGGGTGGCTAGAGATAATCTATATGTCTCTAAAACTAAGCAAAAGTGCAATATTTATATTTCCATTAACATACCCTGCTCAAATAATATTTGTTTTAAAGAAAGGCCAATTCCGCAAGTTGAGTCAGCCAAGTATTTGGGAATTATTTATAATGATAAACTAAACTGTACTCCTCACATAGAGAGTATGGCATGTAAGGCACAACGTGCCTTAGGCATGAATCGCAGATTGACCAGCAGACGCTATGGTTTACGCAGGAATGCTCTGGTTATGACTTACAAAATGTATATGCGTCTCATACTAGAATTTGGATGTGTGTTATTCTCAGCAGGCCCTGCTTATAAACTTAAGCCTTTGATTGATTTAGAGCGTGAAGCTCTGCAACTATGTCTTGGGCTCCCTAAGTTTGTTGCGATTAATGTTTTTCATCAGGAGGCGAGCATACCAACTTTGACTTGTCGATTCCATATCCTGACGGTTCAGGCTTATCTAAAATATATCTATTCGATAAGAAGATCAGAATATGTATTCATCAACGACCCGCACTCCTTTCTTTTTGCTCATTGGCCACGTTTTCACACACCCAAATTAAATTTGTTTAGAAGCAACTAGACAGACTAAACCTGATAATTCGAGATATACCAGCATGAAACGTGCCAAATCAAAATGTCATCATAAAGTAGGATGACATTTTTTTCTATAGTCCTAAATTTCAATCACACAGGGTACTAAATAGCCACTTGCAAGCTTATCTTGCACACGTGGAAACAAATAATGTAATTGCCGCTGATGCTTCAGTGGTAGATGAAACGGCAGGGGTATAGGTATTTACTCTCCTTCACTTGACTGGTCGTTTTCAGCAAGACTACCAGACTTCAAACCTGTCTTTGTGAAGCTGAAATTTTGGCAATTGTTCTAGCACTAGGAAAACTAAATTTGAACACAAACACTGCTATAATAGTTAAAAACTCCCTGTCCCTATGTACGTAACTAACAGCTTCATCTAAATCAGATGCCTTAAGGACATTCCTTTCGCTCATTCCTCCACAGCTGAAGCTCTTAAAATTATTATGAGTACCTGGACATTGCAGGTTAGAATGAAATGAAATGGTGGACTCGTTAGCTCGATTGACAATAAATGGCTCAATACTTTCTGTCCTTCCGGTGCTGGCCAGAGTAATGGCGATAAGATATCAAAAATGTACACTCAGGGCTGATGCCATAGAAATAGTAACACCGTGCACTGAACACAGACATTTGAAATATCGATGAAAAACCAACTGGTCTCATACTAGACAACTGGAAGTCGTGCTAACAAGATTATGATGGCGTGTGCCCCCTGTAAATTGATATTCACACAGGGCTTTTCTGGGAATATCTCCGCTATGCAGCTTTTGTACAGATCTTGAAGCACTAGAGCAATAGTTTTTGTCATGTCACTGTTACAGGCTAATAGGAAAACGTTTTCTTGTGATCCCATCCGCTAACCTTGGGCTGGCCTTCACCATTGAGAATAAAAGACTTTGATGCCGTTTGCAGTGATGTTCATGAAACAAAACGAACACGCCTCTAAATTCCTATTTGTAAATTGATTATTATTGCATTATTAGGCAAATTTTAAACATCATTCCTAAACATGTTCGAAATTACTGAAATTTCAATTCAACATATACGCTATTCTGTCTAGTCGAAATGGCGAAAATATTATTGCACTCTTTCTGTATTTACGTGTGCTTTATACTCCATCTGTTAGCATTATGTATCATTTGAAAGGCCTTAAATTTCGTATCCTAATTCTTGGTCAATCCGTCTGAGTTGGCAAGAGCTATAGTGGAGGCATCATCATCACTATCATCATCACCACCACCACCACCACCACCATCATCCTCATCATCATCATCATCCAGCTTTCGCTGTGATTGTGCAGTGCCTTCTGCGCAGACCTGTTGTTTTTTTTTCGGTGAAACAGTTGTAATGGTGTTGTAAATTCACTCGCAGCTTACACTACGTTCGGCGCACATCATACAAATATTTTGTCACCTGCAGCGACATGTGAAGTGCTCAAACTACCAGCAATTTTCAGGATATTGTATCCAGGTATGTGACGTGCATATGTGGGATGTCGCCTATTGTCATAAAGCCCGGCTTGTAAGAAATAAAGTGCTTATTAAGTGAGTTTGCGCCTATAGAATCGCACTCAAAGTGCAAGATTATCGGTGCACGCAGCCAACGGTCATCGAATAACCTGATAAACTGTACTCCTGTTAGTGCTTATACATCAATTGTCGAAGATTCCAGCCTTGTGATTTGTTGTCGTGCTTTATTGCACAATAAACGTAACGTAAGTACGTGCGCTAAAGCTTACCATCGTATTCTGAAAAAAAAATCGCTAATGTTCTGAATTCTGGTGCAGCTTATGCTGGATTCACACGACGGAACAAATCGCAATTCAATCCCGGGGTCGCGTGCTACGTCACCATTTGTCACGCGTTTTTGCGCTCCTCCTTCGGTCCGCGGGGAGTGATTCGTAAAACGGTGGAGACCCGAATCGCAGTCGGGATCACTTGGGATTTTTGGCGAGAAAAACAAAACTCTTGGTGGCGAAACGCTTTCGGCTGGCAACCATCGTTCTTTCCAATCCAATCTATGTCGCTTTTGCTGTGAAGAGCGCGCAGTACGAAGGCAACGCTACTTTATTCTGAACTGTGCTCGCAGTGTGCGGCTATTGCTGAAAATGGATGCGCTCATGGACAGCGTCGCAGGGCTAGCGTCTTACAGCTCCAGGCTCAGTGATGAGACCACGTTTTTTTTTTTTTGTCGCTAGTGCAGCAGTTTTCTGCTTTGTGGGACCCTAGCCGCGACGATTACGCCAACAATATTCTGAGAAGTACTCTCTGGCAACAAACGCAGCAAGCGCTTGTACTGTTCGGGATCGCTGGCGAGTAGCTCTTCATACAGCTGGTTTTGCATCCCAAGGGACTTTTTGGTAAGCCATGGCTTAACCCAGACCACTCTCTTGCACTGCAGAAGTCCGCTCTCCTCTTTGTATTCTGCTGACTCTTCGAGAGCAACAGCCCTCGCGGCAAGGCGGCGTTTGCGCGCAACGTCCATTTTGCGCAAAGTAACCTCGACCGCAGAGTGGCCGCGGCCGTCTGCACCGTCCTCTACACTCATGGGAGCGAGAGTAGGGCTGATCCGTCCCCGCCGTCTCCTCTGTAGTGTGAATGCGAGCCGCGTAGAAATCCCGAACACGTCACATGTCACGTCACTGATCTGTCCACGATCACGTCCGTCGTGTGAATCCAGCATTACGCAACATAATGGTCTGAACAGTAACAGGCCAGCTACCAGAATACAGAAAACAATCTTACTGAAAAAAAAAACAGCAGCGTTTTTAAGTGTGGAGTCACGCCGTTTTGAAGCGCACTATTTCACTCCGCACTGGCGAGATGCCAAACCTATGCTGCTTTCGTCTCTTGACAAAACATTATAAAGTTTGTTACCGTGGAAAGCCAGGATTTATTTTCATTCAGAGCTCGCTTGTAGTTCCTCCGGACGAAATCAGTTTAGGCAGATATATTATGCTCAAATTCATAATTTTCTTATGTCTCACAATAATTGTCTGGTCTTTGAAATTCATATTCTCTTCATGAGAACTAAAAGACACTGATGCCAAGGGAAGTACAGGGATGTTGTAAGGAGTATTGGTAATGTAAACGTAACTTGTTTCTTCACATTCCAATAAAAAACTTCTAATACCATCCCCTGTACTTTCATTGGCATCATCGTCTCTTAAATTTTGTTAATATTGTGTAATAAAAAAAACGAACCCCTAAATTCACAATTGTTTTCTTCATTCATAGGGTCTCGTTCTGGCAGTTTTGATGCCTTCAGGTAGTCTGCGAAGTATTATTGGTCAGCTTCCAGCTCGTATGAAGTTAACGTGCTACGTGACACGAACAGGCATAATATAGTGTACCACACTTGCCGGAGAGGCTACTGGTGGTGCTGACCGACGCTCCCGTGTTTAAATGCGTATATATATATATATATATATATATATATATATATATATATATATATATATATATATATATATATATATATATATATATATCACCGCAGTCGACGCTCCGTGGTATATAGAGCATCGGTCGCGTTATTCTAAAGTCACAGGTTTGTCTGTACCGACGGCAAGTCAATTTTCGTGCACTTTTTTTTTGTTCAAATATACATCACCATTACTTGTACTAATACCCCCTGTGCTTTTATAGATAGCACAGTCTGTTATGTTTCATTACTATTATGTTAACAAATAAGTTGATCTCTTAAATTTTTTTCCGTCACTCACAGCAAAGTCGCCGTGCAAAGTCCTGCATTTTTCATAAATTCATTTCTTGGATAATAATTTATAGTTATAAGATATGCTTGAAGGAGTATATCTTTTCACGGTCATACTCCTACTTTCTGTGCACATCTTCCAGCTAGATCGTCAGTGGCATACGTCTTACGTGATAAATGTTTCAAATAGATTATCCTTTGTACACTATTCAGTACAGACTACGGAAAGAAAGGAACAGAGAAGCGTTGTAAGCATTACCACAACAATGTATTTACCAACGCTGCTTAGTTCCTCACAAGTAGAAGAGAGGAGTGTATCAAATATATTGACAGCACCTGGAAATAAACACACATTGTATATAACTACGAATTGATTTTGTGTTTCTGCGCGTGGTAATTATGCGGCTAGCCAAAGGAGGGTCAGATGGAAGCAAGGATTCAATATATTTGAAAATTTTTACTTTTTCTTGTGCTTATATATGTCCAAACTAACAAAGTCATGCACGAACATACACATAATATGGTGGAACCCCCTCCTCTGGTAGTCATCTTACAATCTCCTCTACTAATTAACCACCGGTATTGTAGTCTCTCAAACAATAATGTTTCATTGTGTACAGCCTAATTATGAGCCAGGAATATCGACAGTAAGAGTCAATAATATTGCATGAATGCATCAATAAAAAAGCTATGGCTAGCAGCCCTAATACCACGTTGAAGGCCTCTGCAAGCACGTCGCAGGTCAAGTTAGTTTTGAATGAACACCAACAAAAACGTCAAAGAAGAGAGTGAGAGATAAAAATGCAAGAAAGGCAAGGAGAGATAGTCAATTGTTCTGCCGCTGTCGATGCAAAAGCACGGCTGCAGAGGTTAACAGCGAGAGCGATGATCTCGCGCGTTTCATTTTACTGACCTTGCGGTTTCAGGAGCTGCACTCATCGCAAAAGATTTATGAATTGTAGCGACCGATAAACACTCCAGTGAAACGTGAAGGCTATCGCTATTGTAGAAGGATGCAAAAGGTAGGCTCACTTTCGTTGAGGACTGGATGCGAAAGCAACACCGACGCTCCCGTAAAGGTGATACTGAACAGGGCAACCATGTTCTCGACACTGTTGTCAAGATGAACGCAGACACGGTCTCCAAGCCCGACGCCATGTGCCTGGAAGCCTGCAGCGTACCTCCGCAGGTGAGAAAAGAACTCCCTTCGTGTCAGATGCACCTTCTCGTCCACCTGTAAGAGTTACGGCGACTGTAAGTGCGAAAACACTCAACAAATTTGTTGTGTCAACGTGCTTGACAAGGGCAGTTGCTTTATGCTCGAGAAATTACATAACAACTCCGTCTTACATCCTCAAAATCAAACAGCAGGTGTTCTTGAGATATGTGGTGCCATATTGAAAGGATTAAAGTGACGGATATATGCTGCCGGAACCGGGTTATTCAAAATTAGCCGCTCATTCGTTGTCAGTATACACTAATGCCAAAAACCTTATTCGTTGTCAGTATACACTAATGCCAAAAATCTATTATATTTTGGTCAGATAAAGACTACATCTGCTGGAATGACGAACACTTGATTTTCATAAGTGTAAGAATGAGAGTAATGCTTATTGCAGAAACTGCCTATAATTCAGAAAAGATGGCACTAATTTGCGCATCACATCATTTGCCGCATATATAAAGGGCCATCTTTGTTATTAAAAATTTACAGTAACATTCTTATCTTTGTATGTGTTTACAGTTTGAAAAGGCGGTTACACTTCGCTGTTACGTATATTCAATCACAATATTCTGCTGTACATTCATTCTTAGACGCAAATTTACACGAAGTAAAGCGTCACAGTAGATTGTTCTATATGCGTTCCTGTGTAACTTTGTGAATATTAGTCAAGGTAATACGGTTGCTAGAGGCAACGAAGTGGCTTTTGTTCAGTATATCGTATGAAGGTGTAGTAATCGGGCCGTTTGCTAACGTCTGCCGAGAGATAACACCCGCTCACAAGTTCATGATCAAAGTTCGCAGTTGGCCGATTATCGCTCGAGCGATGCTGCCCTCCCTAGGAGCGGCCTTTTATGCTCTTTCGCACGACGAAAAGCCGGTGGGGCGTTTCCTCTCCGCTGAATGGGACGGCTCGCGCGCAGGCCAAAGTTATCGAATGTGCTCTTAATTCGACGAAAAGTTCCAGCTCGTTTCACCTTCCAGCGTCTAATGGACACAGTACTGGCAGGTCTCAAGTGGCAAATATGTCTCGTATACCTGGACAATGTGGTCGTCTTCGCCTACAACTTTAGCGACCACCTGAAAAGGCTCCGGACGGTACTGGACGCAATTAAGTCATCAGGGCTGACACTGAGGAAAGAAAAATGCCATTTTGCCTATGAAGAACTACAGTTCCTTGGCCATGTTATAAGCAAAGATGGCGTAAGACCAGATCCCGAGAAGACAGCCGCTATCGCACAGTTTCCTCAACCGCAAGATAAGAGAGCAGTGCGCCGATTCTTAGGACTGTGCGCCTATTACCGACGCTTTGTCAAGAACTTCTCACACATTGCTGCCCCTTTGACGCAGCTCACCATGTCGGACGCCCCTTTCGAATGGAAAGCTGAGCAATGTGAGGCATTCAAAGAACTTCAACAACGTTTACAGTCGCCGCCTGTGCTGGGTCACTTTGATGAAAATGCCGAAACTGAGATACATACAGACGCCAGCAGCATCGGCTTAGGTGCCGTTCTCGTTCAGAAGCACAAGGGCTGCGAGCGCGTCATCGCGTGTGCAAGCCACTCACTATCGAAAGCGGAAGTGAACTATTCCACGTCTGAGAAGGAGTGTCTTGCGATAGTATGGGCCACCTCGAAATTCCACCCATACATATATGGCAGACCCTTCAAGGTCGTAACGGACCATCATGCGTTGTGCTGGTTGGCCAGTTTGAAAGACCCTTCTGGCCGCCTCGCTCGATGGAGCTTACGGCTTCAGGGGTTTGACGTGAAGGTAGTCTACACATCTGGTCGTAAGCACTCCGACGCAGACTGCCTCTCAAGAGCCCCTGTCGGCGCACCACTAAGCCATGAAGACGACGATGCCTTTCTTGGGCCTATCAGCAGCAGCACCTTTGCATTACAGCAGCGGATAGTGTTGCGCATGCCGATACCGCCGGCACGCGTCCTTATCGTCCCGCGATCCCTACAGAGGTCAAGGGCACTGATGTACGCGGACGACACTGTTTTAGTTTTCACAGGACACTCCTTAGCAGATTTACAAAATGACGCGATGACCGATTTATCGAACATTTCGGAATGGTTTGCCAGGAATCAGCTGACTGTTAACTGTACTAAAACAAAGTATATGGTGTTTCACTCTCGTAGGAAACATATTGACGCTGAATCTCTTAACCTAACAATAAACAACACTCCTATTCAACAAGTTCCTTGTTTTAAATATTTAGGCGTCACTTTTGATGAACACTTACACTGGCATGAGCAAGTACAAAGTGTGTGCGCAAAGCTAGCCTATGGCTGCTATTCTCTATTAAAAGCTCGCCAATATTTTCCACAAGCTATACTCCGCACACTCTACTTTTCATTGTGTCATTGTCACATAGGTTACTGTCTGGAATCGTGGGGTGTGACGTACAACAGTTATCTAAAAACTCTTGAACGACTTCAAAAGCGTACACTGAAAATCATAGGCCAAGGTGAATCAGTAAGTAATATTTTCCAATCACAACGCATTCTCTCGGTTCCGATGTTGCGTGACTACAAAATTGCTGTTTCAGTAAATAACATAATTAATAGAAATTCACCTTTGCCTGCTGATCTTTTTTCAATTCCTAAACGCAGTACGCGACATGCTTCGAATGGTAATTTCAATCTGCCCAAATGTTTTAATGTTTACGGAGAAAGACTGATACAGTTTAGTGGAACAAAAATATGGAACACGGTCCCCCTAGAGATTAAAACGGCACGTAATTTCAGCATGGCATGTAAATCATTTTTTCTGTGGAGTCAAGACATGTAAGCATGTGTGTGTGATTCGATTTTCATTGTATTTTTTAATAAGTGCCTATGTATAGAAACTAGCTGCAAGCTAATAAGTATGCATATCTGCGAGAAAAAATGTATTACTGTGTTATCTGTATCACATGATTGTTTTTTTTTATGTTGTTACCTCAGAGCTGACCTGTACACTTTTTTATGTTGCACATTGTATTGGACCGTCCACTAGCCACTTTAGGCTATCGGTCCAAATAATCCCTGTATTTGCATATATCTATTTATGAAAATAAAGCTTCATTGATTGATTGATTGATTGATTGATCGTGGTTCAGGGTGCACCGCGACTCATCTGCGAAGATCATGACCCGCACGTCGACCATTCGTTGATAACGAGATAGCGCCAGACGCTACGACGACTGTACCTCGGATGGTGAACGCGCCTTGCGTTCCAGTGGGGCATTTATGTTACCCGACCGCCGTCGAACGCGCCTCGCGTTCTGGTGGGACATTTCTGTTACCCGACGGCCGTCGGACGCACCTTGCGTTCCAGTGGGACATTTTCTGTTACCCGACGGCAGTCGAACGCGCTGTTCGCCTCCGGCTAGGCCGGTGTGTCTGTTTTCCTTTAGTGGGCGCAAGTCCGCCAAATAAACGGATCTCCTTCTATTTCTACTAACCTCCCGGTCTCCTGTCTTCGGGCTACCCTCACTCTTACGGGACACTATCACAATGCTAGGGTTCGTTTGCATCGGTACAGGCGAGGTTATAGGTGCATATTTTCCTGTTGCGCTCCTAAGATGTTGCAGAAAGGGAATCAATCTCTTCCACCTGTTTTCTCTCTTTTTTTCTAATCTTCGTCTTGTTCTTGCTCTCTTTCCTGCTTTATATGCCAGTGTCAGATACAATTTTTCCCGGAAGCGGACCAATGAGTAGTAGTAGTGCTTGTCTTATTTATGTTGAACACACCATCAAGCACGCCTACAAGGTAACTAAGCATGAGACACACAAAAGGATAACCTCTGCCTTCTCCAGCTCCGGTGTTAAAGTGCGCATTTATGGACAGATTAACAAGGGCACATATTTTTTTTTAGTTTCTCCTTCGTCTCTGCTGTAGTCATATACGTGCGCGTGGTGCTCTGGGCAGGGGTCCAGTGGGTGACTGCTCTCCCTGCTGAGCTAGGAGTAGGCAGGGGCTCTGAGACTATGACGCAGGAAATCAGCCACATATATTAACATAGTAGAGAAGGTAGCATAGCAAGAAACCTTCGCCCCCCTCCCGCCCTCCTGTGAAGGGAAACCCTGTAGACGCCCGTGGTTGTAGTAGTAGGCTTAGAAACCTGTTGTTTTTGCCACAAAGTTATACTTACTGCCACAATTTACCTTGAAACTTCAATTTCGCATGTAATCATTCTTGTTTTTGTTGGCTTAACACTGTTTGCCATGTGCTAGGGGGCTACTTTATTTTAGCAGGCGGTAGTGAAGAATTCGTGCAGTATCAAAGGGCATGGTAGGGTTAGTTAGATTAGGTCCACTTGGAAGCAGCGAGAATGACGAAACACACAGAAGATTAAACAACACGAGCGCTCGTGTTGCTCACTCTTGTGGTTTTAAGAAATCACAACATAGAGCCAAAGCCCAGTTCGCGAAGCTAAGACAACGCCTCACTGCGGCTATGGCGTCAAGCTTTGGGAAATTGAGGAAATGCGCGGCAGAGGGTGCAGGCAATTCAGCGTGTTTCACCACAGTGGGAGCACGTGCGGCCCGCGCTCTGGTGTTGGTGCGGGGAACTTCGGCGCCTTGTCGTCGGCTTAGCACACTGGCACAAGGCGCTCGATGTTCGACCACACGAAAGCGTCAACAAGGTCCAAAGTATTGTTCTGTGCCAAGAGAGGGTAGACAGTACCAAAACACTCGATGCACCTGTGAAACTGTCGGTTACCGGATATGTCGTACTAGACAGAAATAAAACAAGCGTCAATCTCCGCAGTTAAACGAACAAAGCAAGTTCTAGCTCTGTCTGACTTTCCGTTTTGATTGTCTCAATTATTCGCTTGAAATCATTAGCTTAGACTACCTGTATCAGTCCATAAGGCGGTGCGTCCATGAAACAACAGCAGTAACAATTTCTCGCTGTTTCCACGCATTGAGAAAGTCCAGTTATAGTTATACGTTGAAACTTTGTGTTTTGATACCTCGACCTATCATACGCGGTAATATCGTGGACGTCGGAAATGCATTTCGCGATAAGTCAATCGTTGTTGTCGTCTGCTCCGAGAGCTAAAAGTGTTCAACAGACGTTTCTGCTTTGATTACGTTCGCCTTTCTGTCTGTCATGCTGGCAGCGGTGCATTGTGTGGCCATACGAGTGTAGCGCGAGATCCGTCCACGTCACTGAAGCTAGCGGAAGCGCAGCTGAGAAAAGAAAAAATGCGCGAGGTGCATCTCAGTTTTCAGTTTTCTTACAGAGATGGCGCTGCTTGTGCAGAGCCGCAGCGCCACCAAGCGTTGCTTTGGGAGCCTATACCGACTCCTAACACTTGTTGTTGGTATTAGGCTTAAACACCACACTAAGTGTTTGAAATGCAAGGACGGTAAGGTGACGTCCGCATCTCACCAGTGCTACTCGTTCAGGCGAGGCCGTTAGAAATTCCTGCAAGGCTGTGTACACGGAGCACACCGGTATGTCAACTTTCGGATGCGGAGAGTACACAATGCCATCCTTGATTGGCGCCTTCATGTCTCCTTTCCGGTTTATTCCTCACACACCACTTGAAACCGGCGCAGCAGTAGCAATGAATCTGAACAGGAAAAAAAGAACATGAACATGCTCATTGGGTACATTTAAAGAGCAACCTAGGTCCTCTATGTTATAATATGATTATGCTGCTAGACTGGTGACCCACAGATCATGTCGTATATAAACCCGGCCGCCGGCGCCACATTTTTGATAGAGTCGAAATTCCTGGATGCCTGTCTACTTAGATTTGAGTGCATATTAAGAAACCCCAGGTGGGTGAAATATCTAAAGCTTTTCACTATGGCGTCTCTCATCAGCAATGGTAGGTTTTAGAATTCGTAAAACACGTATAAATACAAGATACTTTACAAGAATCTGACATCATGTTTTTTATTCAAGCTGTAGGTTTTGAAATGTTTGAGGAATACTTTACTTTCATAACATATTTAATCCTAAAAAAGCCACTTTGCAAGCATTCGAGATGTGTGCAGTAAACCTGTACCCACTGAGATTTACAGCGCCGAGCGCCTCGCAAATGGGGGGGCGGGGGTGTACAAGCGCACCGGCACACATCGTTAAGTCACCAGTTTAAATTGAGAATTCTCGTGAGAGGACGTGTATAATATGGATTTCTTAATTCTTCATAATACCATTTTGACGCTGTCTCAGATAAGCAGATTTGAAAATTCACATGTTTTGGCAACCTAGGCAATAAAATACTTTGCGTTGAGTGATGTCTGCCCATTCACGTAAAGGGCAACGGTGTGTCCAAGTTGAATCAAGTTTTTTTTGTGCACTATGTGAGAGCACACTAAGATGTCCACACAAAAGTAAAATCGCTGCATTTTAGGCGGCAGCATCATTAAACACTGTCACACAGGGAAAAATGGCTTCTTGTCTGAGAACAATCTATAGGACATTCATTTAATTTATTCATTGAACAGTGCATTACCAGCTGACCTGAGTAGCGGTGAACATTGCATCGTCAAAACATTTAGGATTGGCGCCACAGCTACTAAATTTGAAGGGTGCATGTACGAGTATGCTTTATCTGCTGCACAAAGTGCCTGCCTAACTACCTGTTCAGGTATTTAACACATAGATGAGTAGCTATAGAGAAATCAGTGAACATCGGTTATAATTAAAGTTCATTGGCGCTAGGTTAATCACACCACTAGAACAAACGCAACCACTGTGGTGTTATCTTAGCGCAAATGCAAGCTAACAATCGTATAAAATTTCATTCAATTTATGAAATAGCCATTTGGGACAAGACTAAATTTGGAGGTTTATGTTTTCAAGGCCATCATATAATTATGAACGACGCCATAGGTAGGGGCTAAGGAAGTTTTCACTGTGTTCAATTTTTAATGTGTAATAAAATAACAATAAAGTAAAACACATGGGCTTCATCGATAATAAAGCCACCTCGGCCTGAATCAGATCCTGCAACCTTCGGCTGTGCACTGGAGCACAATAACCACAAGAACATCGGTGTAGGTGACATTGGATGAAGCGGCAAGCTGGAATCATGCTTAAACGCTGACGAGTAACGGAAATAGCACTCAAGAGTTCTCATTAGAAAGGCCTGTCAATGTGTGCCCCTGTATATGAAAAAAAATTTCGTAACATATTTCCTCTCATGATTGAAGCAACAGATACAGGGCGAGTTTAAAATGATCCGTGATGGTGCTTCAAGGTGTAAAACACACAAGGTACGGAAAAACAAAGAAACAACACGAACATAACAGAAGCACGCCAGAACCTTGCGTGCGTGGTCACTAACGCACGCTGGCACAGAGGCATGTAAGAACGCTTTCATACGATTAATGAAACCACATGTCATCATCAGCCTATCGTGGACGTATGTGGAGTTTCACGTCCCAAAACCACCATATGATTATGAGAGACGCCGTAGTGGAGGGCTCCGGATATTTATGAAACCTGGAGTTCTTTAAACGTGTACCCAAATCTGAGCACACGGGCCTACAGCATTTTCGTCCCCATCGCGAATGCAGCCGCCGCAGCCGAAATTCAATCCCGCGACCTGCGGGTTAGCAGCCGAGTACTTTAGCCACGAGACCACCGTGGCGGGGCACATGGGCCTGTCGTATTTGCTACCATGGAAGCACTGAATCGTAATTTGAGCTGTGTTCTTTAACACAACTTCTGAATAGACTTGTAAACCTGTAAACTAAAGTATGCTACTGGCAGCAGTGTGCGCTGTAGTTTTTGAACGACGACCAAATGCCACTAGCTGTCACCTGCACGCCTTCATTAGCAAAACTTTTGCGCCATAACGCGCTACATTAATATTTTACGTGACGATTCCAAAATAACCACTGTTGAAGTCATAGAGATTATGCTTGCTTTTAAGGTAATATCTATTATGTTTTTAGTGTTTGCCCCAACACCTTCCGACACACATTCAGTAATCTCAAGTTCCTTTCCAAGTTGTGAAACGCAATTTACCAAGTGTACAAAAAAGAAAAAAAAAACATTTTGCAGTGTGCAAATCTACGCGCAGACAAACACAAAGACACGTAATATGGCAATTGAAAACTCAAACAGACATTATTGTTGAATGTTGCCATTTCATAGAAAAACCCTAACAAAGATTGAAACCGAAAGATTGTGGGAAATTAAGCCCTCGCAATATTGACAGTTCGTGCTTACGGGCTATGTGAATGTAACCTACGGAGGAGGTTTTGTATTTTTCAAATGAAAGTGTAACTTATCATCTTTATCATGTCGCGGATGCATTGCATCCTTCTCATTATTTCACAAGCTTTTTCCACTCATCACTTGATCACTCTCCTTACATTATTTCTGCAGCTCACATATCTCATTGCACTGGCCATGCGCTTCAAGTGTTTCACCCACGTGGCCGTACTAAAACATTTTCTGCTTCTTTTTCTCCCAGAGCACCAAAAGACTGGAATGGCCTTCCAACAATATCGCCACAATCACCTCTCTATCAAGCTTTATGCATATTGTTTCAAATGTAACTTCACATTGATCATTGTGACAAAACTATCGATTGTATGTTACCCACCCCTTATTTATTACCCTTTCCAGGGTCTTTATATAAATAAAAGTGTAATGAAATGAAATTGTTCGCCGAGAATTTCCAACGAACAGTCAATCACCAAATTATGCTCCATGCCCGTGCCATTTTCAAAACTATTTTCGGACAGTAAAAGTTCATTTGAATTGGTAGTAACAGATCACACACTAAGATATTATTTCAATGAACCTGGTGTTGATTGCTTTGGGCAGTGGACATAATTTGGAGAGTTAAGCACCTCAGGCTCTCGGCTGGTCAGTTTGTCACACCGCCATAACGGCTCATCATAGACGAATATGCTACACAAGAACTCAAAAAATCAATGTGCTCGCCACCCGAACATACCATTCATAATGCCATTCCCATTTCTTTTATTTTTATGTGTTATAAGTTTGCCAATCCTGCGAAAATGGCCTGTTAGGCTCCTCCATGCCCGTGCCATTTTCAAAACTGATTTCGGACAGTAAAAGTTCATTTGAAATGGTAGCAACAGATCACACACTAAGATATTATTTTAATGAACCTGGTGTTGATTGCTTTGGGCAGTGGACATAATTTTGAGAGTTAAGCACCTCAGGCTCGCGGCTGGTCAGTGTGTCACACCGCCATAACGGCTCATCATAGACAATTATGCGGCACAAGAACTTGACAAATCAATGTGCTCGCCTCCCATTCATAATGTCATTCCCGTTTAATTTATTATTATGCGTTATAAGTTTGCCATTCCTGCCTAAATGGTCTGTTAGGCTCAGCAGCACTCTCGAAGTTTTCAGCGAAATTTATCAAGGCACTCAAGATGCTCACCTAAATTCAGGGACCAAACGTGGATTTCTATGCTGAAGTAACCTTCTTGAAACACCGCTTCTTTAAACATATCTGTAAAGTGCTGGTGCATTATTAGACCAATGGCGAGAAAAGCAGACATGTCCATAGTAATCATAATACAAATTAAACATTTGTCGTTACCGCCCAAACTATTATATTTGGCTTAGCAGTGGTGTGAGAATCCTCAACTCTGGCATTTGCCCAACATCTTTACATATGTGCGAATATAAAAGCAAGCACTCTTTCTCACCGAAAAAGCATCTCATGCCAAAATACACCAGAAGCTCACTTAAATCATTCCACTCACGCAAAACACGTCGGCAAAATTCAAGCTAGAAGAATGCACAGAAACACTCGAAAGGTTTTCGTTAACGCCAGACGTAGAAACAACCTATCGTCCAATGAAGATTGGTGTATGATGCTCTAGCCAATGCGCTCCCGACAAATATGCATGGTGCTTCGCGTATACGTCCTATATCTCTCAGTCACCTTCCTAATGGAGCGTTCTTAGAATTTCGATGGTTATTAAGGTACTGAAGACCATAATGAAACCAAAGAGCATCGTTGTACTAACAAGTACTTCGGAAGTGTTCCCTACAACAGGTGCTGTAGACTCATTATTACATGAAAATTCCGCATGCACCAATGGCGTTTGTTCCCCACTTGCTGCTTCGAGCGTGATGGTACCAAAAGAGTAAAATGCTGCTCTAAGTGCCACAAGTAAGCAACATCGTCGACGGCCTAATGGCTTGGTGTTCTGTGCCTTCGTGAAAAAAAAAAACCGAATAGTGGGAAGCGAAACTCGTTCACGCGTTCAGGACTCAAGCTACCAACTGAGCACCCCGCATTCCTGAAGCGTAGTGTAAATGCGTATCCATGAGCAAATCCGTAGGTCGCCAAATTGGTCGAAGCGCACGCACTGCATTTCTTCGTCGAAAAGTTACTACACTGTGAACCATGTAGTTATAGTGTGTCGGTGTTTGTTTTGTGCCTATTTATGGCCATTTCTAACAGGATTTATGATATGCCTAAAAGTATTGAGGTTGATATGTGGGGTTTCGCGTCCCAAAACCTGCTGAAAAGTAAAAGGTAACTACTCGAGCTTTGGAAAATTCACAAAAATGTTTAATGATTATGGAACTATCTTGTCGTGATTCAATTGTTCCCCCAGGCCTCAAGGCGAATGGAATGGTGTGAAATGATGCTATAATTGCCATAATCTACAAAATAATCTATAGAACCATGATGTATTGATGCAAAATAAACAATGACCAACTCTGATCAAGAAGTGTTCGACATTGGCATTCTTGTTAAACATATTCTGCTAACGTAGCCATCCATCATATTGTTTCCATTGCATTTTATTGTTGCGTCAGATTTTCTGTCACAGATCGAGCCCAACATATAATTAAGCTGTGGTGTCTAGCCTCCACATGCAAAATATTTGATAAGTGATGAGTCCGCGTGAGTTAGTATCGGGCACCCACTAGCGGTTTGTCGTGTGGCGCAACTAATGCGGCTGCTGCAGAGCGCACAGTGAGTTTTCGACCCGTCAACTAACGACGCCGATCGGTTACGCGAAGGAGAACGCGGAAGACCCGCGCATGGAAACAAAAGAGACTTCATCGTTCATACGGGTCATGAGCAGAGCCGTCAACGTCGCCCCTCTGTTTGGGACAAGAAGGGGAAGCTTACTCGAAAGTGCGTCTTGCAAGAATCGGAAAAGTGCGGTCGTCTGAGTTTAACTCAATGTTGACATGCGCGTGCGCACTTGAGAATGTCGTAGTGACGTGACCACTGGGCTGAACGAGACATGGTTGCGGCACGCAGACGAACTTATCCTCCGCTATACGTCAATACAGAGTCCTGATAGGATGGCGGGGCGCCTCGCTGCCGCATGCAAACCTGCTCAGCGCACAAGGCCTGACGGTATAATACTCACCGCGTTTAAATGGAGGCTTCTACGAAGCTACGTTTATAGAAAGAGCTGATGGAGCTCGAGAGTGAGAACGGCTACCGAAGGAGGTCGGCCGATACACGGCCTGGCGTGGGAGAGAGTGTGACACGTGGAGAACCCATTCCTTCGCGTGTTGTTTATTATGACGTGCTTGTTTCCAATACCGTTGTAGCTTGCAGGGGTGATGTACATCTAAGGAATGCTTTATTGAATGATAACACACTCTTATATGCATCTAATCTCAAGGGGCGTTGCCGCCAACCGATCACGTCAATGCATGTCTGTCTGTCACGTATCCCTTTTTAACAAAACATAATTTACAGTTCTGGCAATGGATATCTTTGCGGTGGCCATCGGTTGCGTTCGCTTCTGCCTAGTTGTGGCTCGGCGGGCCGCACGTCGGTTTGATGTTCTCGTGTGGGGTGCACCAGTGGTGCAGGGGCCAGGCGAAGATGTTTTCTGGTGCGCTGCAACAAGAGCCCATCTTCTCTTTGGACATTGTAGGCTCTCGGACTGTTCGCAGGCTTGACAAACGTAGCAGGGCACTAGGTTTTTGAAGGCACGTTGTACACTGTGACGTGGGAGCCATTAAGAAATACTGGGAGCGGTATTGTACCCCTGTTGTAGAAGAAATGTTGTCTACTTCTGATGCTGTTGAGCCGCCTTTGACCCTCCTCCGGGGGTATGGTCTGCGGTCACACGTGCGTTTCCGACTGGCAGCAGCGTCTAGGCATGTCGGCCCACGGGTCTCTGCATTGGAGATTTCAAATAGGAATCGCGAGGCATGATTCTCCACTCAAGCAAGGCAACACAAAAATCCACTGAGCTGTACTGATAGCTATTCAGCATTTTTTGGCTTTTTGTACTGCACGCTCAGTCATTCCGTTTGAGCGAGGTTTATAGGGGCTGGAGCGAACACGGTGCAGGCAATCTTACCGACAAATTCACAAAACTTATGGCTGCTGAATTATCAGCCACTGTGCGTGCATAGGCGCTGCGGGAAGCCACAAGTGGCAAATATGTCTGCGAAAGCAGCAATCAACTTGTCGACTGTCGCCGTCATAGGCCTGATTCAAAAAAAGATCAAAATCAACGACCAAGTACTCCGTGCCATTGTGATAGCAAATGTCGCCTCCCACAACTTCCCAGGTTTGCAATTTCATCACTGATCAATGACAAGCGCATATTTCGTAGCTTATGTTTTTGGCAGGTGCCACAGCCTTGAGCAACTTCTACATCACGTGCTCTCAATCTTTCGCTCCCCCTGTGCTGCATGAAGGCAAACAAGAATTTCGCCGAGCATCCTGGCAGGAATAATAAGATCGTTGCCCCTAAACACTAGGCAATCGTGCGCGTGTAGATCATCGCGGAAGCTTCAGTAGCATCGTAGCTCGCCGCTTACGTTGATCAGCTTTCCTTTCCGATCACTGAGTGCTTGCATACTCTCGAAGTTTCAGCATCACAGTGTCCTTTTCGGTTTCTTTTAGAACTTGGTTCAATGGTCTGTCTGAAACATTCAGGCAGGCAATCGTATTCAACTGATAATTCAGGCACTGTACTTGTAATAACAACAACAAACAGATGTTTTCCAGGTGTGTATTTGACGACTATCGGGTACCTTTGCAAGCTGAGGTGCATGCGCTGAAGCCTTTGAAAACTATTGCATAATGGCTTCTTGAATGTAATTTGTAGTGGCTTGTGATCAGATTCTACCACGATTTCGGGCTTCCTGAGGAGACAGTCGCGAAATCTTTCAAAGCCGTGAACGATTCCCATCATCTCCTTTTAAGGCTGCGCATATCTTTGCTGCAATCTGTCAAGGGCCATAACGAATACACTAGTGAATGCCCGTCCTGTATGATCCCTGCTTCGATTCCGTTCTGACTGGCATCTACTGATAGCCTAATTGGTTTCCCTTCTCGTAGTATCTTAGTACACTGGCTGTTGCAAGCGCTTCCTTCGGAGCCTTGACGCTTGCATCTTGGCGGTATTTCAAAAGCCATGACACATTTCTCTTTGGCAGTTTGTGAAGTGGTGCTGTTAGGTCTGACAGATTCGGAGTGAAGCTAAAGACAGAATTTACCACGCTCAGAAACGCCTGCGGCTTTTTCTGGTTGCTTGGCCTCTGGACTTGCAAGATGTCTTCTAGCCGATGTTGATACAGGCTCACGCCGTCGCGCGTCATAACGTGGTCCAGGTACCGCACAGGCTCCTGTAAAAAACGACATTTGTTTCTGTTCTATTTCAGTTTGTACTTTTGACAGCGTCGTAGGATATGTTCAAGGTTTTCATCGTGCTGCTTTCTGGATTGACCACACTCTAGAATGTCGTCAATGACAATCGCTACGCCGTTGAGGCCCTCTAGCACTCGATACATGGCTCGCTGAAATATTTCCGGTGCCGACGAGATTTCAAACGGCACCGTTAAAAATTTAAAGCGGCCATTTGAAGTGCACACAGTAAAAATCTTGGAGCTTTCTTTATCTGGCTTGGTTTGTCATAAACCGGATGCTGCGTTCAAAACTATAAATTACTGCACCCCACTGATCGCAGGTGCAATGTGTTCCAGTGTTGGCAAAGGACAGTGCTCGCAAAGCAGATATTTGCTTATATCGAAAGGATTAAGGCAAATGCGTACGTTCCCTCTTTTCGTAACAACGACCATATTGCTGGCCCACTATGTCAGCTCGGTTCTTTCTCGATGACTCCAGCAGTCTTCATGCGGTCGAGCGCAGCTTTCACCTTGCTTTTTAATGCTAATGGAATCCATCGTGCTGGTTTCACTACTCCCCGGAAGCCAAGCTTGAACCTAAGATGGTAGACAATACCCTCGAGTTGAACTAAACCTTCAAACACGTCTTCATAAAGCTTGGAAGTGCCGTGAAGCTTTCTTTGCTAAATAGAGAACACTCGTTGGAGCAAGCCACGCTTTTCGGCAACTGTACCGCTCAAGGTCATAACGACTTCGTCATCCACGGCAGAAAACTGAGAATCTTTCTTTCGCTCGTTGCCACTTCAAGACGAACTTAATTCGTCACTTTTTCTGGAAGCCAAACATTGTGTTTAAAAGTATATAATTGCAATGAAGTGGCTGCTTATTGTTTTCTGCAGCTGGCTGCGTGCTATAACCGAGCATTTTGCACTTGCGTCTAGCTTGCAAAAATAGGCTTTCCTTCTACCTGAACGGCGGCCGTCCAGTGGTCGTCTTTCGCACGATCATGCGATAGCGTTTCTTGCCAGAAATAGCCTTCTTCCGCCTCGACTTACGCTACTGCGTGCGCTTTCGAATGAAATCTTTTTTGCGTCTTTTTGCAGGCTATCGCAAAGTGATTTCTGAAACCACGTGTCCCGCTCGTGCGTCCTTTTGCAGGGCACACGCAGTCAGTTCGATGAACCTTTGCGCACTTTGTACAACGGTGGTCTTTTGCTTCAGATAGCGCGTTCATCTCGGCTGCGTAATCGCTTTTTGGGCACTGCTCTATTTCTTCACACTGTTCTCTGCCCTGCTCACGAAAGAGTTTTCGTGAGAGAGGCACTTTCGGAGATGGGCTTTTTTGCAACTTTCTATCTCTAATTCCAAGAATAATACGGCTTCTTAGCATAGGCTCTTCAAGTTGTCCAAACTCGCACGTTTTAGCTTGCACTATGACATCTGTCAGCCAGTTGTTGAAACTTTCACCGTCCTTGTGATGGCGCTTTCCAAAGTGGAACTCATGGTGGGCTAAATTTAGGGCTGGTTTGTAAAATGCCTCCAACTTCATTTTGAGCACTTCAATGTCTGACTTCTCTTTGTCAAAATCAAAAGTGCTATACGCCTTGCACGTGTCGTCTCCGATAATCATAAGAAAGGTGACGGCCGGTCCCTCTCTCGGTAGATGGTTCAAATATGCTTCCGTTTCGAAGAGCTCGAACACCTGCTGCCATGTCTTCCAATTTTTTCATGCGTCTCCTGTGTTGTCCAGGCCTTTCGGTGGGTGCAATAGCGCGGTGACTGGAACGTTGGCCTGCGGACAGAGTTCCCCGTTCTGCATGCTTGAAGCTAGTTGAGGCCTTCGAGCTTCCCCTGTTAGCTTGCTGCTCGTCCGCTGTTGGTTCGCCGGCTGCGTGAATGGGCTGCATTACGACCTCTTATGGCACCATGTAGCTTGCATGGGTCATGTGCGTCCAAGGAGTACTCTATTGAACGATAGTGCGCTCTTGTGTACATCTTATCTCGAGTGGCGTCGCCGCGATGGAAGGACGTGTCTTCATGCATATCTGTCACAACCGTGTCCATTATGAAAATTTTCGTGTCATAGGGGGAGGTTATATGAGCTTCACGTGTGAATTGCTTGTTTGGACACCTGTTTGACCGAGGGTAAAAAGAGGATGTTTTAATGTGAAATGGGAGAACTAAGGTTCGGGCTTGGACTTGGTCAGACGCCAAAGTGCTGCAGTAGAGCGTCTCTTCACCGGACTACGGCTCTTCCTTCGTGCTGCCACCGAGCACATTAGTTATCGACGAGCACCCATTCCGAACCTCAACAACTTCCCTCCTTAGCTAGTGTAGAAGCTAGCCGAGGAGCAGGAAAATAACTTCGTGCCTTAAAATTACTCAGTAGCCACAATAAATCCAGAATCAGTGAGAGCTAACTGGAAACTAAACAAATTTAACAACGTCATTTTGATTCTACACGAAAAAATATATGCTGATAATACGGGCGGAGTGTGGCGGAATGAGTTCAAATCCAATACAGAATCACCCCTAGGGAGAGAGCCCTTGAAGCATTTTGTTTTGTCGTATTTTCAGTATTCTTTACGTTGGCGAAATGAATAATATTCCAACGAGAAATTAGCTCTATCGAAGTGCTCTTCGAGCTTTGTATTCTGTCTGACTTGTGGTATTCGTTATCCTACAAATCCCCTTAACATACAAAATCTGCCAGACGTCTCCCTGAGATGCTTCACCTCTCTCATGACACCACAAAGCAGGGCTATCTAAAGCCATGTTACCACATTCGCATGAATTGAATCCTGGCCTATAGAACACAGCATTGTACTTACGTTGATGTTATAAATTTTAGAAAGCCAGTGAGTTGACGCAGGCGCATATTTCTCTCTCTATATATAAAGGTTATAGTCCTCGACTTATGCAGCAAAAACGTTTGCATCAGTTCAAACGACCGGATGTCCGGCGTTTACTCTTCAGGAATCCTGCCGAGCTCTCATGTTACAGGTGGCTTTACTCCGTATATATACGCTTAGTGCCAACGCACTCTTGTTTCAAATGTTTTAAACGTCACCGCAGCGTGTATCCACAAAATACATGGCCAAAAAAGAAAGCACACGTGCTGATAACGGGTTTTCCGGTCACAATATTGTCACGGGGTCGTGACGTGGCCGAAGACAGGAGACTTCATGTTGGGGTTTAACTATTTATTTGGGCGAACCTGTGCCCGGTAAACGGAAAGTCCAATTACAGCAGCAGTCTCGCACAGATAGCAGTCTCGGACTGATAGCGGCGAACGAAGCGTCGGCCTTCGATCAACAACTGACAAGCGGCGAAGCGCGTCGGCATTTATACTCTTGCTGTCGAATGTTCTAGCGTTATCGCTGGCGGTGGCGTAGCTTCCAGAACAATCTGTACCGTTCGCACAGTGGGCGTGATCTTATCGAAATGATCTACTACAGTCCGGAGCCTTCTAGAAAACTGCAGGCGCGGTTTGCGCTACGAATCGTGTGGTGTTTTGGGACGATAACAAAAACTTGGGAAATGGAACGTGGCATTGCCCCCCTCTGAAAAAGGCATCGTCCCGATGCTTTAACTAAAGATGAAAGTACAATAATAATGCAAGAAAGTACAATGAATAAATTCCGATACAACAATAATACAAAAAAAACACTGGTTCAGTTTGTTAACGCGCATGAAACGGCTTGAGGCGCGCGACATGGACGACTTCAGGTCGCGATCGGCGTCGTTGAGAGTTCGTGATGCCGTCGGGGACAACCTCGTAATCAAGTGGGCCGAGACGTCGAACCACCTTGTACGGTCCGAAGTACCGTCGCAGAAGCTTTTCACTTAGTCCACGTCGGCGTATCGGCGTCCACACCCAAACACGTTCACCGGGCTGGTATTCCACAAAGCGTCGTCGAAGGTTGTAACGGTGGCTATCGGTCGTCTGTTGATTCTTGATACGGAGACGCGCAAGTTGTCGGGCTTCTTCGGCTCGTTGAAGGTACTCGCTCACATCGAGGTTTTCTTCGTCCGTGACGTTGGGTAACATGGCATCGAGCGTCGTTGCCGGGCTCCTTCCGTAGACCAATTTGAATGGGGATATCTGCGTCGTCTCCTGCACTGCCGTGTTGTATGCGAAGGTCACATACGGAAGAATGGCGTCCCACGTCTTGTGTTCGACATCGACGTACATTGACAGCATGTCGGCGATCGTCTTGTTAAGCCGCTCGGTGAGGCCGTTGGTCTGTGGGTGGTACGCTGTCGTCCGGCGGTGGTTTGTTCGGCTGTATGCCAAGATCGCTTGAGTTAAGTCAGCAGTGAATGCCGTTCCTCTGTCGGTGATAAGGACCTCCGGGGCGCCGTGACGTAGGACGATATTTTCGACGAAGAACTTAGCTACCTCGGATGCACTGCCTTTTGGCAGGGCTTTTGTTTCGGCGTAGCGGGTGAGGTAGTCGGTAGCTACCACGATCCACTTGTTTCCGAAAGCCGACGTCGGGAACGGCCCCAGTAGGTCCATACCAATCTGCTTGAAAGGTCGGCAAGGTGGATCAATTGGCTGCAGAAGTCCCGCTGTCCTTGTACGGCGGTGTCTTGCGTCGCTGACAGTCCCGGCATGTTCTCACATAACGGGTGACGTCGGTGGTAAGACGTGGCCAGTAGTACCTTTCTTGTATCCTCGCAAGCGTGCGAGAAACACCAAGGTGCCCTGCCGTCGGATCGTCGTGCAGGGCCTGCAGGAGTTCTGGTCGCAGAGCTGAAGGCACCACAAGGAGGTACTTAGCTCGAAGCGGTGAAAAGTTTTTCTTTTGTAGAAGACCGTTCCGTAGAAAGAACGACGCAAGTGCGCGCTTGAATACCTTCGGGACTTCGGCGGTCCTGCCTTCGAGGTATTCTATTAGGGCCTTAAGTTCCGGGTCGGCCCTCTGTCGTTCAGCGAAGTCGTCGGTAGTTATCGTTCCTAAGAAGTAGTCGTCATCCGGGTCGTCGGGTAGCGGTTGGTCGACAGGCGCACGAGAGAGACAGTCGGCGTCGGAGTGTGTTTTGCCAGACTTGTAAATGACAGTAATGTCATATTCTTGAAGTCTCAGGCTCCATCGTGCGAGGCGACCTGAAGGGTCCTTCAAGGTGGCTAGCCAACACAATGCGTGGTGGTCGCTCACAACTTTGAAGGGCCTGCCGTAGAGGTAGGGGCGAAATTTCGACGTAGCCCAGATGATGGCGAGGCACTCCTTTTCTGTTGTGGAATAATTTGCTTCTACTTTGGATAGCGATCGGCTGGCGTAACTAATAACCCTTTCAAGTCCGTCAGCCCTCTGCACAAGAACGGCGCCAAGACCTACGCTGCTTGCGTCAGTATGTATTTCTGTCTCGGCGAATTCGTCGAAATGGGCAAGTAACGGAGGCGTCTGGAGGCGATGTTTTAGCTCCTGGAAAGCGTGTTCCTGCGGCGTTTCCCACTTAAACTCCACGTCGGCCTTGGTAAGGTTAGTGAGAGGATCGGCGATGCGGGCGAAGTTTTTCACGAACCGCCTATAATATGCACACAGGCCCAGAAATCGGCGCACTGCTTTCTTGTCAGTGGGCGGCGGGAAGTCGGCGATGGCGGCTGTTTTCCGTGGACCGGGACGAACTCCAGACTTGCTGATAACGTGCCCCAGGAACAAGAGCTCCTCATACGCAAATCTGCACTTTTCTGGCTTCAGTGTGAGTCCGGAAGTCTTGATGGCTTGAAGTACAGCTTCAAGGCGCCGAAGATGCTCGTCGAAACTCGAGGAAAACACGACGACGTCGTCCAAGTACACAAGGCAAGTCTGCTACTTCAATCCTGCCAGTACTGTATCCATAACGCGTTGAAAAGTTGCAGGCGCTGAGCAAAGGCCGAAGGGCATCACCTTAAACTCGAAGAGGCCGTCCGGTGTTATAAACGCCGTCTTCTCTCGGTCTCTTTCGTCGACTTCGATTTTCCAATAGCCAGTCTTGAGGTCCATTGACGAAAAGTACTTGGCGTTATGGAGCCGATCAAGTGCGCCGTCTATTCGTGGGAGAGGATACACGTCCTTTCTTGTGATTTTGTTCAGGCGGCGATAATCGACGCAGAAACGTAGGGTCCCATCCTTTTTCTTCACTAACACCACGGAGGATGCCCATGGACTCTTGGACGGCTGGATAATGTCATCCCGCAGCATTTCATCAACTTGTCTCTTCATGGCCTCACGTTCTCGCGTCGAAACCCTGTACGGACTCTGACGGAGTGGTCTGGCATTTTCTTCGGTTATGATGCGATGTTTCGTGATTGGGGTCTGCCGAATTTTCGATGACGACGAAAAGCAATCTTCGTATTGCAGGAGCAGGGCCTTGAGCTGTTCTTGCTTATCGTTCGGAAGTCTGGGATTGACGTCGAAAGCTATAGGAGGGGCTTGGTTCCTCTGAGCAGGTTCCGCAGAATCGGCGAGGGCGAAAGCACTGGTGGCTTCGACAATTTCTTCGATGTATGCGACCGTTGTTCCTTTGTTCACATGTTTGTACTCATTGCTGAAATTCGTGAGCATAACCGTTGCTTTGCCTCCCCGCAGCTCTGCAATTCCTCTTGCGACGCAAATATTTCGGGTGACCAACAGATGCTGACTGCCTTCAACGACGCCTTCCAAGTCAGGTGATTTAGGAGCGCCGACTGAAATAATGACGCTTGAGCGAGGCGGAATGGTGACTTGTTCTTCCAGCACATTCAAGGCATGGTGTCCTGACGGTGTGCGCGGTGGTAGTGCTTCTTTTGTGGATAACGTTATCGACTTTGTTTTTAGGTTGATTACAGCACCATGGAGGCATAAGAAGTCCATGCCAAGGATGACATCTCTCGAGCAACGCTGTAGGACTACGAAGTCTGTAGGATAAATACGGCCGTTAATGGTGACTCTCGCTGTGCATATTCCTGCAGGCGTTACGAGATGACCTCCGGCTGTGCGGATTTCAGGGCCTTTCCAAGCTGTCCTAACTTTCTTTAACTTCGCGGCGAACGACCCACTGATGACAGAATAGTCGGCTCCAGTATCGACGAGAGCGGTCACACTGTGGCCGTCGATAAGAACGTCGAGGTCGCTAGTTCGCCGTCTCGCATTACAGTTCGGGCGTGGCGTCGGGTCACGGCTGCGTCGGCTTGTTCCGCTGCTTCCATGTTGCGTCGTCAGGCCACCTTCAGTAAGTGATCTTTCACCGTCAGGGCTTTGCCTGTTTGGCGTTGTGTTCGGAAAGCTCCGTCGCGGCGTCGTCGTCGTCGGAGGATCTTCGGTAGTTCGTCGCACAGCAACCGCACCTCCACCGGTTGCTGCCCTTAGTTTCCCGGATACGGGCTAGGAGACCGGCCCTGCGTTGGGCCAGAGTACTGCCAGTGGTGCGGTGACGTGCGGCGGCTGGGCGACGGGGAACGCGAAGGGCTTCGTGGTGTCCACCGAGTTCCTGTCAGGTAGTCGGCGATGTCACGTGGTCGTTCTCCTGGCTGTGGACGCGGTGCATTGACGGCGAAGCCACGCAGTCCCATCTGTCGGTACTGGCAACGACGGTATGTGTGTCCGGCCTCGCCGCAGTGGTAGCAGAGCGGGCGATGGTCAGGGGTGCGCCAGACGTCAGTCTTCCTCGGTGCACTGCGCTGGGCCGCTGGCGAACGGTATGACGTCGGTGGGGGTGGTGGCGGCGGTGGCGTCTGTCGGCGGAAGTGCGATGGGGCGGCGTTTTGGCGTGGACGGGGAGGAGCGTTGTGGCGCAGTGCAGCGGCGTAGCTCATAGCTTCCGGCTCGGGCAGCGGTGCGTGGGGAACTTGAAGCGATTGCCGAACTTCTTCTCGCACAATGTCTGCGATCGAATCCACTTGAGGGTGCGCCGAAGGCAACAGTTTGCGCAGCTCTTCCCGCTCGATCGCTCGGATCGTTTCACGCAGGTTTTCAGAGTCACTGGTTTGAGCAGCAGCGCATTCTGGAATCAGGCGACGAGTATACTGTCTGGTGCGCATGTCAAGGGTTTTTTCGATGG
The DNA here is from genome assembly GCA_013436015.1 of Rhipicephalus annulatus. Lineage (NCBI taxonomy): Eukaryota > Metazoa > Arthropoda > Arachnida > Ixodida > Ixodidae > Rhipicephalus > Rhipicephalus annulatus. The sequence goes on along the minus strand of WOVY01000882.1, from coordinate 73,996 downwards.
TGGTCGCCTCGGATACAAATTCTTGGACGGTGTTCGGTGGATTTCTCATTAGTCCCGCGAAGAGCTCCTGTTTGACCCCTCGCATGAGGAAACGAACTTTCTTCTCCTCAGGCATGTCTGGGTCAGCGTGACGAAATAGGCGGGTCATCTCCTCTGTGAAAATTCCAACCTTCTCATTTGGAAGCTGAACCCGGGTCTCTAGTTGAGCAGCGGCCCTTTCTTTGCGAGCGACGCTCGCGAACGTTTGCAGAAATGCGCCGCAGAAGACATCCCACGTTCGGAGCGTGGACTCATGATTCTCTAGCCAGGTCCTTGCGGTGTCTTCCAGGTAGAAGTACACACGACGGAGCTTTTCTTCGTTGTCCCAGTGGTTGAGGGCGGCCACACGGTCGTATGTTTCCAGCCAGGTCTCCGGGTCTTCGAACGATGACCCATGGAAAATTGGTGGTTCCCTGGGTTGATGCATGACCATCGTGGGCTGGGATGCGGCGGTTGTCATTGTCGCTGCAGTCGCAGTCATGGCCTTGGTCTTCCGCGCCTTGTCTTCTAGAAGCCCGTACTCCGGTGGTAGCCCTTGCTGTCGGCGGCTTGTTCGCTGCTCCTGGTTGGCGTCGGTGTCTTCTCCGCGACGTGGGCTGGGTTCACGGCTTGACGGGGGCGTCCGGTACATGAACGAAGCAGCACCTCCACCAGATGTCACGGGGTCGTGACGTGGCCGAAGACAGGAGACTTCGTGTTGGGGTTTAACTGTTTATTTGGGCGAACCTGTGCCCGGTAAACGGAAAGTCCAATTACAGCAGCAGTCTCGCACAGATAGCAGTCTCGGACTGATAGCGGCGAACGGAGCGTCGGCCTTCGATCAACAACTGACAAGCGGCGAAGCGCGTCGGCATTTATACTCTTGCTGTCGAATGTTCTAGCGTTATCGCTGGCGGTGGCGTAGCTTCCAGAACAATCTGTACCGTTCGCACAGTGGGCGTGATCTTATCGAAATGATCTACTACAGTCCGGAACCTTCTAGAAAACTGCAGGCGCGGTTTGCGCTAAGAATCGTGTGGTGTTTTGGGACGATAACAAAAACTTGGGAAATGGAACGTGGCAATATAATTGGTGTGCCAGCTGGTGAATTGTAGTAACGCTTCGCCGTATACAACGTTTGCAGACTATCTATGAGAAGCAGCCCTACTAATCAGCAACAAGCGTGGTGCGACACGAGCCATCTAAGCCGGCATGTGGGATGCTAGTAGGGCTTCGTTGGCAGATGTCTTACGGGAGTGCTGCATGCTATGTGGGCCAAACAAATTTTCTTACAGTGCTATGCACTTTATAAATTGATTATTAAATGATTTAACCCCCAAATACCGCTTTAGGATTACAAGAGACAACGTAGTAAAGGGCTCCGGAAATTCCAACCTCTTAGGGTTCGAATGTACACCTAAATTCCGGCCAAGGGCACCTCAATAATTTTCGCCTCCATAAAAAATTCGTCCCTGACAGCAAGTCTTTCGGCGAAAGGCTACGTGATCAGCGAGCTGAGTCCAGTAAGAACGTTTCTGGTATTCTCGCGAGCTTGCGTGAGTATCCAAGACGCCCCACCATCAAGTCGTTATTGTAAACCTTCCATAAACCTTCCTGTAGACGCAATGTTGAAATTATTACAAAAAAAGAAACTTGACTCGAAACGACCACAACTTCTTTAGGAGAGCGCCTTCTTGCAAGAAAAAATGGCGCCAGTACTCGCTTGAACACCACTGGACAGCGAGTGAACGGTGGTGCGAGGTTTTTCAGAAGGCTCCTGAGTTCTGTGTCGGCAAGCGGGACTCAGAGGTGTGTGCGATCGAGGTTTGAGGGACATAATTATTGTGATGTAAAAATAAATAAATGAATGTTCCCCAGCTCATACCACAAGTATAGCATGCATCAACCAATACAAAAAAATGAATGAATGGGGTAAAAATCAAAAGAATTGTGATGATAAGACAGGGGGAGGAAAAAAATAAAATAAGAAAAGGAGACGTTCGAAGGTAAGCGAAAGAAAAAGCATTTTTTTCTTTTGAAAACTAGAAGCAATTTGTTTGCCGGAGAGTGGGTGTCTAGTGTCTTGACTCTTCAATTTTGAAATTTTCGGGGGCTGTCGGTAATCTCGACTTCCTGGAGCTCGTCAGGGAAGTTGTAGAATCCAGTTATGGGTAGTTGCTTGGGAAGATCCAGTGGGCGTCGTATGTTTTTTTGTTATTTTTTGTCACAAACAAGACAGATGTCTTGTGTATGTTGGAAGTCAGGGAGAAAACCCCGCCACCTTTGGTTCATGACACTTTCAGCTGAACAAGATATTCAGTATTGCGTTGTAAATTTTTTATTACTGAGGATGAGTCTGTATGATCTATTCACTTCTGTGTTTTTTATCGCTTCCAATATTCGTAAATGGTGTATGTCTTTTATTATTTCAAACTTTATTTCGTATCTTCAGGATGGTTTTACGTTTAATTAGGTAATGGTCGATATTCGTAGCATCTTGTTGTCAAACGTGTACATGTATGTTCGTTTTTCATTCTTGATGTATCCTGAAATGCCTTTAACAAATTAATATGTGACCTTATTTGTTAGTTTTATAAAGTTAACACCTGCATTATTTGAATAATAATTGACTTAGTAGTATTTGATTGTTTAGTCCTGTGAAACATGATAATCGCTGTGTTGCTTTGCAAATTTTTGTATATCGCATTGACTTAAATGGACCTACATCCTCTGCTTCAATATTTGAGCTATATGCGAGTAAAAATTATTGGCTGGGCTTGTAATTTTATTGTTCTTGTCCGTGTGTACGATTTCTTCACCAGTATGTATTATCAGTTTTAGAGCAGTCAGTACATATAAGCTTTTAACTGATTTGGATGATGTGTCTGATGGTATCGTATACATCCTTATTCGGCTTGCCGGCAGGTATATCAGCGTCATAGTTCTTTCGTTCAGACCTAATTACATATGGGTCTTTTACCATATGATTGAGACACTGTAGGGCAGGGTTACCGAAACTTTGGTCATCTGGTCTCTTTTAACATTCTCTGACACAGCACAGTACACGGGCCTCTACTATTCCGCCTCCATCGAAATGCGGCCGCCGCGGCCAGCATCGAACCCGGAACATTCGCGCCAGCAGCCGAGCACCGCTGCCACTGTTCCGTGGAGGCATATATTTGTTTGAAGCTGGCTAGCCAGAAGATTGGTGGTCGCCACTTTTAAGTGCCTGGAGTGAAGATAGGGTTGCATCTTTGATGTACGCCGTACGATGAAAAGGCACTACTTTTCTGTAGTGGCATCGTAAGCAGAAAAAAAAGCGGGGCTCATTTACAGCGTTTAAATACGATAGGCAAGGCGTTGGCACAAGTCAGAAATGACCGTTTGTAATGCCGAATGGAATGCAACGTCTGTTTAGGTTCTAATACAAGAACTATAAAAAATATCAATTATGATATCAATAAGAATAATGATATAAATTATAATATTATTATTATTTTTATTGTAACGGAACACATCTCAATAAGTACATCTTGAAGATAGTAAAATTTTACGAAACGCATTTAACGGAAACGCAATTGAAATTTACTGCAATGTGCAGTTCCCGCAAAAACCGGGACAGTCAGTCGGTGGTGCAGCTAACAAATATTGTTACGTGAGAAACCACTCGTCAACGAGTCACTTACCCTGCAGGATGTTCACAAATTGTATTTGCAAGAGCGGTTGCAGCACTGGCCAGCCCAACTCCGAGCTCAAGCAGCAAGTGACTTTCGCCCTATTCGTCAGGCCCGTCGACAATATCCGCTTCGGCAGCCTACCTGTAGCAATGTGAGAAGTTCACAACGATAGTTCTATAAAACTTCGGACACCGTTTCGTGCCAATTAGTTGGGGCATCACAACTGAAAATGAAAAGTATGAAATGCTTATATGCGCACTGCGAAAGTACTAATTCCCCGAAATATCATGCAAAGGTGAGTGGACTAGCTACCACATTCATAAAATTCTCAAAATGCCACATGTACTACACTTTCGGCAAGATTTGCCATTAGATGTGAGAAGCCTGCTAACAGAACAGCTTCAATATACTTCGAACGTACGCTGCAACATCCCGGAGAGGAAAGATATTGTAGATTTGTGCCAAAATGGATAAAACTAGACCAATTTGGTAGTACTAACTCTACCACTAGAGCCCCGCTTACACGGTAATATATTATAAGCTACAATCTGTTTAGGAAACTCACCTATAGTCTTTGAAGAATCAGCTGTTGCTCCATCAACATTTTCAAAAGCAGTTGATCAATATACATTAAAAGCCGCTTGATGACTTAATGTCTGTATTCAGTTGAAAACTCTCTTCTGGTAAAATTGAAGTGTTATTGAAGTTTAATATTGAAATAAAAGAGCTCTTACTAGAAGGTGCATGCTATGCTCATACCAAGATCCCAGAAACGTACGTACAAAATAAAGAAAACTTCTTGCCAGACCCACTGGTTCCCTATGGCAGGGAACATCGAGAATTTTAGGTTAAATAATAAAGCACAACAGCTACTAATGAGACACACTGCGAAAGGCCAGAACGGACAAGAATAGGACCCACGTATTCATTTCTGGCGCCAGTGGTCGGCACTTGGGACAGGCTAAACAATTCAATACGTCGGTGCCCTTTGACTGTGCCTTCAGTCGACGACCAAAGCATCAGCCTTTCAAATTAGGCCGATGCTCTCAAAACCATTTCTAGAGTGTTTCTGGCTGAATATTTACTGTAGCGGCCAAGAAATAGAAGGATTGGCGTGAGTGAAGGTGCCAACAGTTTTTTTTATAAGGGGTTCATGACTTCATCGAGTACCTGTGTTGCGCGAGATTTCCGGTCAGGTAGCTTATAAAATACACATATAACCTACTAAAACGTTTCGTATGTATGGTTTCCGCACATACTCAATTATTGGACTAAAGAAAGCCGTATAATGTGGGAAGGTCTGCATATAAAGGAAGCCGCGTGATGCAGAAAGGTCCGCACATAAGGAAAGCAGAATGATGCGGAAAGATCCGCAGATAAGGAAAGCCGTAATAATTATGCGGAAATGAAATGACCGTCCGAATCTGGTGCAAAGCAATTTAATGTGTAAATTGAATGAACGTCCACATCTTGTTTACATGCAATACTGTGCACAAATCACAATACCCCATTAAAGATGCATGATAAGGAAATGAACCATCGGTATCTTTCCAAAGTCGTGACATGGGAGCAAAATTAGCTTTTAAACAAAACATGTTAAGAAGCTACTGAATTAACATACTAGTGAGTATAAGTGGTAGTTACATCAATATAAAATAAAGCAGAGTTTTATGCAAGACCTAAAAAAACCTATAAAGTTAGTAAATTGCAATGTAGAAGCAATAATATGCACATCAAAATCAGCCCTGCTACAATGGATATTTTTTTCTTACTTGTCTGTATGCTCCAGCTTTGAATAGCAACACCACAGTGTTGATGGTACGTAAATGAGGTAACTTTTCACCGTCATTTCACGAGCTTCATCTAAGCCACAGAGTGGTGGCACAAAACATAATGCAACAACAGCAGTTTCTGATCGAAATCTTTCAACATAAATAATGATCATAGCACTGTGAAGCTGTAGTGCTGTGTTTATCAACGCCTTTTGGAGATTGGTAAAATGCTGCTCGAGGCTCCGGCATCACTGTATGTACGGGAGGTAACTGCCATGAACTTTGATGTGTTCTTCATAGGCGATTCAATATGTAAAGGATCGGCACAAATGATGTCAGACACATAAGTAAGCACTTTAGTTCACATGCACGAAAAATGTGACGCACGGCGTGAAACTGAAAAATAGAAGCACACAATCATTCATTTTATGCACATGTGAATATTAGAAGAAAGAAATGAACAAATTAGTTCTGCCACATGCAAGAATACATCATGCTTATTACAGTGAAAATAACTAGGGTGCTGTTTTTATGATTTCCAACAGTAGAGATAATCCAGTAAAATATCACCATAAAATCATAAAATAAATGCTTCCCGTACACTAAAACTTTAGAAACTGACAGTAAAAGCCCTCATTGTACAATCAACAGTGAGTACTTGTACATTTGCTGCATTTAAACAATACAGTTTGTGTGCAATAATGACATTTTGAACAATGTTGTGACGTGAAACTATGCAACCTATGAAGTTTAAAAATCACCATGAAAGCAAGCAGGATCATGCCGCTGCCATTACAAATCTGTGCAAGCCAGACTACTATAGCCCACGTGCACAGAAATAGGGGAGCAAGAGTAACAGAAATGAACTGCCAACACAAGACTTATGTGCTATCTGAATGAATAAACTGCTAACAGAAAAGCATGTGCCTTGACCTCGGTACTTACAGAGTGCTCATTGCATTTGACAAGCCGATATTGAAAATAAGCGCACTATTAAGATTGTAAAAGGTGCGGTTAAACTGAATGACCCTGTAAAATGTGGTCCATCATGATCTCACCTTCTTTTATAACAAAATTGACTAAGACTCTGACATATCAATACGCAAGAAAAAAATCTTTAAAAAAACAGTTCGAAGTCATAATTTTTAATGTGGCTACCATAGTTATAAAGAAAGAATCGGGCTCAACATGGCAATGTTAGTTTCTGAGGCCTATGCTCACTAGGCTAATGAACTATACCACAAAAAAATTGCCCGCAGCTTCCCTCGGGGGAACACTGAGGAGGATGCGGAGCATATAATTGGTTAACGGGGTGTTAAAGTGCGACTTACTTGGGTCGATGGCTAAATTGGTTAACATGGTTCGGAAATGGGGTGTTAAATTGCGACTTACTTGGGTCGATGGCTAAATTGGTTAACGTGGTTGTAGGAGGGGGTGTTAAATGAGTGAACACGTACACACGTATGCGAAAGGGCGGCGCTGGTCGAAGGGACGTCGATCATTGTGTTTGTGGATTCGTTGGAATTCATTTCACCGCGACCTTGGACGTCGACGCGCCGTACAAACCAACCGACGAGCGGCAACTGAGCGAGCGAGCGCCGACCTTGAGTATATATACAGCGCGACGGCGCATGCACTGTCAGCTGTTGAATGTTCTCGAAGCGCGACGGCGCATGCGCGTCCACTGGAGAATCAGGAGAATTGTAGAATGTTCTCGAAGGGGAGAAGCGCGCGCGGCACAGATGGTGGGTGACGGTGCATGCGCGCGTCAGCTGTCGATTGTTCGAGAAGGGGGAGAAGCGCAACGGCGCATGCGCGCGCGTCAGCTGCCGATGTTCTCGAAGCGCGACGGCGCATGCGCGCGCGTCAGCTGCCGATGTTCTCGAAGCGTGACGGTGCATGCGCGCCACATTATACAGCTAGCGAATGTTCGTGAAGAGGAGAAGCGCATGCGGTGTGTAGAGGAGAAAGGGTGCACAGATGGTGGAGGAATGAAGCGCGCGCGGTGTGTAGAGGAGGAAGGGATGCACAGATGGTGGAAGAAGGAGGAGGAGGAAGCTTGCGGACGGCGCCGCACTACAAGCCTCGAGTATTAGATGCTCCCCATCTAAAAGCACAGTATTCAGGCAAAGCACCACAAAAAAAATAAACCAGAGCGTTTAGGGGCGAAGCTCCTTATGGCGTGGCTTGTGCGTCTCTCGTAGTACATAACCACCAGTGGCACATATCCGAAATAGGTATAGGACCTCCAAGGTGGTGCCAGTGAGAGATTTCTTCTGTGCGGTGTTTAACAATAAAAAATAGTGCTCAATGTGCATGTCAATGGCTGCTAATGGGGAGTGAGAGACAGGACCATTCGGCTTTTAGTCAACGCGCACGCTACGATCCCCATTAGCAGCCATTTGCATGTACATTGAGCACTATCGGAGAAGAAAGGGTTGCTACATTATACTCGCTGGGTGTAACCTCCTTAGTTTTAGAAAGGTGTAGCGAGCGTTGAGCCGCAGGGCCATGAATACAATGAACTAGTATATACCGTGAATGAATTCGAGGTGGCTAAAGGGGGGAAGCAGATACGAAGCGCAAGCCGTAAGAAATTAAAAGCTGAATCCTCCTGTCTCTCATTTCACATTAGCAGCCACTGGCATGTACATTGAGCACTATCTGACAGGAAAAGGTTGCTACGTTATACTCGCTGGGCGCGACCTCCTTGGTTTTAGAAAGGTTTAGCGAGCATTGGGCCGCAGTGCCATGAATACAGTGAACTGGTATATACCATGAACTCAAAATGGTTGAAGGTGGGAAGTACACCCGAAGCGAAAGCCGTAAGAAAGTGTGCGTGTGCCACATCTCCTTAAGTCCTTGGAATGTCCGCTGAGTGGCGGTGCTTCTATATGGGGAATATATGATAAAAAGATGCGAGATGGTGGGACTTGGAGTGCTGAATAGATGGACGAACGGACACACAGACAGATGCATGGATTGACGCATGAACGGACGCAGGGGCGGATGCGTGAACTAACGCAGGGACGGGCGCACGAACAGGTGCATGGACGGTCACACAGACAGACGCATGGACGAACGAATGCTTCGCCCCACTCTCTATCATTCACTCCGTGGATATGCTGCCAATTTTTTGTTATTATCTACAATGCCTTTGTAAAAATATTTTAGCTCTACTTGCCGCCTTTTATATAGGTAGCTGGGGTGAAAGGATTTAGCTGAAAATGCACTGCACTTCCGAAACCTGTTGGACGATTGTGAGTAAACTAGGCTGCACAAGCCCTGAAACTGTGAAACTGGTCTTAAGACTATTTTGGTTGCTTCTGCTTTTTTTCCAGGCCTAAGCGTGGTGACAAGGGCTTAATTCAATTGCTGCTAACAATGAAAGTCTTTCAATGTTGCCCGAAAATCACAGTGCGTTCCGGCATTTGTTGTTTATCCACTGGGCCATTCTACAAAAAACATCCAAACCCTACTGCCTAGCGACAATCACAAATATGCATTTCAATAAAATAGTACTAATTTATGTATGAGGGATATGGCATTGAGACTTCTTTTGAATACCAATTGATGTGAGGACTTTTAAAGAGCGGAAGCTGCTTTGAGTACGGCCAGAATATTTATTCAAAGTGAAAGAAAAAGTACACGCATTTTTACCCGGCTTTTTAATACATTTTGAGATGCTTAAGTTTATGCAGCCAGTAATGTTACTTACCATTATTTATGCTCTGTAGCAGGTGTAGCTACGATCGTGATATTGATGAACTATTCAAGCATGCACCGAGTGCGTTCGCATTTACCATGACATAATCTAAAATACACCTGCTGTCAGTTGTCAGTAACAAAAAATTAGAGTATTTATGATTTCATCTAAACCCACCTAAACCAATTTGGTAAGAGCACCTTTTGCATAAAAACAAAAGGCATAACGTGATTCATTCATTACACCTATGTTAAGCAATTTCAGCAATGCCGGGCAAAGTTTCAACAATTCGATTAATAAACCTCTGATTATAACGTGCATGAAAAGCACTCTAACAGAATATTTTACAGTTCATGTAATGTAGATACTACCAGACTGTCCATTGACCTCTTGGAAGCAGGGTATCTCTTAACGTTCAAGGGGCAACCACTCAGCCTTTTCCTGAGCTTTTTTGTGAATGTTTTTTGAATTTCACTTATCTTTATGACTGATTTTTAGTGCAAAAATTTTGTTTACACATTTAAACGTAGTTATTTATGTAACTGCACTGTCGGGTGCCAAACCACTACCAATTATTTTTTAATATTTCAAGCAAATATGTGAAACAAGTTTAGAATAGTGTCCTGAACAGCAATGACAACTGCCGCAGAACAACTAGCCAAGGGTGCTCCCAAAGTTGCTATAAACACTCCCTTCTCTTCGTTGGGTCTCTTAGAAGTGTTCAGCTTCTCAGGGCTCACCGTACGCCAAGATTTTTCAAAATACTTACCGACTGATCTTGCTGCCTATACAGTGAGGAGGAACACACGGCAGCAAGAGACAAGCCCATGAATAAAGCACAGCGAAAACTAAAGCGACGTAGGTGAGGACCTCTTTTGCATAATTGAGTGTTTATTTATTTATTCATTCATTCAGAATACCCCTAAATGCCCCCTTACAGAAAGGTACTACATAGGGGGGGGGGGGGGGCTATAACGCATACAAGTACATGAAATGATTAGTAGTGCCAGAAAACACGCAAACTGAACACTATACAGCTGCTAAATAGATTACAGTAAATATAAGCTCAGTATCCTTACCGCATAGTCCTAAATATTCAGATTAAATATTATGAGTCAAACAATATTGAAACTATAACAATATTTTTATATCAATCTAGACAAGGAAGGAATAGAGTCACAAGATTACAGTAAAATGCTATCTAGCTTACTACAAGCACACGCGCCATTAAAGCATAAAGGAATGACATCATCAATAGCACGTGTGAAATACTGAATTAGGCAAACACAGCAAAAAATAACACGAACCATGAACATACGCAGTTTATACAGAAAACACGGTATGCAGAAGGAAGAGGGAGGAATAGCGCAAAAGGTTCACACGTTTGCATTCATGTTTAGTAGGTTCCTAAATACAGTGGTATTTGTGATGGTTGCAATGTTTGATGGTAAGTAATTCCACTCGGTTATTGTGCGAGGTATAAAGAATCTAGCATACTAAAATGTGCGACAAGGGAAGCGTTCAATTTTAGAGGGATGATCGCGGCGTTGAAAGATAGCAGGGGGTGGTCTAAAGAAGTCCTTGCAAAGTGATGTGTGATGGTAGACCTTATGAAGCAGTGATAAGCGAGCAATTTTATGGTGACGTGATAAGATTTCCAGTTCGGCACGAAGTTTCAATGAAGTGACGCTGGTGTGACGTGAATAATGAGAAAAAATAAAACGTACAGCACGGTTCTGCAGGGCTTCAATGTTTTTAATAATGTAGTCTTGATCGGGGTCCCAAATGGCTGACGCATATTGTATTTTAGGACAAATTAGGGTGATATAAGCCAGTTTACGCAAGTGCGAGGGGGTGTGTTGCAAGTTACGTTTAAGAATCTCGAGTGAGCGATTTGCTGAAGCAAGAATGACGTTAGTGTGGTGATGCCATGACAGATCAGACTGAATGTTAACCCCAAGGTATTTATAAAAGGGCTTAAGCTCCACTGAAGTATTATTTAGCAAGTAAGACGTTGGAATACGGGACGCTTTTTTATTAAAAAACATTAGCTTAGTCTTTGAACGATTTAGTGTCATTTGCCATGCTGTGCACCACAGAGTTAAAGAGACAAGGTCAGATTGTAGAGATTGTCGATCATTTTCAGATGAAATGGTACGGTAAATGACACAATTGTCAGCAAATAGCCTAATTTTAGAAACGAATGAGGAGGGTAAGTCATTATTATAAATAAGGAAAAGCAAGGGACCGATCATATTTCCTTGGGGAACTCCAGATGAGACTTCAGCAAAAAGAGAGTTAGAGATATTGACAGACGTCAATTGTTTTCTACTAAAAAGAAAAGCTTGCAGCCAGGCGAGAGCAAGTGGGTGAATATTAAGCTGCCTAAGTTTTAGTAAGAGCCGATGGTGAGGGACACGATCAAATGTATATAATATCACTATTGCAACTGCATATAGAACAATTACCGTGGTTGTGCATTCTGTGTAGACTCATGTACAGCTGCAACTTTACGACTAAATTTAAACCTTGTGTTGGTTTAAGATCCCTTCATTGTGGCAAGCTGGAGATACCTGCATTTGTTGGACGCATAATAAGCCAAAGGGATATGTGATATGGTAATCTATTTTAGAATGCACGTCATATCACTTTGTATATGTGGCCACAAAATACTCTGGTCGCAGAGCAACATGACACAACCTAAACAGACGTCACCGGCCACTTCAAGCTGAGCTTACATTTTCTACTTTCTCATCACTATTACAGCCAGAAATAAGCACTCGAATAAGCTATAGCTATGTCCAGTTTATGCTAAGGACAAAAGATGAAGGGTGTTCTGTCAATATTGAGATCAGTTATTTGTTCAGGAACACTTGCTGTCAAAGCATCAAGACCAAAATACAAAGCAAAAAGAAGTGTCACTTTAAAAATTACAGACAGCACAGTGAAAGATAAATATTTGATATACTTGGAATGTAAAGCACACACAAGAGGTGCTGCCATATTATTGTTTTCCCTGTGTTGCAACCTGCTTGCTCTACTCACCCAACCTATCTGCAAAGATGTCATGAAAACACCAAGCATCTGATGCAGCATGGAGCAACATATATTCGGGAATTTGCACCATTCATATTAGCTAAGATGCTCTTCAACCGCAATAATCATGCAACCAATTCGTAAGACAAATATATTTTTACCCAACGTTTTTGGTTTACAGATATACATGCAAGACGCATAACCACTCTATAGGAAGCTTGCATGATATTGTGCAAGGTAGCGAAACGATGCCAATATCAAGTAAGCCTCCCGGCCTGCTTCTTTTTTCTCAGCATTCTTAAAATTGAATCAATCCATGATTAATGCTTCTCCCAATGTTAACTGGAAGGGTGGTTAGGAACTGGAATGTATTTCAAACACATTATAATTTGTGACAAGTAACAATGCAATAGGCTTTTTCAGCTGCTCAAGAAAACATCACATAGGTTGTTTAGCTAAAGCATATTTTTTATATGCACATCTATTTCGATTTTACAGTTGCGAGAAGTACGGTAAAGTACATGAATTCACAATTATTCTATGATTACTTGTAATATATTGACATGAATACAACTTACTGAATAACAAAAGGTAATTTTCCCGTTGAGCATTTAGCGCTATGAACACTATTGCACTCGCCAACTGCATTTCGCACAAAGCAGTGGCAAGCTAGGCTAGTTTCTATGAATGAGATGTAATGAACAGTGAAAGTAAGAACTAGAGAGATCAGTAAGAACAATGTGGGGCAAGAACAGACGGCTAACTGTATAACTCATAGCACAAAACTTTGTCGTTCCGATGGAGGCGGAAATGTCGTAGGCCCGCGTGCTCAGATTTGGGTGCACGTTAAAGAACCCCAGGTGGTCAAAATTTCCGGAGCCCTCCACTACGGCGCCTCTCTTAATCATATGGTGGTTTTGGGACGTTAAACCCCACAAATCAATCAATCAATCGATCAATCGATCAATCAATCAACTTTGCCTGAATAATATCAGCCACACAACTCGTGCAAATAAATGTCCAATAAGAATTGAAGAAGTTTCAAAATCAATAACGCCTGCTTTTTCTAACCGGACCCTTATTCGCATGAGCTGTGTAGCGATAGGTCTCTACCGGGGAACGTCACAGCGTGACCTCACTGGCGCACGTGCAAGGTGTGGCTGGCAAAACACTCCCGCTGGTGGCAGAGTGCGGGGCAGTTTTGCTTTTCTTTTTTAAAGCTTAAACTTCATGTCACAATGGCTGCTACACTAGCTGTAGTATGTGACAGGAAACACCTAGCTCTGTGGTCAACTCTTTGAAGAAATTGTTGCCACACTGGGTATTTATCTTGAATTGAACACATGTAGAGAACTGTGCCAGGAGCAGTGGCATCGTCTTCGAAAATGTACACAGTTGATTGTGGCGTATATTGAGGGTTGAAATACCTCGACAATATTAGTTCACCTACTGAGAACATGTGTGGGTGCTGCATTCAGTGTGAATAACAATGCGTCTTATTTGCAAAGACACTAGCAGTTGTTGTGACAACGATCGGCTGTCGACAAAACCTGATTCAACATTTTACTCAAAGTAAATATGTATTTAACGCGATCATGTGCGAGTGAGTATATCTCAGCGTTTGAGCTGCGTGCCGAAAAAAATGTGCATGATCACCGGGCTAAAAGACACCATTGCTGAGTCTGCATATACGCCTCACCCCGATGAGACCACAAGCCCACTAAATATATAACTCGTTTTACCGGAGGCTTTATGTCTTCAGATAAAGAACAGAGTTTCTTGTTTCACATACACTTAGTACATTTACCTCTTGATATTTATGAAGTGACGATGCACGCAACAAATTGGTGTGTTAGGTCTTAAGGAAGCAAAGTAAGTAGGCAAATACGTTGCAGGAGTCAGATGCAGCGATGTAAATGCACAAAAGATTACGTATATAATCAAGATATAGTGTTTAAGATAGCATAAATTTTCAGTGGGCTATAAGGAACGTCGTCGACAACTTCGCTTTAGTTTCAACGAGGATAAGTTAACCTCAGCCTAAGGCACGACAAAAAGTGTTTCTTGTTTCTTTTTTTTACTCATCTTCGATCAGAACTTTGCAACGTGAGTGAGCATCTTGTCCGTAACCTATCGAACGGCAGCTCGAAACCTTGCTGCAACCAATACTGTGCCTCGGTTAAAGCTACAGTGCACATGTTGCATTAAAAATTAGTTTGATTTACGCCCATAACATACCAACATTTCTCAAAGAATTTGTCACAGTGAATCTGGAGAGCGTTGGCTTTCAAAAAGGATTTTTTTCTTCATGACTGTCACCTTCGACGAGCATTTCATCGGATGTGAACCTATCAGAATTGTGCATAATCGGCAGGGACACTTATTTTTAGTTGCTTTAAAAAACGATTCGCCAAAACTTTTGTCTAAAGAATGCGCACACAAGAATGCGGACACTATGCAGAAAGATCCCGCTGACGGAAAAATCTGGCCAACCAGCCCCTGCACCGAGGCAAAGAATGGTGGGTGATGTGCTCGTAGTGACATCACAGCGTTTGCGAACAGGGAGAGTTTTATTAGGCAACATTTTGCACAGTACATTTTTCGGATGGCATATTGTACTTGTCTTACTTTGTCCTTACTGATGTATCTTGTTCTTTGGGTTGCTCATCACTAGGCATTTAGTCACTATAATCTTTGAAAGCTAGATTCAGTGCTTCTTCTTTTATTGCTGACAACTGCGCCGAAAAAAAATTAAGCAAAAAGCGCAACAGAAAAGCAGTCCTAATAAACATGCTAACATACGTACTCTAGTGCAAAAAAGAGTCGGTACTGGTCCTTTCATTATTCAACTTGCCGCTCTTTTTTCCCCTTTTGTGCTGAAACAGCCAAACACCTGATGAGCTTTTCAGATGAGAAATAATATTGCATCAAAACTATACATGCTTTCATCAGCAACTACACAACGTGATAATCACACTACTGCCACACAGTACGTAACACATTTTAAACATGCTGGCAGTACATTATTGTATAAAAAGCAGCTCTGGCTGATTAAATAATCTCAGATTGTACGTGCAAGCTTTCTTCACAGTCAATGTACAATGTAGGTGCTGGCCGGTACAATACTAGTGTGAAGAAGAAGATGTGCCTGCAGCGAACAGCATCGCCAACGCCCGGCTCTCTCGGCTCGTGCTTCGGTTCGTTGCTGTGCCGATCGCTGGACGGTTCATCACGCTGTCTCGTCGCTGCCTTTAACGGCTAATAAACCTCTTCACATTTGGTGGAGGTGCTGTTAATCCCCGTTGCTACACCGTGGAGCTGCGAAGCCGCACGCTACCACCTGTCATGACTACCAACGCCACTACATCGACGCCTTCGCTCTAGTGCAACTGCCCTGGCCATCCCAGGCTACGGGAGCCGAAGGTCTTCAGCGGTGCGGATGGGACCGACGTAGAAGACTGGCTCGAGCACTACGAACTGGTGAGCGCCAACAATAAGCCGACAAGCTGGGCCACGTGATATTTTATCTCACTGGCGTCACCGAATTGTGGTTTAATAACCACAAACACAACATCCCCACATGGAGCGTCTTCAATACGTCATGTGCTGAAGTGTTCGGTCGGCCGGCTGTCCGCAAGCAGAGGGCAGAACAGCGCTTGCGCGTCCGCTCTCAGCAGACTGGCGAGACTTTTACCAGCTATATTGAGGACGTCGTCGACCTTTGCCGACGTGTGAATGACACCATGCCCGAATCTGACAAGGTCAAAAACATCCTGAAGGGCATCGACGACGGCGCATTTCAAATGCTCTTGGCAAGGAATCCGAGCACAGTTTCCGAAGTCGTCAGCTTGTGCCAGAGCTACGACGAGTTGAACAAGCAACGCACTCTGACTCGGCAGCCTCAGCATGGTGGTCAGTCACTGTGCAGTTTCGACACCCTGCCGGACAATTCACCACTGCTTCAGCAAGTTCGAGCCTTCGTCCGTGAGGAAGTCGCCCGCCAACTTTCCCTAGTGCCCTTCACTCACGAGACCACCACCCGTCTACCTGCCCCGCTTCGCACTGCTATTTCGGAAGAGGTTGCCCAAGCTGTTCTTGTTGCGCACCACGAGCCACCTCTATCCAGCCTTGCCCACTGCCAGCGTGCCGCGCAGCTGGTAGGCCCTCCTGTCGCCTATCCGCCAGCCGTGCAGCCTGTGGCCGCGCCCCTAACGTACGCAGCGCAGCCTGTGGCTCCTCCTGTAGCCTGCTCGCAAGTGATGCAGCCTGTAGCAGCGCCGTTCACATATGCAGACGCTGTGCGTAGGCTTCCGCAACCACCCTATACCTCGCGCTCACAGCCGGCACACCCTGGCTGCTTATACTGCATCTTGGGCGGCACCACCAGTAGCCAATGCTTGGAGGACGCGCGATAACCGACTGATATGCTACGCCTGCTTTACTCCCGGACACGTTGCCCGCTACCGCCGCCGTCGACCTCAGACGTTCGGCGACTATGTCTGATCGTCGCAACCCGGCAGCCAACCCTTCGCGCAATGCGGGCCGGTCTCGTCACCTCGCTATGCCCCTCCTAACGACCCCGACTTCGTGACGCCGCGCGCACCCTCTCCTCGTCGGCGATCGCCCTCCCCAATGCGTCGCCGGCCCAGACCTTCTGACCAGGAAAACTAAGCAACGCAATTCAAGAGGCAAGAACTGCGCCGTTTTCGAACTGTCTAGGCCCTCGCTCCTCTCCTGCTAACGTGGTCGCAGTAACTGTTGAAGGTTATTGTACTTTCGCCCTTGTCGACACTGGCGCCGCTGTTTCTGTTATTGCCGCTAATCTCTGCCGTTTATTACGCAAAGTAACGACGCTGCTTTCGGGACTGTCGCTTCACACCGCAAGCGCACAGCAAGTAACGCCTCTCGCAGCCTGCACTGCAAGAGTCTCCATCGAAGGCATTCTTTACATCGTGGAGTTTATTGTTCTTCCTGTCTGTTCGCATGACGTCATCCTAGGGTGGGACTTCCTATCCCGCCATAATGCCGTCATAGACTGCGCACGCGCCGAAGTTGAGTTTTAACCCTTGTGTGATGTCCCATTACTGGACGCTCCTCATCAGCCGCGGAAGTTGCTCGTTCATGAAGATACCGATATTCCGCCTGGAAAGTTCGCCCTTGTTCCCATTTCATGCAACGCCTACACGGACGCTACAGTTCTTTTTATGCCTTCCGATATCTTCAAAAGTCGTCGAGCTTTGCCGCTGCCTTTCGCAACAATCGATCTTGCCGCCGGAAGAAGCAACATGTTCGTAAGCAATCCGCTTTCCACACCTGCCACATTACTTGCGGGGGAATGTCTCGGCCGCGTGCAGGATCTCGACCCTTCGTTTTTGTTTGATGTCCCGGATGACTACTGCGACCACCCCAAAGCACTGTCGGCACTCGGGGAGTCGTCCGATGATACGTTTTCCAGCGCCATCGCCGACACGCTCACTCCCACCGAACATGCCGACCTGCTGAATATTCTGCATGAGTTCAGGAATTCGTTCGATGTGTCGCAACCTCAACTGGGCCGCACATCACAAGTCAAACATCATGTTGGCACCGGCCTACACCAGCCACTGCGTCAAAGACCATACCGTGTCTCCGCATGAAGAGCGCCGCGTCATCAACGATCAAGTTGAAGATATGCTTCGTAGAGACGTCATTCGACCATCCCACAGTTCCTGGGCGTCTCCCGTCGTCCTGGTGCGTAAGAAAGACGGATCTATCCGATTCTGCGTGGACTATCGTCGTTTGAATAAGATAGCCCGCAAGGACGTCTATCCTTTGCCGCGCATTGATGACGCCATTGACACCCTTCACGGAGCGGAATTTTTCTCGTCGCTAGATTTGCGGTCTGGCTACTGGCAGGTCCCAATGGCAGAAGCCGATCGCCAAAAAACGGCATTTATTACACCAGACGGACTATATGAATTTAACGTCATGCCCTTTGGGCTTTGTAACGCGCCTGCCACGTTTGAACGTCTTATGGATAATACGCTACGTGGCCTCAAATGGAATACGTGCCTCTGTTACTTCGACGATGTCGTGGTTTTCTCCCACGACTTTCCTACGCACCTCCTTCGCCTCAGGCACGTTTTGAGCTGTCTGACCAACGCTGGTCTGCAGCTTAACTTGAAAAAATGCCGCTTCGCTGCACGCGAGCTCGTCATCCTAGGCCACATCGTGTCCAAGCACGGCGTATTACCAGACCCAGCAAAACTTCGAGCAGTCGCAGAATTTCCCAAGCCGACGACTATGAAAGAGCTTCGCAGTTTTGTAGGCCTATGCTCCTATTTCCGGCGCTTTGTTCGAAATTTTGCATCTATCATGTCACCGTTAACCCAGCTTCTTCGCGGTGACGTGAACCTCACCTCCTGGTCCCCTGCATGTGACGTTGCCTTCACTACTCTGCGCCGTCTGCTCACTTCCCCACCTATTCTTCGCCACTTCGACCCGACGGCTCCTACCGAAGTGCACACGACGCCAGCGGCGTCGGGCTAGGCGCGGTCCTCGCTCAACGAAAGCCCGGCTATTCAGAATACGTTGTAGCCTACGCTAGCCGCACTCTGACGAAAGCCGAAACTAATTACAGCGTGACAGAAAAAGAGTGTTTGGCTCTGGTGTGGGCGCTTGGAAAGTTCCGGCCATACTTATACGGCCGCCCGTTCGATCTAGTAACTGATCACCACGCGCTTTTCTGGCTCTTCACGTTGAAAGACCCTTCTGGCCGCCTTGCGCGATGGGCACTCCGCATCCAGGAGTACGACATTCGCGTCGTATACCGCTGCGGACGCAAACACTCTGACGCTGATGCCCTGTCCCGCTCACCTTTACCACCAGATCAGACGTGCGGAAACACTTGCCTCCAGACCTTGTCATCGCTAAATCTCGACTCGATTGCCACCGAACAACGTCGTGACCCGTGGATCGCCTCTCTTATCGAATATTTATCTGGCATGCCCAACATTCCAGTATCTCGATCCCTCCGACGTCAAGCTTTCCATTTCGCCATCCGCGATCAACTTCTTCATCGACGCAACTACGCTCCTGATGGCCGCCGGTGGTTGCTGGTCATTCCACGCACTTTACGATCGCAAGTATGCGCCTCCCTTCACGACGATCCACAATGTGGCCACGCCGGAGTGTTGAAAACATATGAACGCCTTCGCCATCGCTATTACTGGCGCGGCATGTACACTTTTGTACGTAAATTCGTGCAGTGCTGTCCTGACTGCCAGCAACGTAAATCAACACTGCCACGTGCGACTGGCGCATTGCAGCCACTTCCATGCCCTGCCAAGCCATTTGATCGCGTCGGCGTTGACCTCTACGGTCCCCTTCCATTGACACCAGATGGTAATCGATGGATTATAGTGGCGGTTGACCACCTGACACGCTACGCCGAAACAGCCGCTTTGCCGAGCGCTACAGCTCAGGATGTCGCCTCTTTCATTTTGCAACGCTTTATCCTTCGACATGGTGCACCTCGAGAGCTCCTTAGTGACAGAGGCCGCGCTTTCCTTTCCGAGGTCGTCGAAACTCTGCTTTCGGAATGCCACGTCATTCATCGGAAAACGACAGCATACCACCCGCAGACTAACGGACTAACGGAACGGTTCAACCGCACGCTAGGTGATATGCTCTCAATGTACGTGGCATCTGATCATAGCAACTGGGACCGTGTTCTCCCATACGTCACGTTCGCATATAACACCGCAATACAAACCACCACGGGATTCTCACCTTTCTTTCTTCTTTACGGACGTGAGCCTTCCCATACAATTGATACCCTACTTCCTTACCGTCCTGATGCTTCCGAGTGTCCACCTATCTCCGATGCTGCTAGACAAGCCGAAGAGTGCCGCCAGCTCGCCCGTGCGTTCACCTCGGAAGAGCAACAACGCCAGAAAGAAACCCGTAGCACCTCCCTTCCGGATCCCAGCTACGCCCCAGGGTCTCTTGTGTGGCTTGCCATCCCATACCAAACACCGGGACTCTCCTCGAAACTTGTCCCCCGCTACGAGGGGCCTTACACCGTTTTGGAGAAAACCTCTCCGGTTAATTTCCTAATTGAACCAGTTTCCCGATCGGACGACATGCGCCGGCGTGCACGTGACATCGTCCATGTTTCCCGACTGAAACCGTACCATGAGCCTTTGCCTGAAACTTCTTAAGTCGCCAGGATGGCTCCTTTTTTCAGCGGGGGCAATTGTGAAGAAGAAGATGTGCCTGCAGCGAGCAGCATCGCCAACGCCCAGCTCTCTCGGCTCGTGCTTCGGTTCGTTGCTGTGCCGATCGCTGGACGGTTCATCACGCTGTCTCGTCGCTGCCTTTAACGGCTAATAAACCTCTTCACATTAGATACAAGCAAAGACGCCGTGCAGGCATATATAGATATCACGAACACCTCTATTTATACCCTAAGCAGGCACATTATAACGTTTAACAAGCAGAAGCCACGGTTCAGGGGCATAATGACGCTCCACCGTGAACGTATGCTTATCATACCCACTTGGTGGTTGGCTGGGTGAATCGAACTAAGTTACAAATTGTATCAGCAGCACACGCGAACTTAACGCTGCCTTGCATCGAATGGCGCTGAAGGCTTTGTTTAATGAACAACGTAGCAAGTGCCACGTGTGTTCGGCTCAGAACATTGCACATAACAAAAAAAGTCGACCACCACATGCATGCATGTTTCCGCAGTTGTCACGAAATAGCTCCAGTAAGGCCGCGCCGATGCACCACGACTCCGCTGGTGTTAGCGTTGTCAAAGCGAATCGGTAGCCGCGCTTGCTAAGGCACGTGAGGCTGCCGTTTCATGACGCCTCGTTCGAGTGCGGCAACACACACTTGCACTCCATGGCATACTTAGTCTACATCATAACATGTCCCCCTTACCTTCAGTTTCTTTCACACTGTCCTGAGGGAAGCGACCACAGGCATCAGCCGTCACCTCGGAGTCCTTCGAGCACCCACACATTCCGCCGATTCATTGCATGACGCGCGCTTGATCCGCACTCGAAAAATCGCGGAAATAGCGCTCAATCTTTCCACAACGTGGGAACGAATAACGGCGCTTCATTGCGTAAACTTAATGCTTTTACCTTCAATCTTCTTGTGAACGTAGCACGCACACACGAGGAATGCACGGAAACGGCATGCCTACGGACACAAAGAAGACAAGCAGCATGTGGCTTTACTTTTTGCATAAATAAACTGAAAAAAGGGTATGTTGTCGGAAAAAGTACTTTTAAAAATATAGAAACCTTATCTTAAAAACAAATCACAAAACTAACATTGTTTTCCGCATTTTTTCTTTCATTTTTTGTTTAAGCTTACGACAGCCTTCTACTGCTACTAGGACAGAGGTAGACGTAATGCGGTTTTACGTTCGATGCTCTACATTAGTTGTATCTGCGTTCTTAATGAATCAGAAAATAACTACAAAGCAATAACGTATTTTTATAGTGCAGTACGCGATCCTTCAAGGCATATTTCTTTGCTCTGAAGCAAAGCTAAGCAAGCCGGCCGGCGCAATCGGCTGATGTCACCGCTACATGCGGCACTACCGTGCGCGTTAGCGCCGCGTTGCGCGCTCAATTTGTGATCGAGCGAGAGAAATTCCTAAGTGGAAGACAGCTAGATACAGGAATGAATGCTTTATCGCTCTAGTTTTTTGTGGTGGCAGATCGAATCGCAAGATAGCCCCTGGAAACAAACTTCAAGTGCTGAAGCTGGTGTGTAAGCGTAAAAATACTTGCTTTCATCCGTGTGGTGTAGATACAATCACGAAACATACGCACGCAATAATAAATACGATCGCATATCATACATAATTATGCGAACACTTTTGTTGATAGTGGATAACCACTTCAATATCTCAGGTAACACTGTCCCTCGTCGGGGTTCCGTTTGGCTTATCCGGCGAACGCTGCAAGTTCGTGCACGCGTGCACAGCTCGCTGTTGCCGGTTCGAATCTAATTGAACTCTCTTTTTTACTTTTGTTCTATCTCTATTTCTTCGTTTGTGTTAGGTACTAAAATGCAATATTAGGTTCGAGTATGCATGTGGGACTGTGTTGCTTGAACAACAGTTTTTTTTTAATTACCACACTTTTACTCTCGTCATGATATAGACCTACGGTGAAAATTGGCTCTACTTGGTTGTGATGGGACTGGAAAAGTGAGAAAACTACCACTAAAGTTTTATTTGAGAAAAAGCTCAACATTTCACAGCCGGACTAGCTTGCAGTACAGGAAGAAGAATGTCACCGTGAAGCGGTTCTAAGGTCAATATTTGGTTGAAGTTTTCTATTTTTCCAAAATAATGATTGCACAATTCTCACTGAGCCAAACGAAGAACTGGGGCCCGAATTCAAGAGAGAGAAAGGGAACAATGTTCATTGCTTGAAAAATTACGCTTCGTGAAAGGAAGGGATATGGCGCACTTTGTATATTGACTCGCAGTAGGCCTTCTAGGTTGATAGTTTAAAAAGGCCAATTTAAGTAACGCATAGACGTTGGTTGAATTTCCTTGCAACACAGTTGAAGCACACATTGATAATTCAAGCATCTAGAAAAACTCAAGCATCCTCGTTTATTGCGCTTCACGTTGCTGTTGTGTCCATGCAGCCATGATGTAAATTTCAAAGCATCTGCTTCACCTCTAATCTTCTCAATCATCAGCACAGGCTGCTAAGTTGTGTTACATATAGCACTACGATTGAACCGTTCACTGCACTGTGGGCCAAAACAGTGCTTTTGAGAATCTCAAAAACAACACAGCTCTATACACGGTCATCCTTGCATCAATGATAAGCACCATTATGTGTCCGCACACATCAGCTGTACTCACATGCGTACTAATTCTTTTTTCTGGCACTCCCCCCAACACCTACGCTGTAAGGCAGCAAATCAGTTCAACCCGGCTCACCTCCCTGCCTTTTGGCTTTTTCCTCTTTTTTTTCTGTTCCATTTCGTTTTCCTGTGTACTTCACAGAGGCATTATTCATGCACATGAAAACTCACTGCCTAACCTAAAGTGGAGCAGAGATGCAACTTTGCTTCATAGATCTGTATCTTTAATTTGGTTACTTGACAACTTGCTGAAAGCTAATAACTAAGTAGCTCGACATGTGCTTTGTGAATTTCAATTGGGAGCTTCTGTGTGATGGTGCACTTGTGTTAATGATTACCTGTGATTTGAAGAAAGCCCAGCACACAAAAATACATGTAAATAAGTAAGGCACGCGTTCAGCCATATTATGTGGTGGTAGCGGTATATGAGCAGTAGGATAAGAAGGGCATAATGGTCACTCTTGGCGATAGCTCTCTCATGAACAGATGTAAATACACCAATATTAATTCTAAGGTTAAACTGTGTAACATATGTGTGCACGTCGACAAATTTTTTCACAGCTTATTGAGGCATAAATAATCTCTTTACTAAAAGTTGATTATGTTTGTCGCCCAGCGACAAACATACACAAGGCACTGTGCACAAGCATGACACACCATGGACAGAAGTGTTTTTCACCAAAACTAGTCTCAGAAATGTTTAAATGGCATCATATACAGAACACACAGGTACCACTACTAGTTTATGAAGCATGTACACTTTCTACTTCCAATTTTCATTTCTGAGGATTTCATCTAGTCCTTTAGGCAGAAGAGTATAGTGCATGCCAGTGACCTATTAAGGTGACTGAGTATGCTCTCACGATGCAGATATAACGGAAGAGATAGCTACATAATACTTCTTAAGGAAAAGTGTTCCTTTGTGCGAATCTTTTCAATTTGCACAGCCCATGCGCCACTGGGCTTTTTTGTTTGAACCCTTTCTTGTTTTCATAGTACAGAGAATATCAGAAGTTCAATAACACATACCTACGACAAAAGGAAGACATTTTCGCCATTTTCCGATTCATTGTAAAGAGAATGTCTTTGTTTCAAGTGCCAACAGGCTGCTACAAGGGTTACACTAGCAAGTAGCACTGTACTTAACCGTATGTAAATTATTTAGTTTCTGTAGGAGATGCGAATGAAAACAGACTATTATTTTTTAATAAAGAACTCATTTCATTGAACTGGATCATCGACAACCATTCTTGTGTATGAAGCTCTCTCACTTACAGAAGAAGTGACAGTTGCAGCTTAGCATACACTCATTCATAGGTCAGGAGTAAGCGCACTCATTTCAAAGACGCAAGTATAATGAAGGATATGAGTAAACCCGAGCATAAAAGTGAGTGAAATAACATAGGAGTCAGTTGGTACGAGCATTAATGCGAGCGAGCATCGATAAGTGGGAGAACGTATGAGGGCTTAGGAGTGCCATCAATATTTATCACTTTTATTTGTGCACAAATATCAGTGGGGCATTGATGTGTAATTTCTTTTGAGAGTCCTCCACTATTCGACTTAATGGGGTTAACCTGCCTGCCTTACGTTCACCTTTTTTTCTCCCCATTATATACCTTTATATATTTTAATGGGTATTAATCGTATGCATCAAGCTTCTTAGTCTATAGGAAAGTGAAGGATGAGGGACAAATTCGCTTCAGTTGTATATATCTCAAAATTGGCTACTTAATAACTTGCATGAAAACAGATAACAAAGCAGCTCAGCATGTGATTTGGAGTCTTCAACAGTAAACTTCCGTATGACAATAGTAGGTATTTAATATTGATCACCAAAGACACATGCCACAACGTATGAAAAAAATGAGAAACTTATTCAGCTGTTTAACCTGATCATATATCACTCCAACTTAAAGCACAGAGCTTTCTCTTAAAAAAGATTTGTGCAAATTAGCACTTTCTTTGTGGCTAGATTGTGTAAACAGATATACGTGTGCTCTTAAACTCTTGTTGTTCAAGCAAATGGAGAAAGTAAAGCTCTTGCAACAAAAATGGTTTGTGTTTGCTAATAAAATGTAGTGTGAAAAGAGAAAACGGGCACAGAAACACACACCACAGACGCTTGTGGAGTGTGGTTCTGTATGTTCATTGTGTTTTTTTTTCACATACATAATAGATAGTAGCAAGCACCAACTAGCGCAAGAAGAAGTCCTACTGCATACGTTTGTTACTCAAAGTTTTTATATGTACGACATGGTGCATATGCACATACGTTATGTAAAAAATGTATGTTATCAAGACCAGTGCCTCAGAAAAATAAAACTGCAATATATGCAGGCAAAACACGTAAGGGGCCACTATATTATGAACACTCACACTTGTTAAACTCAAATTAGCTCTGACATATATTTCGTGAGGTCTTTCAGGCAGAAGTTTAAAGCGTCCAAGTGACTCAGGGCAACTGATTATGGTCTCATAGCAAACATGTACTAATAGAGAAAATACTGCCGATTACTGCTTAATCAAAACGATAGTTCAATAACATCTTTTGCAGTTATCCAAGCCTAAAGGCTACTAGTGTGCTTAATATTGAAGTCAATGTTGGCATACTGAGAATACCAGAAGTTCAATTGCACAACTATAGAGAAATACAACAGCTTTCATGAGGTCATTTTATGGCAAAGAGTCTTTGCTGCCTGTGTTATTGTGCTAATAAAGAGTTAAATTCGTAATTTATTGTTCCTACTAAACCAGAGCTTAGAAACATACAATTCACACCCTGACATGTCCCCAACAGACCACGTTGTAAGGCTTGAGGTAAACCAATCTATAATTGAGTTTTGTATACACACAAATGTACATGTGAATAGATATTTATTTGTATACAAAACTCACCTATCGTTAAATAAATCATTTGCGCTAATTAACATGTACCTATAGAAAATTTGGCAACTAGCTTTCCATACCAGCTCATAAGTGCACACATCATTTGAAAGGCATAAGTATGAATACGATTTAGTGTCAAGAGGCATGACTAAACCTGTGTAGAAACATGAGTGATTACTTACATGAGTACGAGTTCACATGTAGCATGAATGTGACTGAGTGTCATTGAGTGTGAGTTTGAATGCGAGTGACTACTCATGACTTGAGGGAGAGAGTGGGAGTATGGTTGAGTGATGAGGGATGTGAGTGGAATCGATCATGAACATGAGTGAACACTCGCTGATGTGAGCAGGCATGAGGGGGCGAATGGGTGAGTACTCAAAGGGATGTAGAGGAAATCATCTTCATTGTATTTGTTTGTGGATGTGAGTAGAGTGTGGGTGTGAGTCACATGAATCCTATTCAGTGTCATTAAGGTAAAATTTATCGTGAGTTCCCTTCATACGGAGAATGATAATGTGACCAGATTTGGGCGGGAGGCACGTGCTCGGTTCCCGACTAGTCACTGGCACTTATTTAAGGCCTCTTGCAAAGGGGCGGGCCACTGCTTGGGTGGGGGGTCCCTGCTCGGCATTTTACGGTAGGTGCGAGTCTGGTTATGTATGAATAACAAGGGCTGTGAGCACGTGTGGTATGATAAATATACTGTATAGGCAACTCTAAATTGGAGTGAGTACTCGCGCTAGTAAGTAACATTTTTGTGCTAAAACTTCTATATATCTTTTATACATCTGTATATGGAGCACTGCTATTCCTTTGATACGATAACCTCTGTTTCTTCAAGCTTGTATTTCTTGTAATCTAGCTTTAGATCACCCTAATAATCATGATCCTATAGGACTGCAGTATTGAGAAATAATAAATAAATATTCTGGATATCTCGGTGTACCCACAGTTCTACATCAGGGGGAGGGGGAGATTACGATTCATCGGTACTCCTTTTTCCTTACAAAGGGAAAGTATGAAGCAGATTCTCCACACTCCCCTCTAAGGAAAAATCTGTTTTAGGTGAAACATGAAAGCTGTTTCAGCTGTTAGGTGAAACCTGTGACCGTATTTTCATGCGCTTCTGTGGAGAAGTCATCACGCCGTTTATGTGGGAAAGTGCTATTTCGAGCTCCTGACTCGAACAACTGCTATGGGCGATCCATCGGGACCGCGACGCAGCAGAGAGGCTTGGTCTTTCTGTTCCGACGTGAAAGCGGCCCGCAACATGCCAAAGCACGTTCCGAAGGACCAAATAAACTTCATCCATCTATATATACCGTGCCCATAAGGTCATTTATCGTGTGCGTCTTACAAAAACCGTTCGTTTTCAAACAGTTTGCGTATTATTCCTGTCACACTGGACATTTCAATGTAATTCGATCGGAATGACAATTGCATGTTATGAGATCATGCGACTGCTACACAGAGATGTATCATCCTATTAAAATCGAATGACTTAGTCAATCGAATGAGTTCTACAAACGCATTCGCTGCCACAGTCAAACCAAATGCATACCTTCTACCTCAGAGGCATAAAAGGTGGCATGCAGCATTATCAATACGGCCTGCATGCATGCAACGACCTAATAGTGTAGATTTTTAGGGCATCTATAATTGTAACTAGAATGTGGTCACAAATGTCTTTACTCTCCACCTCAGCGGCACTTGGCTGCCGGCGCTGACGTGAACAAGCAGACGTCTCTAAGCACGTGTACGCATGTACCTGTAGTGATGATATCAGCTGCACGAGCGCAATGAACCCAGGCAGAAAGGCTTGCTCTCATAAAGCTACGGCGTTTCCATTGCATGCTGTTCGTCCGCCTGGGCGCGTGGGAGAGCGTGTTTTAAAGGAAACAAATACGAAACGTTCCGAGTTTTTTATGTGTGCGTGTGCGATTGCGTCACAAGCTATACCAGCTGTGCACTGAAACTTCGCTTTCTAGGAAACCTAAATAGACGCGAGACGTTAATTTTAAGTGATAGCGTTAAACAGATCGTGTCGCCAAAAACCCGCCGCCGGCGTCGGCGTTGGTTGTGAACAAAAAAATGGCAGCATATCCACGGAGTGAATGATGGAGAGTGGGGCGAAGCATTCGTCCGTCCATGCGTCCGTCTGTGTGACCGTCCATGCGTCTGTTTGTGCGCCCGTCCCTGCGTTCTTTCATGCATCCGCCCCTGCGTCCGTTCATGCGTCCATCCATGCATCTGTTTGTGTGTCCGTTCGTTCATCTATTCAACACTCCGAGTCCCACCATCTCACACCTTTTTATCATATATTCCCCATATAGAAGCATCGCCATCCAGCGGACATTCCAAAGACTAAACGAGAGGTGGCACACGCACACTTTCTTACGGCCTGCGCTTTGGGTCCAGTTTCCACCTTTAACCACCTCGAGTTCTTGGTATATTCTAGTTCACTGTATTCGTGACACTGCGACCAAACGCTCGCTAGACCTTTCGAAAACCAAGCAGGTTACGCCCAGCGAGTATAACGTAGCAACCTTTCCCTGTCAGATAGGGCTCAATTTACATGCCAATGGCTGCTAATGAGAAATGAGAGACAGGAGAATTCGGCTTTTACTTTCTTACGGCTTGCGCTTCGTATCTACTTCTCATTTTTAACCACCTTGAGTTCATTCATGGTATATACAAGTTCATTGTATTCATGGCACTGCGGCTCAACGCTCGCTAAACCTTTCTAAAGCTAAGGAGGTTACACCCAGCGAGTATAATGTAGCATCCCGTTCTTGTCCGCTAGTGCTCAATGTACATGCCAATGGCTGCTAATGGGGATCGCAGCGTGCGCGTTGACTAAAAGCCGAATGCTCATGTCTCTCATTCCCTGTTAGCAGCCATTGGCATGTGCATTGAGCACTATTTTTTATTGTTAAACAACGCACAGAAGAAATCTCTCACATGCACCACCTTGGAGGTCAAGTGTTATACCTATTTCGGGTATGTGCCACTGGTGGTTACATACGAGGGACGCCAGAGCCACGCCATAAGGAGCTTCGCCCCTAAAAATCGTCTGTGCGTGCGTGACCGATAAATCAAGTTGCCGAGATAGCCGTGGTAGGCCGCTACCTGTCCACGCGTGGGCGCGAGATCACACTGAAAAACGACGCGCATTCGAAGAAAAAAAAAAACGGCAGAATATCCACGGGGTGGATGATGGAGAGTGGGGTGAAGCATCCGTCCGTGTATTCGTTCTTGCTTCCATCCGTCCGTGCGTCCATCCATGCGTCCACCCATGCGTCCATCCGCCCGTCCGTGCATGCGTCTGTACGTGCGTCTGCACGTCCGTCCATGCGCTCGTCCATGCATCCACCCTGCGTCCGCCCATGCGCCCATCCTTTCGTGCAGCCATCCGTGCGCCTGTCCATGCATCTGTCTGTGAGTCCAATCGTCCATCTAGTCAACACTCCAAGAACAACAATCTCGCATCATTTCATTATATATTCCGCATATAGAAGCACCGCCATTCAGCAGACATTCCAAGAACTAAACGAGAGGTGGCACACGCACTTTCTTACGGCTGGCGCTTCGTGTCTACTTCCCACCTTTAACCACCTCGAGTTCATGGTATATACTAGTTCACTGTATTCATGGCACTGTGGCCCAACGCTCGCTAAACCTTTCTGGAACAAAGGAGGTTACGTCCAGCAAGCATAACGTAGCAACCTTTTCTTGTCAGATACTGCTCAATGTACATGCCAATGACTGTTCATGGGGAATGAGGAACAGAAGAATTTGGCTTTTAGTTAACGCGAACGCTGCGATTTTTTTATTGTTCAACAGCGCACAGGAGAAATCTCCCGCCGGCACCCCATTGGAGGTCAAAGCGTAAGACATGTTACGTACTACGAGGGACGAACGGGTGCAGCTTTGAGAAGCTTCGCCCCTAAAAAGTGCTCAAAGTCACAAGGCGCGGTTGTTTCTTGGTCGTGCTACCCCTCCCTGTTTAGCTTCCAGCGCTTTCATCATGAAGAGAGAAGAGATAATGCAATGGCGTATGCAAACAACCTCTGTAACTCCACTCGCACTGAGCTAATTTTTGAGATTTTCGCGGCGTCGGGTTCGTGAGGCAATAAGCTCTTCTAGTGAGTTCATTCCATGGTTACCTGAAAAAGTGTTTTAGGGCCCTTTTAACGGATTTTCTTCGACAGGTGTCACGACGAAAACGGGTTCATTCGGTGATAATAGCGCGCGCTGGTCCAATCTACTGTGTGCAAGAAATAAACAGTTGCAATTGAGCGCCCGTCTTGTCTACGTTTTTTCTTCGTTTTTTTATTGTTTCTTTGGTGCAAAATTTACTGCTTAATCCAGCATAACTTCGCTTTTTTATCCCTACACATTTCCAACATTTTCGGCCATTTCTTTCTGAATAGTTGACAATGATATAATGTACGATCATAATGACATTACTCTTTCTGGTCACTGTGTAGCACCATCACGGATAGGAGGGCATTCATCGCTTCGACTGCCATTTCAATCTAGTGACATTAACACTTCAAGTCTTATTAGTCCACTTGCGTTTTTTATTTTGCCATGTTTTCGCAAGGAAGTTAACGTATGCTTCGCATGCCTTTCTTAAGAAAGTTTCTGTATACTCCCTAAACCTTTCCGTATTTCCGTATTTTTTCATATTTAGCGTGAAGAACTTTTCGTATATGACATGACTTCCGTATCCTTTCAAATATTTTGTAAAGAACTCTCCGTATATACTACAGAACTTTAGTGTCCTCCCGTTTTTTACTATAAAAAATTTCCGTATATGCCATACAACTTCCATGTGCTCTCACAAAAATTCATACTTTTTTTCTTTACATTCACAAGAAAACTGTACGGAGTGCATAATTTTTTGTAAGATTTCATACGGAACGTTTCAGTAGGGTACTGTATAAATGTATCCATTCAAACATAAAAATGTCGCTACTCTGTGTTTTCAAAGTTGTCTACAATCAGAAGTCATAAAAAGTAGCTATTGAAAGTTCTATGTTGAAACTTGTGAAGTACCCACTCTCTATTTCAAGTTGCACGCTTTATCAAAAACAAGGTGCCGCTCTAAAGTGGAAAGCTGAACTAATTGACACTCCTGCATAATTACAGCCCCATCTGACGATAGACGACAAGAGTAGAGAGTAAAGAACTAAAAAAGAAAGATTGATGACAGCAACATCAATAACTGCCATATACGAAGCCATAAAATCGCATCCGCCATGCCACGTGCCGAAGTAACGATTGGCAAACAGCAAGCTGGATGAAATAGAAACGAGCCGATGAACCCTCTGCCTCTGCCTCACATGAATTACAGCTGACACGCTTGAAATATTTTATACAATAGGATCATTACCGTTTAGCCTTTTTGTACATTTTGCGTACTCGTTTCCTCTTTTCCTTGACGACCATTCCTGTGACAGATGTCGTTGGGCGTTTGGATGAAAGTTAAAAAGCAACAGAACAAAGAAAACATTGGCTGACGCTTGCTCACTGCGTGGTGTAAAATTTATACCAACATTTTCATCTATCGAGCATTATGTGTTTTACTCGAATTAACCACGCTAAAATAATCACAAATAGCAGCTGCTGATTATCAGATTTACTCGAATCAAAGAATGGTTGACATTGATATCATATACAACCATAATGACATCATATTTCTGGCCGCGGTGTAGCACCGTCACGGATTGAAGGGGATTCGTTGCTCCGACTGCCATTTTGATCTAGTGACTTTGATCCGTAGTCACGCCATTTAAGAGAGAATCAATCCATCCCGTATCATCTCATATATGTTGTTGGGCATATCCACGAATATTCATTTCTCCTTATTTTACCTTGACAGTGTTTTAACGTGAAGCTTATTTTGATGAAGGCCTCGTGTCGGTGTCGGCGTAGTTGATTGTGAGCAGGAAAAACCTTTCTCTGTAAGTGACAGTTTACGAATTTGGCGTTAAATCACGCAAGCCTTCAAGCGGTCCAATATGGCGATTCTGAGAAACAGTATGATTGATTTGTAGTGCCTTTTAGGCCGTAGATTGGCGAAGTAGGTTGCTTCGAGGTGGCTGTAAGATCATTTATTTCGGCTTTAGTTGCCTATGTTCGGTTGCTTGTATGCAAGTTCCCAGCACGAAGAGCTTCGAGTTTAACTACAGACAGTTACAGATAGGCTACGCAAGTCCTAACACCAGAAACAACTCGCATTGAAAGAAAGTGGTTGTTTTTTTTTTCACCAGGAGTCAAATGCATTTTACATAAAAATGGTAAAAACACACGTTTTCGCTGTTGAAAAAATGCTGGAGCCAGCTCCGACAATTTTTTGCCAGTGTTTTTTGGTACCCTATAAGTAGCTCAGTAGTATGCGTGGCGAGGCTAAAATATGTGTATCCCACTATCGTCTATATTCAGGGGTGAAATTTGTATTTGGCTTTATAGATTGGAACATTTTATTGGGCCTTGAATCAGCTTTCGAGACATTCTCACACAATTCCAATGTACGATGTAGGAATACTTTGCAATAAAATTAAGATAATCCATGTGCTTCCGTCCGGCGTAATGACCATGAGTGGGCTAGACGAGCGAGTAGTTCATCCTGGCGGAAGGAGACCTGTTAACGGGCTGTCAGCAGCGTTTGCTTGTTCTTGGTATCTATAGACTTTTTAACAAAGACGAGGATGTCCCCCTTTATGACCTGTTGCCCGAGAGTACAAAAGCAGCGTCACAAACTTGGCAGTGCGTTTTTGGAGAATACCGCGTGTTACGAACAACCAAGAGTGGACATTTGCACTGCCCAGGAAGCCTTCAGTGAAAAGTTCCATAGAAGGCCTTAAAAAGTGTTCCAGCCCTTCTGCATCTTACCTCGTTTTACGCCGAGCCATTTAATGTAACTTCTTTTTCAAGGAACTAATTGATCCCCACTATCTTGAATTGATATATTCTTTTTTTCAAGCATACCATATTCTAGAAAAAAAACACAATACGACAGCGATAAACATGAAAAGAAATCTTAATAGGCAAGAACAGGTGTGGAAGTTGGCTTGCTATTCTTTATATTCGGGTTCGGCCATACAAAATTATATCTTTCAGTAAGGGCAAACTAGATATAAAAAGTTATTGTGCAATTTTAACACGATAGCAAAGTAACTTTCACAATTGAAGCAGATTGGATGAGGTAATGTTGGTATTTTATCCAGATTGTTTACACAACGCTGGATTAATAAATGTGGTTCATTTTCCTAGGAAGCTTCACAATTAAATTGGCAATAACAACAGGAATAGCCTTATTTTTTCAGGCTGTTTCAGAAGTCAGACACTTAGGCGCTTTTTACAATCTCATGAAATTCAGCGTACTTTCAGTTTCTGCCTTCGGCTCTTAGACAAATAACGGCATAAGTGTTCGCAGCCCTCATAGGTCAATTGCCTTGTTGTCATTGGTGCAGACCACAACGTCTCCACCTATTTGAAACGCGCTGAAAAAGCTCAATAGCACACCCGCCTGAGCATCACGAACACGCTGAAGATTGGCAGCTGCTGCGGTATTCTTAGTCGTATCACTTGCATTACGAAACCAGTGATCGCGTGTACGTCTCGACGCTGATCTGCCGGCCTGACTCAGCGAGTAGCTTGGTCGTGCAATTTTTTCGGCCATTTACAGGTATACTTCTCTTGGACAAGAGGACAGCGAGCTCATTCTGTGCTGCATCAGAAGCTCTCAGCGGTGCTGCGCACGACCCGAAGTCCTTCATGTTGTCCACCCTTTATCGTTGAGCCACTGAACGCGCGTTAAGGAACCTGAGTAGTCTAGTTTTGGCTTGATTTATTTTTGTTCTTTACAGAGCATACCTTCCTCTGCATGACCTAAAAAAGAGCAAGACATTTATAGCATGATCTGCTTCAGTAATGGGATGATTGCTTTTCAAAGGAAGGGGGGAGGGGGGAATTGCATCGCGCATTTATTGATTTATTTCTTTGGGTTGCAACCCCGAAAGCAGGTATACTATTCGTGACGCTTGGCCCAGACAGCGCCTTCTCTATTTTGCTAATGCCAGCTGGATGCGCCCGATCCAGCTGTTCACCACCCTCTGGTCCGGCCCTTACATGCTTTCACCCATTGCCAAGCCTTTGCCTGTGTTTTAAGCTCATAGGCACTGGAACCAACTATGTGATGCCTCTCTACAAAAAAGTTTAAAGTAATTTTTGTTCAGTTTGCTACAGATCTGTATGGCGGTGTCATGCATTTTTCTGTTTCGCGATGTTGGCGGACATGCTGGATCTGTGAGAGGTACGGTATTTTGAGATAGCGTGTCACCGTTTGTGGCACGATGCGGGTAACCAATAGGCAAGCTTCACTGGGACGCTGTTGCATGTGCTGATTGAGAGTGCGCTTTCACACGGCGACGGCTTTGCTTCGAGCAGCAAAAAAGAATCACAAAGTAACAAATCCGCCACACGTATAGTATTGGAGAGAGAAACACGTCTATCGCATTTCCGTCGGAAAACGCTCACACGTACGTGTGACGCAAGCAGCCCAATCATACAGGTGGCTTGGCATCACGACCATTTTGTGCAGGAAGGCGGACCGACGGCTCCTTTTGAGGAGCATGCGTTCGCATTTAGGCATGGAAAAAAATAAAGCAGGCGTAGACCCAGACCACGCCACACTGCATGAGAGCTTCGCAGCTCTTTGAGATAATTCGTTTAATATTACGCGCGTAAAGCAGAAAGTAAAGTATATTCTAGATTTACCCGAGTGCCACCGATAATTCTGGAAGACTAGACGGCTGACGTGAAGAAGACAGAGCGTTCCACAGATGATTAGATATCTGGACATACGGTGACTGCTCACGCTGCTTCCAGTGTAGAGCACGTATCGTTTGTATGTTAAGCTTTCATTAGCTAGGCACAGGCTTACCAACATGAAGGTTTCCGTTCTTCCCTCTCATACGGCGGCTTTCCTCATCATCACAAGTGCGTGGCAATTTACACCGTTACTGTTTGTGGTGAGCACTCATCTTAGGTGCTGCGGCGTGGTAAAGGCGTGCATACCAGTGAGGAAGCAAGAAAGAAAAATGGCATGCGTGCGCTGAAATCTCAGCACCCTCACAGGAAGAGCTGAGAGACTTTGCTGGACCCTTTTGTAAACTCGCTAAGGGCAACTACTCGTACACCAGGACGGCAGCTAATACGCCCCAAATCATAACATTTGACTGCAATTTACAAACGTTAGGTGGAGTGAACTGCAAAATATTTGCTATGCCTCTACTCATTTCTGCTCGAGCATAGTATGCGTGAAAAACGAAATTGAGTTCATTTGAGACGACAAATCTCAAGTGGCATGCGGGCTGCCTACTATGATGAAGCAGCACGAGTTGTAGCCTTGAGGAGTGTGGGCAGAGTGGCCCCGTGACAACCAATAGTTAGCTTCGCAGAGGCAGTAAGCATTCGCGACGCAGCTGCCCTTTGCACTACCCAAGGAAGCAGGATATTCTCGGTGAGAAAGTGGTCTATTCGCGTCTTAAATTGTTGTGTTTTTCCCTTACGCTTAGAAGAACATCTTTTTTTTTATCTTGCGAAGCCTGTATTGACTTGTCTGTGTAGCTAGTCGAATTCGAAAAACCCTTCTTTCCCACACACAAAAAAAAGAAAACTTCGCACCCAGAGCTGGCGCGCACGCACCAATGAGCTAAGAAATAAAACAATCAAATGATGCAGATCCACCTTAGTGGGTGCTAACCATAAATTTTGTGTGCAGTTGGGCAGCCTACTTCGTTACTCTTTACTTTACTTTTTCTTTCTTGCTGTCTTTTCTAATTTTTTTAGTTTTTCCTCTAATCGTTCTTATTCTTTTCTGTAATTTTTTGTCTTTGATTTTGTCCTTGCCCTTTGTTTCTCGATTTCTCACTTTCTTGCTTTCTTCATTTTTATATGTAGTTTGTGTCATCGTGTTTTCCTAGCCATAGGGGTAATGGAGGCATGTAACATCACCATGAAAGCGCTCAAAAAACAAGCGGAGGAAGACTTTCTGTTTAACTTTGTTTATTGTATTCTTCAAATGACGACTGGCGAGGGACTCGCAAAGTAGCTGCCGCCTTTTTGGAAAGACGTTGCAGAGATGAAACTCATCTCAACGATTAGAAATTGCAACATTAAGGACAAATTGTGCCGAGCAACACGTTCAGTAATAAATACCCGTAATGTTAAATTGTTTGCACAGTCGCATATTTTTCAATTCCATACCTCCAATCACCATTATAAACTATATCTAGTCTGTGTATTTACTAGACTGCGTAACGCTGTTCCTCGGTCCGAACGTGCCACGCACCCCAAGCGTTGGCGCGGTGTCAAGTAGGTCATTCCGCTTGTGCGCGTTGAAGTCATGCCTTTCACGCAGTGCACGATTACATCGCTCTCTTCCTCACCAGCCGCGTGCTCGCCGCGGCACCTGCAGCTGCCGCTTCCTTTGTTCGCTTGAAACACCTGGCGATAGAGTCGCTAGGTACACCACCGACTCGTCAGTTCACACGCAATAAACTTGATGCGCGCCTAACGTACGCGTTGAAACATGACTATACGTGTCACTTACAAGACCTACCCCAGCTATCGCTTCGAACAAATCTTTCAGCGTTCCCCGCAACAACAGTGTTAGCACCATTCGACCCCTGACGGCAACCGTGCGCAACGCGGCTGCTCCACATCCCATCAAAGTTCCCCTCTGGAAGTTAGTTTAGGTTTTCTGTCTTCTAAGTGCATTGTTTCCAGAGCCCCCCCCCCCCATCTGTCCGCCTACGATTTCTGTGCATAGAGAGACTTCGCAATGCTTCTAGCATAAGAGGTATTGCAGGTTTCGGGGCTTAATTAACCCAACTATGACAATGTATTTACGTCATATAAAAATCTCACTTTGACATCAAACTCAGATATCACAATGACTTCATGGTCACATCACAAATTCTGGTGGTCCCGTCACAAATTCTATATTTGTGACGCTATCAGACGTCAACATATAATGCCGTTGTACCTTGAAGATTGGCGGCGTCCTTCGTGTTGACACCGACGAATCCTTCTCGTGTTTA
This sequence comes from Rhipicephalus annulatus, assembly GCA_013436015.1. Classification (NCBI taxonomy): domain Eukaryota; kingdom Metazoa; phylum Arthropoda; class Arachnida; order Ixodida; family Ixodidae; genus Rhipicephalus; species Rhipicephalus annulatus. The sequence goes on along the minus strand of WOVY01000882.1, from coordinate 36,894 downwards.
ATGAAGCATTTCGGACTTCTCGGCTTTGTACCTGAAATTGACCGCATTTTCCTACAAAAAGCCTTTCCATGCAACGAAGCAGTAGATGGAGAGGCAAAAAGATAGCAGTGAAAAAAAAGCGCAAGGCCTGCGTGCAATGCCCAGTCACAGAAAAAGCTAGAAAAGTGGCCTTTCAGAGCCTTTTCTAAACATTCATTGGGTAACTGCTGCAAGCACTCTAGCTTGATGCTCAAAACAGCACTATTATAAAAATTTTGGGTAGTAGGCCGGCATTTCGTTATGTTATTTTTGATCATTCTTTTGAGAAGTGTGGTATTCGTTAAACACTTGCAAGGAATCTTGTGCCAATTTTTCATGCAGTGGCTGACGAGGATGAGAAATTATGTCTGAAGTGAGTATGTGCCACAGTTAATTCGCAGCTCAAATGAACATGAGAGGGCGCTGCGGAGTTGCTATGGAATTGCAGCAAAGTTCAGTTCGGACTGGCACGGTGGGTGAACATGTTTTTAGCACTCCCGATTGGCTGCACAGATAAGTGGTTTGGCATGTTTGAGCTTGCTTTTTTAATTAATAAGTCAGCATCGAGAACCTTTGGAGCACTTATTACATTGTAAGGCTTTTTCGGGGGTCAGTCACCAGGTGTTTACTAGTTTGTGCGTGTGTGTTTGTTTGTTTGCGTTTGCTTTCTCTTGTCAACCCGAGGGAGAGGCGCACGTACGCCGAACACGCAAATTTTTGTAGTAGAGCTTGAAGTTTCTTTTTTCGTAGGGCAAGGTTTGTCGGACGCCGTGTTTTGTAATTATCAAGTGGGACAATTTATAAGAACAATTTGTGTCGGAAAGACATGAATAAAAAATATATAAAATGCAGCGTGGATTTCAAAATAGACCCAAGTGCAGACGCGAGTAGAGAGAAAGCTGACGCCAAATGTAGGCAATGTGAGGTCGAGGAAAAAAAAGAAGAAAATGATAGTTGCCCAAAGTGAACTGCTGATGAGAATCACCGAGCTGGAGACTGCGTTAGCGACAGAGCAAGAGAAAACGATGGCTATGAGAGAAAATCTCAAGTCTACCGAGGAGGCACTAGCGAAGGTGAACAAAGGAGTGGCCGACGGAGAGAATGGTAGGGCACCGGCAACCAGAATGGCGGAGAAGAAAGAGCAAGCAAGTTCGGAAAAAACAGGTTCAGGCGGTTCAATGTTCGCAAGATCGAGCTTCAGCGAATTAGTGGAGAGGACAACGCAGCTGGCGTAACAGGCCCAAGAAACTCCTGGTGTAGGACGCTCCAGATGAAAAGTCACAGCACGTGATAATCGCTGGGAACTCGAATGTAAATTGATGCGCAGAAGCAGTCAAAAAAAGGATAAGAGGTGACAAGAGACTTGCATTAGGAACGTTTCCGAAACGCAAGCTGAAAGCAGTCATGAGGCAAACGAGCGCAAAATTCAAAACTACAGCTGATGAACGAAACCTCGTGATAATTGCTGGTGGTTTAAACGACGCACATACGGCAGGACTAGCGACTACACTGGAAAAAGGGGTCGATGACATGCGTGCCATTTTTCCTCAGGTACAGGTAGTGATATGCACGATACCGGAGGTACCGGTGCATGACAGAAGCTTGCAATAATCGGTTGTCAACGCAAACCAAGAGATATGGCGGATGAGTCGAGAGAAAGGCTTTGAACCGGTGGAAATAAAAAGAGAGTGCATAGGTGGGGTAGTTTTCAACGAGACAGAATTCTCTTTGATGGGAGGCTAAGTCAAGAGGTGGGTTGGCAACTTGAAGGACGCGCAGTAGGTGTTCTGGGGGGCACGCGGGTCCTTCGGGGTGAAGGGTAGCTAATAATGAGGAAAACAACCAGGGGGACTCTTTGACAGGTGGTATAGAAAGACACGATTCTAAAGTGGCACCAATATCTAAGACACGTGGGGTCCAGGGCAGAAATCTACGTGGACACGAGGGCCGAGCCGCTTCATACGTAAGGAATATTAACATGCGGGGTGGCAGAAATTGGCTGAAGTGGGAAGAGATATAAGAATAGCTAAGGGAGGAGAGGCCGACAGTATATGGTTTTGTAGAAACACATCTTAGCGACATAGAACAACCTTCTAACAATCCGGACTGCGCGTGGAAATGTTCTAATAGAACAGAAGGCAGCAGAAAGGGGGGTGATATTTGGACATTCATTCATAAAAGTACGGACTGGCAGTAGTGCAAGGAACATTTATGCCTAAAAGGGAAAGTGTCAGGGCAAATGATGCACCTAGGTTTTGTATACTTATGGACACATTCTAAAAAAAGAGCGAGTAAAAAGGGCGTATTTTTGTCCCACAACAATAATCGTCATGTATATTGCGTTCCATCCTTGCGCTATCGCCCCGCGCCCGGTACCTTCCTGTCACGATCAACATGCCCATTATCAGGGTTACATTGCATTCTCGATAGTAAAGTGGCCAGCGCCGAGTTTTCAAGAAAAGAAGCGCACGCAAGCCTGATGACGATTATTGTTGTGGGACAAAAAGACACCCTTTTCACTCGATATTTTTTTTAGAGTGTACTGGAAGCAATAGCCAGAGAGGAAAATAAACAAATGGTGCAGTGCATAGCAAATGACATTCAATACCTAGGAGAAGAGCGCGGGGTAAATATATTAGGAGATATGAATACGCACATAAAAGATATGGATAGATATACTGGCCCAACAGGCAGAATGCCAATGAATGCGTGAAAGGCATAGTTCAATGATTTGCATCATCACCGAGAAATGGGAAGGCCAGATAATATGGGAGGTGGGAAGGCTACAGTCGACGATAGATTATGCAATGATGTCACATAGGATGTATGATCAGCTAAGGGTGATGAACATAGAAGAATATGGGTCCGTAAGATCAGGTAGTGGTCACAAATGTATCAAGCTGATCTTTGAAACAGAAGTGAGATTGGAAAGGCAGCATTACGAGCAACCACACGGTGATATTTATTCAGAAGGGCAAATAGTAGTAGCAACTAAAGAGGTTGAGAAATTAATCCCCGAGGATACAAAAACAAAGTGGCGTACAGATATATAACTCGATTATTTGAGTTATAGCTTGCTGATGCACGAGTCAAATCAACCATTCAAAGCAGACAAAAATCTAAGAGCTGGTGGAATAAGGAAGTTAAGGGAGCCATAGTAAGACGTCAGAAAGCCTCCAGGGAACTCAGGTATGCTGAAAAGAGGGATGAATCGGAAGATAATGTTAAAAGAATATGGCATTATTTTTGAGCTGCAGAAGCTAAGCGTCCGATTTGATCAGTGAAAAGATTAGAAGAAAGAGGGCCAAGTGAAGGGCGGAAGTAAACAAAAAGAATAGAGAGGCAGCTGCGAAGTTTTTGAACCATCCTGATTCTCTGAGTAATAAGACAAGCATGAAACAGAGGTTTATAGCTACATTTTAGAAGGTCAGACTAGAAGGAGATGAGGCAATGGAATATATGAAAATACTGATGACAGAAAGATTTGAACACCAAGAAAGCACTGCATGCACCGTGCCAGATGAGGACGGACTAATTAGCTCAGTGGCTCCACTGGGACGAGAGTGGGAAAGGGTAGAGAAAGAGTTCCTAATAGCACATCAACAGGCCCTGACGGCATCCCAATTATAATACTAAAGAAACTAGGACAAAACTGTAAGCAAACATTGAGAGAGGCAGCGAGCAAAGCAATAATAATAAGCTCCCAATGAGTCGAAACTAAGCAGGATGAAGATGATCTATAAAGGAAATGGGAAGAAAGCCGATATAAACAACTACTGCCTAAAACAATAAAATCAGTAGTTTACAGGCTGGTGATGCAGATAGTAAAAGAGAGACTACAGACATGGGTGGAAAGTGAGGGGCTGCCCGGAGAACTACAAAATGGGTTCCGTAAACGAAGGAGGTTGGAGGACAATTTGTTTTTATTGATGCAGTGTATTGAAATATCGCAAAAAGAACTCATGCCCCTATGACTGGCATTTCTAAATATCAAGGGAACTTACGATAGTGTGATTCAAGGAGATTTGAGGGGAATACTGGACACACTAGATGCGGAAGATGAAATAACTAATCTTCTAAAGGATATATAAAGAAGTAGGAAGGTAGTTATCAAATGAGAAGAACAGGCATCTGAACCTACATATATATATATATATATATATATATATATATATATATATATATATAGAACGCGGCTTTCGACAGAGATATCTCTTGTCACTTTTGTTATTTATGTCAATCTCCGGGCACTAGAAGTGAAATTAGAGAGGAGTTGACTCGGATTCAGCCTCTCGTTTGCCAAGCAAGCAAAACACATTTTACAGTCAATATCAGCATTGATGCATGCAGATGAGACAGTATTACTAGCCGACAACAAGGAAGATCTACAGGAATTAAGACATCTGTGGTAATGAGGGAGATAAGTTAAATTCGAAGTTCATCAGGGAAAAATTGGTAATCATGATTTTTAATGATAACAGAGGCAGTGAGCATAAGAAACAGAAAGCCATGCTAGAAACAATGGACAAATACAAATACTTGGGCGTAAGGATAAATAATGTGGCTGAGTATCTAAGGGAGCACGAAAGATACGTAATGACTAAGGGCACCTGGAATGCAGCTGTAATGAAAAATAGAGCACTGTGGAACTACAGTAGGTATGACGTTGTGAGAGGGATTTGGAAAGGTGTCATGGTACCGGGTTTGACGTTCCGCAATACGATCTTTTGCATTCCAAGCAAGATTGGAAATTAAGCAACGTGACATAGGTAAACCTGCTTTGGCAGCACACGGGAATACTCCAAATCAGGGGGTAAAGAGAGATATTAGGATGAACATCATTTGAGTGCAAGGAAGCTAGCAACAAAATAGAATTTGAAGAGCGATTGAAAAAAATGGGAGAGGAGCGTTGGGCTAGGAAAGTTTTCAGTTACTTGTACAAAAAGAATGTCGATACTAAATAGAGGAAACGAGTTCAGAAATTGTCAAGCAAGTATTTATACCAAGCAAAAAGGAAACATCGGCTAAGGAAAAGGTGAAGGAAACAGAGCGCACATGTGGAAGATGGGAATGCTTACGAAAGCACTAATGGAAACCTACCGAACTTTTAAGCGGGAAATTGCAAGGGAAATGATCTACGATCATTATCGGGGAAATTTGCTACTCTTCGAGGCTAGAACGGGAGTATTGCGGACCAAGACGCACCTAGTGAAATACAAAGACACAGGCACGGTATGTATTGCGGGTAGGGAGGAGGAGGAAACAGCTGAACATTTGATAATGTTCGGTAATAGGTTCCACCCTACAGTTCAAGATAATGGCGCCGAATTTTTTAAGGCATTAGGGCTTAGGAACAGTAAAGACGAAATATACTTTAAACGGGTAGAAATAACCAGGAGGAAGCTTACTGATTGGTGCCTACAATAGAGGCGCGAGTGAAATTCAATCCATAAACACACAGCGGTAGCCCTAACTTTACGGCTAGGTGGCGTGAGCCACCGCCCGATCTAAAGGGTACAGCAGGATTCATCCATTCATTCATCTATCCATGTAAAGCCCCTAAATCATCGTAAAGTATTGACGTGCCTGGTTATTTACGCACCTCCCCTTTTTTCCCCACCTCCGACCTCTCCGAGGCCAGCGCTTCGCCGGTATCGGCCAGATGCCGTCACGTGGGATCACTCTGGACTTCGTTTGTTAACAATCGCTCGCGACTGCCATCTTTGCTCTAAAAGCGCAGACTTCTTGGGGCACAGTGCATCTGTTTTGACGGATACAAAGTTGTCCATCCGTGCATGCTGTGCTGTGAAACAGTTTTCACCCAAAAATGACGTCGCTGTTCGTTGCCGTGAGTAGTTGTTGCGCCTTGTGTACAAGTCCCAGTTAATTGTACAGGACGTCACGATCTCTATCACTGAGGTTTCATTAACGCTTCTGTAGGGACTGTTTTTTTCCACGATACATCCTTACATGTTCTGCTTGTCGTTATGCGCCAACTGTTTTGAGTTCGCGGCACTGGTTTGTGCGCTTAGAATGTACGCCGAACGACGCTCGAAATTGGGACTATAGAACATCAGAGGTTTTGCGTTGCTGTGCTTAATAAACAAAACTGAACTGCAGCAACTCATATTAAGGCTAGTACTTTCCGTTGGATTTTGTTGCTGCTTGTATATTTAAGGGTAATTTGCTCTCTGTGGCTCTTTTACGTTGACCGATCAGCCAGGGGACCCGCGATGCAAGGACAAACAGAAATAATGCCAGTCGAGTCATTGGGTGCGCGCATCGTTTAGGAACCTCACACATATGTGTCGCTTCGCGTGATAGTTTACTTGCTATTTCGCGTGAAGGTTTAAACTGGTGAGTGGAGCTCTCGCGAAGTAATCGCGTATGGTTGCACGCTAGATCATTCGTACGCTAGCTCATTCTTTAGGCGATATATTTCGTATTTGAGATATGCTCACAAGGTGCACTTCCGAAATATGATCTGTGTGTCTAATCACTTCACGAAACAACCACAACTGTTGGAAGGCATCAACTGTGCGCCTTCTGACAGATCATTATGCTTTTAGATGCCTCAGCAAGGGCTAAAATTTGCCGTCGGCAACAATCGCCGTCCCACGTCGACAGCATTAACGCGAGTTGTTGCTTTCATTTAATGACATTCACTGTGTATGCTCTCTGCACATATCGTGTACCATATGCACGGTGAAGCGTGCACCGCCTATGCGTTAAACAAGGAAAGACAGTCGCACTGTCCCTTCGGGCGCTATCGCGCCAGCCAACAGAAAGGTTAGCCATAGCAGCCGCACATGATTGTTTGAGCGATATTATTTATTGTAAAGCTTATTCGGAGACGCGCTAAACAATGGGTCAAGAAAACACGGGTGTTCTCACTAACAATCACATTTTTACGTTCAAGAACATACTAAAGGGTGATGCACACAGAGTTAACACTTGGTCGATGCCGAGTGACTCGATCAAGGCCTGATCACAAGTATGCGTTGCGCGTGGCAATAAAAAGAGCTTATATGGGCTAACGCTGCACTCCTTTAGATGATTTTACGATGAGTTAGTCGACTGGCTCGAATGCTTTCAGCGCGTGGCCTGCCGAGCAAGTGCTCTCTTCGCAGAAAGGCACCTGTATGCAGGAGAAATGCAGGTGGCGCCACGTTCAAAATACCAGTGCGATGGAGAGGAGACCGAGAAAAAACGCAAGCTGAGGAGAAGAGTATCGCTACTTTACGAAGTTCTAGGGGTTTTAGCAGCATGGCGGATTCATGGAGGTCACCACGTCCGCTATTGCTTGCAAAAGTATTGAGTTTTCTGCAGTGTGATTGTAGTTTTCGCTGCTATCAAGAAGGGGAGTGGGTTGTTGACGCGGAGCACCTTATTTCAGTGAGAACCAGTGGTCCCGCAAACTCGAGCGGCGTTCTTGAGGTAGTCGCGTTAGATTTGTATAGCACATAGGGCAGCACGTCTTCGTGAAAGTTGTTTACATACTTCGGATGCCGCAGTGACAGAAGTCACTGGATACAGTGGTCATTTAATAGGTTCCAGTTAACATTTTAACACCGACGCCTCACCTGAAAAGAATAAATCTACTTGCCATTCGTTTTTTTTTTCTTCACGCGCGGCACCATCCTACCATGCTCTTGCCGCATACGACTGGCGCTTGGACTGTTTCGACCTTCGTACGCAGCTTCCCAATACTGCCGCTAGGTGCCGCATAAATTGCTCGAGTTGCGAATAGCTGAACAAAAACAAGCTTTTTAATGGGTCGGATCATTGGATGGCTCACTCTTTACGATATTCGCATGGTGCGACAACTGCTTGTTCTTTCGCTGTTATAAAACGCTTTGTAAATCGTATTAACGCGATTGCTTTCCTGACATCAAGCCTGCCTAAGGTATCTTTGCCAACAAGTGCCAAGCACCGGCGTGGATGAGCCGTTTTCTGCAGTTCAACATACTTGGCCATACATTCACGGAAATACATTCGCGCAGGCCGTGCATTCTGATCACGATAGAAACTCGCCATACGGGCGGGTTTCTATCTATTTCTAGAAAACTCAGGAGGTTTTACCTGTGTGGTTGTCGAGGGTGGAACCCTTGGCAGCACTTAGGGAATTTTAAATTTGTGTCGGACTGTTACTGCTTGTTTTTGTTATGTTTGTGGTTTGATGTATGCGCCTATAAACAGACAATAAAGCGGAAAAAAAGGCGTGGCTGAGCCGTAGAATACTGGGCTGGAACTGCAACAGACCCGGGTTCGAGCCCCTCAGTGTCATGGGTACTAGTTTTTTTTTCTAATTTCATGCGGTGTGGTTACGGATATCGGCGGCTGACAGCCACGGCGCCCGCATGACCCAAGCTATGATCACATAACAGCTTTCGCTGTAAGAAATGCTAGCACATGGTTGTTTGACATAATATTTGTAGTCTGTCAGGGCATGTGCATTAAGACATTTCCACAATTTTTAAAGAAAATTGTTATTTACGGAATTCTTTAGAAAGGTAATCTTCGGATATGTCGCAAGGATTGCTAACAATTTTCGGTGGTCTTTGAAGGGCGACAAAACATTTCCCTACGTCTTAGAAATATATCTTTACCATCCTACTACCTTAGGCTGGTCGAAAAATTCTGAACATGCCCCGCACGTAGGATAACTACCCAACGGTTGAGAACCATTGTCTGTCTATATGCTAAAAACCTTGAAGTTATCATGAAAAACTTTATGCCGATTCCATACAAATTAAAAAAAACTGCGTTCCGGGCATTGCCTCTAAGAATAAAATCAGAAATCAATCGAAGAAAACGGAAACACAGAGAATAGAGAATAAAAGAAAGAACGAAAGACAGAAAAGACAGAGTATGATTATCAATGTGCTGATTCTATTGCTGTAGAAATGAGCATGTCGTTATTGCCGTTTTTTTTCCTTAGTCGGCATGCATTCCTTCACTATTGTATCCTCCCTCCTGCTTGAAGCCTACTACGGCTAGCAGTATTCCACAAATAAATAAAATAAATAAACAAATGAACAGAAAGCACTCCACGTGACACGCTGACGCCAATCATTGCTTGCCCCCCCCCCTCCCCAATTGGAAATAGGCTGCTAACTGTTTTGGCCATCGCCACTAGACGTCCAGTTGAACAGCTTATATAACAGTTACAGAATATAGGAACTATCCCATGTAAGATTGTTTTAGCTGCATTTCGCGATAACCCGACTTTCTATGCGTGTGCGCCACCAGTGCACACACCTTCAGCACTTCAAACTGTGCAGGAGCTTGTGTGTTCTGCTAATGACAAACTTCAATGAAACTTATTTCTCGAACTGCAACAGCACGCTGGAAAGAAAGATTAGTCCACCTTTCTTTACTACACGCGCGCTTCTAAATGAACAATGTACCTCGTTCAGATTTGTTGGTGAATTCTGCCTATTAAGAGTGTTCTCCAGTGATTGTTCCTCTCCGGCTGATATTCGTCCGACCACCCTCCATCCCTAATAGAGTAAACATTTTCCAAGATTACGCTACGGCTCACTCGTACAAACCAAAAACTCTTGAGCTCAAACTCGTGATGAGCTTTACGGAAGAAATGCATGCCGCTGTGGACGCTCCTAAGAGGTCGTGGGAATCACTGCCGCATCGTGTGACGCCCCGCGATAGTGATACGTGGCCTATCTTTCACAGACTGTTTGCTGTCAGCGGTTGTGCAGCCACGTGCACTTGGATTTCTTCAAGGTCTGATGATAGCTAACATCCCATTGCATTCAGGACGTACTTGGAAACACACGCAGGCCTGCAAAGCATCGCCTCATCTTGCCCACATAGGAAGCACTACCTTGAGGTAATTCACATCACGTGAACAAAGTCCCGAAAAGAATTAATGTGGCAACTGCGGTGACTCGAGTCACGCTGCAGTTTGTGTTCATTGGCAGGGATGTTTCTAGTAATACGGTAGGCATATTGATTCTTATAGACACACTAGAGGCACCTATGGCGCAATTATATATGGGAGCTGCAACGCATAAAGCTCCAGCAAACATGGGAATGATAAATTTGCCTAATCTTCGTACTTATGGCTCCGTTTTGCTTCGCGTGGCTGCGACGTGTTTTGTCACGAAACAAGAATCAGCAAAATTTTCTGCAGTTGTACTTCACCATCTTTACATGTTAGGCGCACCATTTCGAATTAGGTCGTGAATGAAAACTGCGTGTTCTGTTATTCAAAGCAAAACCAAAATACTGCAGTAAACGAAGCTACAAGTGCATTCGAAGTGCGCAAGCACGAAAACTACGCAGCTGCGTGTACTACCCATAACTGTCATGGTCGCTGAGCAATTTAAGCGCCAAAGTACCCTTTAGTTAACTTTATGACAGTCTGGGAGTACAGAAACTTCCTGTGTGTTTGAGTTTAGCTCTTGGGTCCCATCGTCCTGATTGATTATCAATATTATTATATTAAGACCGAGGAGGGCATTCGTTTGCTCTTGCCGGTAGATATGCGCGCATTTATCATACACGCTAAGTCATGAGCATGGTGAAATTGAATAGCCTGACATGAAACCACGACCGCACTCAATCGACACAAGGGCCGCACAGCTTTGAACAGGTAAGCTAGAAGCAGCTACAGATAGATGAAGCTCGGGTAGATAGATAAGTTTTTTATTTCATTTTTGACTAACCCTCACTCCACCGAAAGCACTTAGTTTGCAGGTTTATTTTCGTGAAGCTTTCATCGTTAATGTGTTAGCTCGCGCACATGTGAAATTTGTCGCTATCAGTCATTAGGCCTTGCGATGCGAGAGCATACATCAGACGTGTTCTTGCAATGTATCGTATGTTTGGAGGACCACCTGCTGTTAGAAACAATGGACAGATGTTTTGCTGTTTGGCTCGATGCGTGATTTGTTCTCGGCACAGTGCTCGTTTAAAGTACCTCTATGAAGAGACAGGGGTAACAGTTCGCGTGAACTCATCGGCTTTTTCAAATCCCAGAAGCATTGTAAGTAGAAAGCCGCGTTTCGTATGCGTAATTTGGCTTCATGTCTCTGTACAACCCATAAAAGATGGTTCATTACTGCCTATCTTAGCGGGTCATTATGACACATATGATGTATCTTACAATAATCACGCATCTCTCACATTATCTGTGTTTTTAACATAAACAATCCAGCTCAGTCGAAGTAAAATGTTTTCGCCACTTCTGAATACCAGCTAATTCTGTAATAGAAATTAAGTCGTCACAATGCAAGGATACCCGCATTTCTAGTTTTAACTGCGGAGTCGTTACAGCTGGCCGTGGGTACGTCATGTTTTAACAGAAGTTTTCATTATCGTAAACCGGCTCCTACTTTGTTGTTGTTTCTGATATGGCTTATACTAAGAGATTCGAGAGAGAGAGAGAGAGAAAACATTTATTGAAAGAAGCTTGTGAGTGAAGGTGGGAGGGTCCCTTATTCCAGGAACCCTCTGGCTTGGACAGCCCGCCGAGCTCGAGCGACGAGTTGACGCTGCTCGACCAGGTCCGGCTGGGAGATCGCAGCCTCCCACGCTTCACTGAGGAGGTCTTGGTCCGCATCTGGTGCTGCTGCTCGTAGTCTTGGGACGCTTACTTTGCACTGCAGTAGGAGGTGCGCCAGAGTGTCTGCCACATTGCAGTGAGGGCAGATGTAGCTGTGCAACGTTGGCCTCATATGGTGCAATAGTACGCCGTGTGTGAACGTGTTGCTTTGAAGACGCCTATAGTCAGTCCCTTCGTCTCTTGTGAGTTTTGGATGTGGCGGGGGGTATAACCTGCGTTCTAGCCGATAATGTTGCAATAATGCATGGTACGTTAGTGGTATGGCTTCTCTTGTCTCTGATTCTGTTGTTGAGTGGGAGGTGCCTCGGATCTTGTATGGGAATGCCCGGTTGACGCATTCGCGGGCTGCGGTGTGTGCCGCTTCATTTCTCTCGAGACCTTCATGACCCGGAATCCACACGATGCATGTGTAGGGAGGAGGAGTGTCCATGCGCTTTAGTAGCCTAATCGCCACCGTGGAGACCCTGCCTTTCAGGTAGTTCCGTGCCGCTGTTTGTGAGTCGGTAAAGACCACGATGGGATCCTCACTCGTCTGGGTGGCGAGTGCTATAGCAGCCTCTTCAGCTGTTTCCGCACGTTTGGCGAGGATAGTCGCTGATGCCAGTACCGCGCCCTTGCAATCTACGACGGTAATCGCGAAGGCATTACGTCTCGGATATTTGGCTGCGTCCACGTATCGCGCCTGCGGGTCATTGCCATGTTTTTTCCGGATCATGTTAACCCTGGCGAGCCGCCTTTCTCGGTGATGTTGAGGATGCATGTTCCGAGGGATCTGCTGAATTTCAAGGCTTTCTCGCAGCTGTGACGGTATTTTGCCTTTGCGTTCTTCGTTGGGTTCTAGAGTGGTCTGGTATCCTGTGCGTCGAAGCACGGCTTGCCCTGTGAGTGACAGCTGGAAGTCTCTCGACCTGGTTGATGAGGTGTGCTTCGGTGAGTTCTTCCCACGTATTATGAACTCCCATGCGAAGCAGTCGGTCAGTGGAGGCGGCTGGCGGCAGTCCTAGGGCAAGCTTTGTAGCCTTTCGTATCAGCAGATTAAGTTTTTGTTTCTCCGCTGTCTTCAGGTTGAGGTAGGGAGTTCCGTACGTTATGCGGCTGTAAAGGAGAGCCTGTACCATTTTTAGGGTGTCGTGCTCTTTGAAGCCACTGCAGCGATTTGCCACCCTTCGGATTAGGTGGGTGAGCTGTGTCACAGTGTTCTGCAGCCGGGGTAGGGCAGCGGAGCCAGACCCATCTTTATGTATGTGTAGTCCAAGCACTCGAAGCGTGTAACTTGTGGTATTTGGACTCCCTGTAGAAAGACTTGTGGGTCAGGAGTGTCGTAGCTTGGTGGTCTACCCCGGGTGCGTGCCGCAAGTACTAACAGTTCCAACTTTTCCGGAGCACAATGGAGGCCGCAGGTCTTGAGATATCCTTCAGTGATGTTAATCGCCTCTTGAAGTCGGTCCTCCTGTTCACCCGTGCTTGAACCTCTTGTCCACATAGTGATATCATCGGCGTATAACGCGTGATGTATCCCAGGGACAGCGTCCAAGAGACGTGGGAGCTTAAGTAGGGCCAAGTTGAAAAGCACTGGTGATATCACTGAGCCCTGCGGCGTGCCTTTGTTAGGGAGTTGAAAAAGCACGCTCCTGATATTGGCAATCCCTACAGTGGCAGTGCGGTTGGTGAGGAAAGCCAGCATATAGGCGTATGTCTTGGCACCGCAGCCGACATCTTCCAGGCTACGCAGAATGGCTTCGTGGCTCACATTGTCAAATGCGTCCTTTACGTCCAAAGCTAGAACAGATGACTTACTGTGCTTGCTCAAGCGGAGAAGAATATCTTCCTTTATCTGCAAGAGGACGTCTTGTGTGCTGAGCATTTGGCGGAAGCCGAACATGGTGTTCGGATAGTGACCATTGTCTTCGAGATGTGTGGTGAGCCACTCGTTTACCATGTGCTCAAAGAGTTTCCCAGCACAAGATGTAAGGGAAATGGGACGAAGATTCGCAATCAAAATTGGCTTGTTTGGCTTGGGTACCATGGTCACCTCTGAGTGCTTCCAGGCTTGTGGTAGCTCGCCCTTCCTCCAGCAGTCGTTATAGTGCCGAAGGAGCAGCCGTCAACGCCCGGGGCGGTAGCTGTCGTAGGTGCTTATTGGTCACTCCGTCTTTTCCCGGGCTTGTGTTGCGCGTAAGCTTAGCAAGGGCCGCGTGTAGCTCTGCCAGCGTGAAAGGCTGGTCTAGTGCTTCGTTCGGTGCTCCTTGGTACTCCCTGGGCGTCGAATTGTTGATGGAGGTAGCTTGCTGGTTAACCGAGCCACAAAGTTTTGCTTGAAGTTCTTGGAGTAACTGGTGCTCTGTGCCCGCATAGTAGTGTATGAGCCGCTTAATTGTATTTCTTTGGTTAGTTTTGGTGTGGGTGTCGTCAATCAGGGCTCGAAGAACGCGCCAAGTCTTCTTTGTGCTCAATGTCCCTTGAAGTTTGTCGCAGAAGGACCGCCAGTTCTGGCTCGCAAGGTTTTCGGCGTACTCCTGTGCCTGTCTAGTGAGTACGGCGATGCGGCGCTTCAGCTTGCGGTTGAGCTTTTGCCGTTGCCATCGTTTAATAAGCGATCTTCGAGCTTCCCATAGGTGAAGGAGATGATTATCGACTGCCGGATTGTCCTCGTTTAAGCGTATTGTTTTGGTATGTCCGTCAGCAACACTTACAATACTGTTTAACCAGGCTTCAATGTCTTCGATAGTCGAATCATCATCAAGCTCATTCCTGTAGGCGGTCCAGTCCGTGAGCCGAGCTTTTCCTGTCTTGAGCGAGCGGTGAGCCTGTTCGACGTCTATTTGAATTATGTGATAGTCACTCCCTAGAGTGTCTGGTAGCCTTGTGCACGTTGCGTTGTGCACGTCTCTAGTGAACGTGAGATCAGGATTAGTATCCCTCGAGACGCTGTTGCCAACTCGGGTTGGATGGAGCAAGTCATTCCACAGCGTCAGACCGTGTTGCTGCGCAGCGTCGTGAACACGCGCCCCCTTCTTGGTGGTGCTGTGATAGCCCCAGGCCGCGTGTGGAGCATTGAAGTCCCCAACCATGACGAGTCGGTTGCCGTTAACCATTTGACGGAGCTCGTGGACGAAGTGGTCGTATTGGTGTAACTGCTCCCGCGGAGGACTGTAAATGTTGGCCAGGTATAAGCTTTGTTGAGTCTTCCGAGTGGGGATTATCTCCACGATGGTGTGTTCGATGCCAATGTCTTCAATTTCATGAGCCTGTGCGGTTAGAGTCTTCTTGACTAGAATTGCGGTGCAGGGTGTGCATGTGAGAGTGCTGTAGCCAGGGAGCTTGATTTTTTCTGTGTGGGTTTTCTGCAACGCGATCATATCTGGATTATTTGTTTTAACATATTCTTGCAAGTTTGCAGAACGAGGTCTGTAGGATCTGCAATTCCAGTGCCAAATTCGAAGAGTGGGGAGTGGCTCAGACTGTCTATGTGTGGGAGCTGCCATTCTGGCAGTTGATTCCCGCCTGGTGCCGGTCGTTTGGTGCTGTAGATCGAATTTCCGCTGCAGCTTCATCACCTAAAGTTTTTCGCTCTTTCCGCTTGATCCCTGATTGCTCTACCAGCTGCTCATGGGTAACGAAATTTTTGTATGCATATGTTATGAAGTTATGCTGTTGTGCCATGAAGCCATCAAGCTTGGCGTCGAGCGTGCTTACAGTACGGGTCAGTGGGTCTACCTTTTCCATAATTTTAGTAACCACTTTCTCTATGGTTGTGTCTATGGATGCGAGGAGTTTCGCAGTGAGGGCTTTCTCGAAAGCTTCAAGGCGTCGTTCGACGAGGTCGAGCATCTTCGCTTCATGTGCTTGCAGCCTTTCTTCTACCCGCTTCATTATTCTGGCTTCCGTCTGTTTTAGTATGCTGTCGTCAAGTTCTAGTGTGCTACACTCGGCTGGTGGGCGTTGTTGTATACTCCGTTGTAGATCTTGGACTTTATTTTCTAGAGCCCGGATGGTGGCTGTCTGAGCAGGCGAGATGGTCGAGGCACTTGTAGTATTTAGAGAACTGGGCCCGTCACTACCGGTCACCGTGGCGGCGTAACTGATTCCCCTAACGGAGCGAGACCGTGATGGCGTGCGGGATCCAGAGCGACCTTTTTTCTTAGAGCGAGGGCGACTTCGGTCAAATTTTGGGGGAAAAGAGGGGGCTCGTGAAATTTCTGGTATATTAACTGACCCGGGTAAATCATTGGTGCAAGCACTCCAGTGATTCTCACGGGCGCGGGCGTTATCGAGCTGGTGGCGTCTTACTTGATAAGAAGGGGGATTGCTGCGGAGTTTCTTCTTGCATTCCTTTCTAGCAGTCTCATGGTCTTCTCCGCAGATCTTGCACATCGGTTGGCAGTCATGTGGTTCTGTGTCCTTGTCGTGGCCGCATTTGTAGCAGAAGTTCGCTTTCGGCTGAGGGCAGATGTCTTGTCGGTGACCTAGGGCGCCACAGGTTCGGCAATATTGGATGGACTTCCGGTATGGCTTGCATTGGTAGTCTCCACTGAGGTACGTCACGTACAAAGGAACGTACTGCCCGTCGAAAGTGATAACTGCAGCTGTGGAAGACCCCAGCATGCGCGCGCCAAGGACGTGGTATCTTGGGTCTACGCGAAGTCCTGCAACAATCTCTGTGGGGCTTGTTCCTGGTTCGAGTCCGTAGATCACTCCGCGGCACACATCATCGGGGTGTCGAATGTGCGGATTCACTTGATATATTACTCCACTGAGCTGTATAGCATTTATAATTTGCAGTTTGGAAGCTCGTTCAGTACTTGCTGTGCTTGCGATGATCACATTCTCTACTTTTTGCACCTGCACTCGCACATGGTCATAGAAGTCCTGCTGGGCCAAGCCACTGGATCTTCCGATGGCATGTGTAACCTCGATGAGTGTTCGTTTTGAAAGATCTAGTCCTGGTTGCGGGCGGAATACAATTTTGAAGTCATCAGTAGGGAATGGCCGCATCCTAGGGCTGCGTTGACGCTGCGGTTGAGATTCGGCGTCTGGCTTCACAGGTTGCGTAGGTCGTTCTTCGGCTGACTTTTCTTCTTTGGCTGACCTGCCTTTACGGCCAGCTTGAAGCCACTCAATGTGGGCTTTGCCTGTCGTTTTGCCACTATTTTCATCAAACGTCCATTGTGATGCCGTTGTTGAGTTACCCTCCGTGTTGTCCAGTTGCATCGTACTCGGGTTTTCTTGACGTGGGTTAGACGTCTGCGTTTCCATGAGAGCTCTTTACCTCAGACGCTGCGTCTCTGTGTTGCGCGAACAGCGTGCTCGTGCACCTACGAGACACTGGCGTCCAGCTCGTTTCGCAGGCCCGTCGCCACAGCGGCGTTCGCGTGCAGCGCGTCCTCTGAATTCCTTGGCGCGTCCCAGCGAGCAGGCACAATATGTTTAGAGTTCAATATCTAGTAAAAAAGTACACTTACTGCGATTAGTCTGGTGTCAAACGATGCCTTGCAACGTGAGGAATCCCAGGTCACTAAACGCGAGCAGTGTCCAGGCAAGGTTGCACAGAAAATAGCAAAAAGAGCAAGAGCCCATGTGAGGTGCGACTATGCACCTCAGCCCCCCGGCGGCCTTTTTTCTTCAAGAGATTCGAAATTTTGTGAAATATCCATCACTCGAAAAAATTCTGTATACTGCACGTTTTTTTTTCGAAGTTACGGAAATCATGGAAAAAAAGAAATTTTCTACGCATAACCCAATATTTTTTCACATGATAATAGTTTATTGCCAAGTGTAAAAAGTAATAACTTTCGTTATGTAAATAACAGAAGTGCACCGCTTTCTCTTTTTTCACAAACGAATGCGGCATTTAACAGACTAAAGGCAGCCGGAAACATCACCGTGAACTCATTTAGCTCCTTCCGAATGGGTGCGGCTTGATAAAATTGTTACGGCAATTGTAACAAAGAACCCGGAAATGTCTGTTTCGTCAGCTTGGACTGTGGAAACATTGATCAAGATGGTGACAAATGAAGTTCAAGCTCATATTGAAGCCCCGCAAAGGTGGTCTAGTGGCTAAGGTACTCGGATACTGACCCGAAAGTCACGGGATCGAATATCAGCTGCAGCGGCGGCATTTTGGATGGAGGCGGTAACGCTGTAGGCCCGTGTGCTCAGATTTGGGTGCACATTACAGAAGCCCAGGTGACAGAACTTTCCGGAGCCCCTTTTTATGGCGTCTCTCGTAATCATCGGGTGGTTTGTAGTTGTTAAACCCCACATATCAGTCAATAAATCAAGCTCATATTGATAGTTAGTATCACTGGCTTCATCTGTAGCTTTCATCATGTTAAGATGTTGCAATGGGAAAGGCGTAGCTGCTGTTGCAGTGCTAACAGACATCGACTCCCCAATTCTCGCCACTGGTCTCCTCGACCTTGAAGTGGATCTACACGTCATGAATTAGCCCTACCATTGGAGAGCATTCTTTCACGCGGCTTTATAAGCGGGCTTCTTCCAGAGGTCGCCGAGGTGTACTAGAGGAAATCAAAACTGAACAATAACGGGTACTAAAACGCCAACCTATTCAGGCACGCAAGCAGAACTTTGCATGGCTTTGTATAATATTACTCCAATAGAAAGGCAATGGGAAAATTGAAGATTGCGATGAGCAATTCGTAAGCAGAGCGTTAGTGTTAGAGCTGACATTTCGACTAGTGGACTCTAATCTAATATAAAAAAGATGGAGGAGAAGGCAACTGGAAAAGTGGGCGAGAATAAAGGCTACCTTGGCGAGTTGGGCAAGTCAGAGAGAAGAAAGTACTCCATGAAAAAAAAGTGGCGTGAGGGGGGTTGTACATATGTCGCAGAATTATGGTTGTCGGAAGGAAGCCCCACTTAACATGAGCAAGTTTGCTTGTTTCAAGCTGCAGAGGAATGACCAAAATCGTATCGAATATGTCTCTAGTAAAAACCATAGGACGTTCACTTTTGCTTCTGTACAATCCTCAAAGGTGCTCGCGCTTGGTCGTAGCTCAACATGAAAGGGCTGTACAGGTCTGTGTCTTGCTGCTAATCCCGCTTATGCGCTCCATTCTTGGCTAAGGCAGTCGCATTCCGGCAAGTGAGAGAAATAAGAGCATGCTTGTGCTTCAATGCTGCAAACTGATTGCCGCATAATCAAGTCGTAATTTTAAGACGCAAAACACCATACTTACTTTGTTATGTTGAGTAGTTCATGGGCGATTCTCTTATTATATAGGAACGGGGCTTTCCCTTCCACTAGGGTATCTTTATCAGATTCATCCACGTATCTGCGGACAACGCCTCTGCTGGCTTGCCAAGCCCCGGGCTCACGTGTGCAGTGCCGGGTCTCGCAAGATATGCCGAATGTGGTCATCCACTGAAAAGCTACCACTGCACCTTTTGCACTGCTCAACTCACCGCATTCATTAGTTCCACGTTCTTGTTGCAAATATTTTTGGGCTTCATTTCACCGAAATACTTGATGTGGAGTTCTGTGCAAGTTATACGCGAGAATTCTCGATAATTGCTGTGAGCACTTGCCTTTGTGCAGCATCCTGGCAACTGTGCTGACGCGCTCATAAACACCGGGATAGTTAGCTGCCTCGTCAATTATTTTCCGTGCACTTTATTGCAGGTACGTGGACATGTCGCATGATATCCCTCGCCACCTCAGGAAGCAAAGATTTTTGATTACTTGGGCCATCTCGCTTAGTGCGCCATAAGAAGTGTTCATTTCGACTTCCTCACGCTTCTTTTGTAACCGTCTTCATCAGTGGTGCTGATGCAAACATTTGCATTTGTGACTTGGTGTATCGCAACATTTTTTCACGCAAATCAAAGGTATATGACCGTGTAATATCTACTAACTCTTCAGAAGTAACCTGTGATTATGATTCGAGTAAATGGACATACCTGAACATTTTAGAAATGATTGTGTGTGTGGCAGTAACACTTTGTATATTATCCGTATGAGTTATGTGACTGTTTATCACTCAGATTCAAGTAAAGTCTCCTGTGAGAGGAAGTGAAATTCTGTCAAATCACTCAGATTATTTTCAGATGCGGGCGTAACTTGCATGGTAAACGGCGTTGTATTTAGTTAACTGAAAGTGTCCTCATCTCACTTGGGATATTTTGCGCCCGCATGTCTTAGCCCCGGAGTCACTGCCTAGCTGTAATCACTTGGAATACTTCGGTAACACCCGTTTCTTGGTGTACGTGATGGAACTGACCAGCTTCTTGCTTTCCTACACCACCAGTTCCACAGCAACTCTTTCGTTCGGACAGTTGTGCGTTTATCTCAAAGCTTGGTTAAATTTCACAGCTTTCTACAGGTTGGATAACTTTCACCAGTGGTGAAACCTTCCGATTTGAGAAATTTGCGCAGCGAAATCGAAGAGTAATCACCGCCGCATCTCTAAAAAATGGGTACACGTACAGCAGGTGCAGATAAATGCGACAAGTAACGGTGGGGTAGGCGGCTGCTTGCCATTTTGCCACATCCCCGTGGCTACAGTGGTGCTAGTGTTCGTTCTGGGGTCCTATACTAGGCCGCTACTCTCGCGGTGTTCTCTTTGTTGAAATGTTCGATTATGTGTCCACTGATCAGCTAGAGCTGCCGAGCAGTGCGCCGCCTGTATCCGGTCTTTCTTAGGGAACGTCATTTTGACGCCACACAGACTCCGCAACTCTCGATACATATAAGAAAGATGGTATGTGTTTTACCACAGCGAATGCTGCCCCAGAGATCCGCTTTTACACGCACATCTCTGAGGCCGTGCACAAGCCCCAGAATCAGGTATAACAAACGCGGCAGCCCACCTGACGCCCCTGGTAGGCCGTTACACATTCTATGCGTCAGCTTTCAGACATTTCAACACGTTCATGCACACGTTCAGGCTTGTCAGGTTTCTTTAAAATTCTTGTTGATGTACATTTTATCTCCTTAGTCCCTTTTTACACTTGGAATGTGCTGGTGGATTCGGTGCGTCTACGTGGTAAAGAGCATCATGATTTCACAACTCGCTGTATTTTTGCGTAACTGAATGCACTCCGGACATGTATACAAATTGAAAACCGGGAGAATCGCGCCCTCATACTCTCATTGCCTCCGAGATGGCGGGCGCGTGGAGTCGCTTGACCACGACCTTGGAGACCGTGACACTATGCATAGGTAAGCAGTGCATAGCCGCCGAGCTTTGCGCCTGGGATACATATCTCAAACCCGCACAGTACCGTTGTTCAAAAAAAGAAACAAAGATGATTATCCTAATTTTGAGTGTGGTGGTGCGATGCCACCAATTTCTCACGGAGTGGGTGCCCTCCCAAGCGACTATAAACTTCGTTTTAAATGCAGAGCATTTCTTAGTTACGCGATGTCACGCTTCGGTGTCGGCGGCGGCAGCGCCGTGCTTATGCTCGGCTAGTCCCTCGCTTCGTGCGTAGTTTCATCTTCCTGGAACGCGGGTATGTGTATATAAGCGATGGAGCGCGTGTTCAGAATTCAGTCATGGCGTCTATACTTGGCTTTCTCTTGACTAGACGCTTGGTAGGACTCGAGTAGATGCAACGGAATCAGCAGTAACTTCAACCAGTAGTGGGGCACAACCCACCACAAGCGTCCCACCACTCGTTGAAGGCAACGCTTCCCCTTCATTCAATAAAAAAGGATAATAAAGACGAATTACCAATTAGGCCTTCTCCAACCATACCCCATTCCTCAATGATCACGCGTTAGCCCTACCCATCTCGACGAATTTATTCGAGTTCCCCGCGTGCATGGGAAGTCTCGGGCGGTCTTTTCTTTTTTTGCTGAGCACAAGACCAAAAGCACGCTTTTTCCTATTTTAACAGGAGGTGCTTTACGGCAGCAATTTTCTGCCTGCGACAGCAGCGGCAAATAATAAGGCTGTGGGGAGTAAAATAAGGCTGTGGTGAGTAAAGGTACACCCAGGCGCCTTCGCAGAACCTTATGGGGTTACCTTTCGACATGAGTACCGAGAAACAACCGAGTAGCAGGTCGGTGTATTTCTCTACCCATTAAGAAAAAAAACAAACTAATAGGGTTGTGGTCGCCACTGCTAATCGATTCCGGTATTTCCCACATTGAAAGCGTACGCTCTGTCCATGTAGCCACCGGTGCGGTGGCCACAAGAACATACACTGACGGCAACCAAACAGAGGCCTCGCTTCCTAAACAAATATTTTATTTTAATATGCTCGGTAATGTTGCAATACTAGCTGCTGGCTATTATACTTGCTCCTTAAATGTGTCTTGATCCATGAAACAGAAGTTCCACGTAACCTTCGACACGTATGGATATGCCTTTTAGTGTATGGATTACCACTATTCATGCCACAGTATTTATTGCTTGAATTGATCAAAGGTGCGCGTTGTTTCAATATACTCAGCTCAGGCCGCTACATTTATCCTGCAGCCGAGAAAGTGATAATAGCACGTGCCTTCACGTTTTCGCTATCAATGACTGGCCGGCACTTTCAGCAGTGCGCTTGCAGAACCACCCCGTTTACACGAAACCAATTTTTGTCAAGCTGTGTTGACACAGTTCTACAATAGGCTTACAAAACGTGAAAAGTAACCATCATCAAGGTAACAGTAACTAATTCACGGTAGTGATGTATTTGTGAGTTTTGCTTCTTCCTAAAGCTATCGGAGACGACCGACTTTGAAACACGTCTATGCTAGAAGTAAAAAACGTAATGTGTAATTCTGACATCGTGTCTTCTACTTGCGTCTGATAGACATGGTGGAGATATGGCCAAATACGCATGTTCATGTTTTCTTCCTATTTTTCAGATTCATCACGTCTTCAGCACTGGTCTAAAGGCGTCTTTTAAGGACAGAGAGCAACTGTCACGCAAACATGAAGGCAGCAATCGAGGACGGCATTGTGTACTCTCCCCACCCGAAAGTCGACATACCGGAGTGCTCCGTCTACAAAGCGCTGAAGGAATTCTTAAAAGCTTCACCTGAACGAGTAGCACTGGTGAGACACTTTAGTTACCTCATGCTCCCTTTATCTAGGGAGCATGAGGTAACCGTGATGTTTCTACCTTGCAAAATCTATGGAAAGTGTCGCAGTCTTCGTTGTACTCCTTTAATTTCTATCATGACAAGCTACAAAAATAGCACACAAGTAAAAAGAAAAATGTTCACAGAACAGCCAACAGGAATAATTCGAAATAAGACAAGAATTTCAAGATATTTCGCGGTAACAGTAAAATATGTACTATACTGAAAAAGAAGCCCTTTTCGAGCCTTATTACAATACCAGCGGAGAAGAAAAAAAAAACTTTTTTAGTGCTGACTGTCCGATCAGTCTGTTTTTAGTTAGTCCATCCAAATACGTTGACTTCATTTGTTTAGTACACGTAAAATTTTCTGCATGTCTCCATTTTCATGATAAGTCTAAGAATGCTCCTTCGAGAGAGAGAGAGAGAGAGAGAGATAAATAGAGCGGAAAGGCAGGGAGGTTAACCAAGCTTGGCTCGGTTGGCTACCCTACACTTGGGGTGGGGGAAAAGGGGAATAATAGAACGAAAAGAGACAGAAAAGAAGAGGAGTAAGAGAGAGAAGCATGAATAGTCAGCTCGAAACTACACAGCACGGCCTCGCACAGTTCTTTCACAAGCGGTCGTGAAGTTTGGTGTTCCTTAAAAAGTACAAGAGGGCTTTCGTGGCTTTGCGCGTATGGGAAGCCGTCGGCCAAGGTCCCAGGATCTTCTCTTCTGTAAGCGGCCGTGAATCCAGCTGACAGAGCTTGGCTTCCATAATACGTCGTTCGGTCTGGTATGCTGGGCAATGACATAGAATGTGCTCAAGCGTTTCCTCACAGGCGCAGATGTTGCATGCCGAAGTGCTCGCCATTCCAAGGAGACGAGAGTACGAATTCGTAAATGCCACGCCCAACCTCATGCGACACAGTAAAGTTTCAGCACATCGTGGGAACCCGGATGGCAAACGAAGTTGCAAGTTTGGGTCGATAGAATACAGGTGCGTGTTGGAGAAACCCTGCGTATTCCATTGTAGGAGAGATATACGACGAGCAAGTGATTGTAGTAGCCTTGCAGCGTCCGTTCTCAAGAGTGGTATGGGCGTGCGCTGGTCTTGGTCATGAGCCGATCGAGCAGCTTCATCTGCGCGGTCATTGCCAACGATTCCGCAATGACTCGGCAACCACTGAAATACAATATCGTGACCTTCTGCGAGCGCTTCGTGGTAGTCGTGCCTTATCTGATATACTGATTGTTCATGTAGCCCGTGCTGCAGAACAAACCGTAGTGACTGTAAGGCTGACCTGGAGTCACAAAAGATGGCCCATTGGTTAGGCTCCTGGTGAAGAATGTACTTTACTGCACCTTGAAGTGCTGCGAGCTCTGCTGCTGTCGACGTCGTGGTGTGAGTAAACTTGTACTGAAGCAACACATTTTCAGAAGGAACAACCACTGCTCCTGTGGAGCTGTTGGAATTAGTGGAGCCATCGGTGTAAACATGTATGCGGTCGAAGTACCTTTCGTCCAACAGACGCAAAGTCAGTTGCTTCAGGGCTAGCGTTGACATGCGTGCCTTCTTAAAGATTCCAGGAACTGATAAGCGCACGTCAGGTTGACGAAGACTCCATGGGGCAGTTGCTGGATGCATGGCAAGTTTGAAGCCAGGCGGTAGTATGTCCTGATGTTTTGTCACGATACCGCAATACGAAGAATGGGGCCTCCGAGCTGTCAAACACGTTAAATGATGTGACGGTAGCCGTGATAAATGCCGAATGTGCGCTCTCAGCGTCTCGACAATGATGTGCGTTGTTACCGGTTGTTCTTGTGCAATAACAATAGTTGACACTGTCGATGAGCATCTTGGAAGGCCAAGGCATGTCCGAAGTGCTTGGGCTTGTACGCTTTGCAGTGCACGGATGTTAGTCTTGCACGTGCTGGACAGGACCGGAAGGCTGTACCGGAGAGTTCCGAGAAAGAGGGCTGTATAAAGCTGCAACATGGAGTGCACGGATGGGCCCCATGATTTTCCGGCGACGAACTTGAATACATTCTCAATGCCAATAAGCTTTTTCTTCAGGTATGTGACATGCGGGCTCCAGGTTAGGTCCCGATCTACGATGACGCCTAAGAATCTATGAGTGCTCTTATATGGGATTGATCTGCCATCGATGCACAATGAGTAGAAAGACATCGGTTTGCGTGTAAACGCCACCGCTGCGCATTTTTCTGTGGCGATAGTCAAACCTTGCTGGCGAAGGTATGTCGATGTCATTGTTGCCGCTTTCTGTATTCTTGCGCGCACTTGAGGTCGTGTCACGCCGGACGCCCAAATGCAGATATCGTCAGCGTAGAGAGATACATAAACCGTCTGTGGCAGCATTTCAGTGAGCCCCACGAGAACCAGGTTGAACAGTGTAGGACTCAAAACACCGCCTTGTGGCACCCCACGACTTGTGAAATACTTGTTCGTAGACCCAGCTTCGGTTAAAACGAACATAGATCTCTTTGTGAGGTAGCTTCTTACCCATCGAAAGACACGACCTCCAAGTTCAGCTGCTTCAAGAGCATTGAGAACAGCCTCGTGGGTCACGTTGTCATAGGCACCCTTCACGTCTAAGAACAGAGCTACCGACAGCCGCTTCTGAGCTTTCTGATGCTGAACAGAGGTCACTAAGTCAATAACGCTATCAACTGAGGACCGACCTCGTCGAAAACCAGCCATAGCATCAGGATAGATGTTATAATGTTCCAGGTACCATTCTATGCGTGTAAGCAGCATCCTCTCCATGACCTTGCCAACGCAGCTTGCTAGTGCTATAGGCCGGTATGATGCCAAATCGAATGGAGACTTTCCGGGCTTCAGCAAAGGCACCAGGCGACTACACTTCCACTCATCAGGCACCATTCCATCATGCCAAGACTTATTGAAAATGTCCAGGAGACAGCGCTGTGCCTTCGGGCCTAGGTGACGTAGGGCAGTATAGGTCACTCCATCCGGACCTGGGGACGATGAGCGTCTGCATGTGTTCAATGCCGCATGAAGTTCTTCCATGGTGAACGCAACCTCCATTTGCTGATCTCGTGCGACTGGAACATCCTGTGGCATTAGATCGATCGGTATAGAGATGTCGCCGGCGATCTTTGCACAAAATTCCCCAGAAACATCAAGCTGTGAGCGACGTTGATGTAGCGCCAGAGCGGCAAAGGGGTGACGTTGTTGCGGATGCGAGTGAATACCTCGAAGAGTCCTCCATACGGGAGACAAGGGCTTTCGAGGGTCTAGCGAGTCACAAAAATTCTTCCACCGTTGTTCATGAAGTTTGTGCATTCGACGCTGGATTTTTTTCTGAATGCGTCTGGATTCTCTGAGGTCAGAGATAGATTTCGTGCGTCTGTATCGTTTTTCGGCACGTCGGCGGACCGCTCTAAGTTGTTCCAACTCTTGGTCGAGTGCCGTGCGTCTCGATTCTTTCGAACATATCTTCGTGGAAGTCTCCATTGCACAACTAATCACTTCTTCAATGGATTCCGGTGGTCCGTGCATGCACTTGCTCTCCACTGATATCTGAAACTCTTCCCAGTCAATAAGTCTTGAATGTCCAGGGGAAGGAGAATCGTCCAAACCTCTGACTGTCACGTACGTGGGGATATGGTCGCTGCCACGTGTTTCAATATCTGTGAACCATTGGACTTTCGTGACAATGCTATGCGACACTAATGTCAAGTCCAGGCAACTGCTGTAAGTTACTCCTCGGAGATAAGTAGGGCTGCCATCGTTCAGCACCTGAAGCCCGTGCTCTGAAGCGATATCAACTAGGTCCGTGCCTTTTCGATTTGTCCTGATGCTTCCCCACAATGGATGATGGGCGTTGAAGTCACCCATCAATATCCAAGGCGCTGGAGTCGTTGCAAATATACCATTCAAGATTTGTTGATCTAGTCGACCTGACGGCGCTATATATGCGCCTATCAGTGTAAACGACAACTTCTTCTTTTTAACATATAGACACACGTAGTGATTTCCATTGTGAGAATGTACTCTTTGGAGAACGTAAGTGAGTTCTTTACGGATGTACACAGCAACTTGACTTCGCTCAATGCACGTTGAAGAAACGAACGATTCATAGCCCGACAGACGAGGTATTTTTGAAAAATGCGGTTCACAAATGATGATGATGGGAAACTTATTTTCGAAAATGAATTGTCGGAACTCAGGCATTCTTGACTGTAGACCTCTTGCGTTCCACTGAATTATGGAAGCACGCTTGACTTTTTCTCGGAAAGGCTGATGCGGTCCATGGTGCGCCATCTTGTTACTGAAGTCCGGCAAGAACTGGTTCGAGTGTGTCCAAGATTTGCAGCGCGCATTTAGCGGCAGGGATCTGTAGACTTTCCAATAGAGTGCGAATAACACTCATGAACGACCTCAGTACAGAAAAGACTTGTACCTCTTGGGCGGACAGACTGCCTGCTGGGGGCATATTCGTTGTTGACGGTCGATATTGCGGTTCCGTAGACACGTGTACCCGCGGTAAAGCTGGCCAGTCAGAGCCGGATGTTCTCTGTAGCGTCACAGTGTCTTCCGGTACCTCTGGACGTACCCCACCTGGTGGCGGGGGCGGGGGAGGTCTCTGTAGTCGTGGTGGCGGTGGCGGCGTTAGTGAAGGCACCTTCGGCACAGGACTGCTTTTTCTTTTCTTCGAGCACCGCCGTCGACGGGAACGCCGTCGTTGAACAACCGTTACCGCTTCCTTTCGTGAGGATCCGTCTTTAACCATTTGTCTCAGAATGCTCCTCTCTTTCTTCAGTATTGGGCAGTCTTTGGACGAGGTCTCATGGTTGCCGTTGCAGTTGCTGCATTTTAGGAGAGTTGCTTGGCAAGCCTCTGCTTTGTGGGGTCCGGCACAACGTGGGCATGCTTGCTTGTTGTTGCACACAGCACTAACATGACCCAGTTTTAGACAGTTGTGGCACTGTAGTGGTCTTGGGATGTATGGTCGGACAACGTGACGAAAATGACCAACCTTTACATGTGATGGGATGCAATCACCTTTGAAGGTCACCTTGATGCAACGGGATTTGCCAAGCCGGCATACTTGCAATATGTCCGTTGCCCCAGTAGCTGGCTTTATCAGAACAGGAAGGTCTGCGTTCGGTATGGAAACATCAACGTCATAAATGACGCCTGTCGTCGTGTCACTATCCTGCGGAATGTAAGTTCGGAGATAGATGCCTCCAAGCTCAGTGACAGTTCGCAGGGTATGTAGCGCAGCCGGGTGCTCAACGTCTATGGCCAGGATACTCTTCCGTGGGTTGAGTTTAATATCCTTTATCTCCTTAGGCACGATAGCTTCGAGACGCGCTGAGATCGCTTGCCTGTTCATGTTCTTCAGGTTGATCGAAGAGTCGACAGGAACAAAAAGTATGGTATGGCGTTCAGAACTGCACGCCGCCTTCACGGTAGAGACGCTAGCTGGCGAAGACGCGCCGACCATTCTTCTTTTAGCTTTACGCTTCACTGCAGGAATGAAATCTTCGTCGCTGTCTTCACTACTCTCCGTGTACAGTTCAGTGCTGTCACTGGTGCTGTCGTCCTCCCGGCTGTTGCGCTTCCTTGAGGTTGACGTCGAAGGTGACGCCAAGTCCGGACTGCGTACGGTGGGGCCTGGATCCATCGCTGCCCGCAGGAGAGCGATGATCCCCGGATAAATCGTAAATTCTCACAAAAAACACCAAACGAAATAGGCAACGTTCGGTAGAAATACACTTCGTCGTCTTCTCCGCTCCTTCGAGAAATGCGAATGGATTGTACGGGTTGATCCATGCTTATGCTATGTATGATTATATCAGCTGCCTAAAGAGACAGTAAAGAGCAAGACAATTTTTCTCATAGTTATAAATTACTCTTCGGCTGCTTAAAGAAGTCACGGTTCTTGCGAAAAGACACTTGGTATCCGAGAAAATGTGCAAGAACTATTCCTGCAAATGTGGCCGTGCCCATTCGCGCACCATTCCCCATAACGTGAAATATTTTGACGGCGGATGCAGTGCTTAAGTAGATGTTAATGCGGTAAAAGTGAATCACATTGTTTCTTGAGGTGAGTAGCCATCACCTAAAATACCAAGTTTGAAGAATTTTTGTTGAGCCAATGGCGCACAAGTTCAATAACTACAGTTTGACATCCGTGATGAAACGCGAAGAGATATTGGGGCAAAATTTATAGGTGACGCCTGAAGCTTGATTTTTACTTTTAATAATAAATCTATGGCTTTAAATTTCACCAATGAAGTTTGCAGAGTTTTATTTATCCGTATACCCTAATGCAATAGTTATCTTCAGCTTCCCTTTAAGATATGATGGGTACTAGCTAATGGTTTCCAGACCTGTAAGAACATCTATGAATGTTGTACTTAAGAAATACATGAACAAAAATAAACCTAAGTTTTTGTGTTATAGCGATACTTATACATAAAATTAGTGATCTGAAACTACGGTTCTGTCTAACTTCCATTAGATCAAATATGGTTTTTATCAGGTATGAAAGAAACTAGAAGAAAGAAAGGAAGGAAGGTTTACGAGATGCTAGTATCCAGTATGTTACCCTACACTGGGCTTGGGGAATAGGGGATTGAAAGAGAGAGATAATGAGCGATAGTTACAAAATTAATAAGAGCAAAACACGGACGCACAAGCACACTAGATAAATCCAACCGGAGGCGTTCGGACAGGCCAGTAGTTCGCAAGAAGCCCAGTAGCAATTGCACGGCCTTCTTCTTTGATGATGAGCCATGACGATGGCGCAGTATACTTTCTTCTGACAGCGGCTGGTCATTTGACTTGTTTAGTGTATTAAAAAGGTGTTGTCTTTCTATTGTCTATTTTGGACTGTCACACAGGACGTATTGAATTGTCTCCCCACCTCCGCAGTGTGCGCAGGTGGCGGTGTCGACCATCGCTATGCGAAACGCGTATACGCACGGGTAAACGCACCGCCCAAGCATAGTTTGCTCAGAGCAGTAGCGTCACCTCGTCGAAGTATTGTTGGAAGCTGTAAGCTTAACGTAGGATTCAGGGATCGTAATCTGGCATGCCTGAAAAGAGGCTCATTTTAAAGTAACATGAAGCATTGGCGAGCAAGCATGCGTAGCTTCCTTGCAGCGTCCGTCCTAGAAAGAGGCATTGACTGGTCGTGCACGGTATTTTGTATTTGCTGAACGGGCAGCTTTATCAGCCCGTTCATTAGCGATAATTTCACAGTGACCTGGCAACGACTGAAATATAAAGTGGTGCCCTTCCTCTGTTATATGGCGTAGTATTTCTCCCGTCTCAAATAACAACTGCTCGTGTGGACCACGGCGTAGATTTCACAGAAGTGGCTACAATGCCGCCTTGCAGTCGCAGAAGATCGTCCATCGTTGCGTGCTTTGGTTGTTAATGAAACACAACGTGGCTCGAAGCGTTGTAAGCAACACTGTTAGAGCGAGAGCAATGCGGCATTTCTGATGTGCGGCGATTTTAGGGGCGAAGCTCCTTAGGGCGTGGGCTGTGCGTCCCCTGTAGCCTGTATGTAGCCACCTCTAGTTTAGTTCTTGCAGTGTTCACTAGATGGCGGTACCGTCCGCTGTATGTAGCCACCTCTAGTTTAGTTCTTGCAGTGTTCACTAGATGGCGGTACCGTCTCCTGTATGTAGCCACCTCTTGTTTAGTTCTTGTAGTGTTTACTAGATGGTGGTACTTGTAGCTGATGATGAAAAGATGCAAGATGTTAAAAACTAGAAAGTGGTACTTGTAGTTGATGAAAGACGTGAGATCTTATAAAATAGGAATGATGTCACATATGGCGCGTGTCATTGGTTGAAGGCAATCGTTCGATTTAGTGCGGCGACGTACGCTAGGGGGAGCGATGTAATAAAATCGAGTGGGCAAAATGTACAGAGGATTCATGGTTTACCAGGTTTACCTCCGGAGCTTCGCCCACTCATCATCATTCACTTCGTGGATATGGCGGAATGTTTTTTTTTAGTTACCACACGAATAGCCTAGGCCACCGTTACAAAAGTGCCTACTTCTGCTATTTCACTGTAGTCCCAAGCTAACCTTCAGGTGGTAATTTTTGCTCCTGTCGATGGTCAAGTGAGAGGTGTAATCAGTAGACTCTAAGCCGAAAAGGACTAAAGTTGGGTATGCGCTGCCACAGATTTTGAACTAATTTAGGAGTAACTCCTGGAGCAACCACAAAGGTTCAACTGTTACCCCCTAGCGCTTACTCCCCTTGGTTTAAATGTTGGGTCAAGTAGAATGCTCCAGTGGGACTAACAGTTCAACCGGCTGGACGAATGACAAAGTAATGGCGATCCTAGAGTTGTAGAGTATATTTTATGTTTATTCCAATTTATTCAGCACTGACGAACGCAGTATATTGGTCATGCAATACATACACATGTATATACATATATGCACTATTACTTCAATAGTAAAACACCGAAAACACTTACCACCCGGGTTAAACTACAAAAAAAATAACTATCGGACTATCGAAAAAAAATAACTATAGCACAGTATGTCGACTTTCCTTGTAGAGCTAATGGGCGACTTCTACTTTGCTTAAAAAACGATAAACATTGACACCATAACGTGAAAATGTACGTGGGCTAATTAGTAGCACCGAAGCGCAGCGATCTTTTATTATGGATCAATCTATACTTCAACATCCCTCCTGTCAGAGAATACGAGTTATCTGTTGGCATTCGATCATGTCAGCTGAAGCAGCGTTCGCAGTGCTGGTGCACGAGTCCGCAAAGACAAACATAGCAGCAGCGCTCATGCAGGAAAGCCGGCGAAGCAGCCAGGCGCCCCGCCAATGCCACCGTGTCAGATTGCTGACGGCGTCGCTAGGCTTACTAAGAGTACGGCTAAACGACTACCGGCGATCGCAACGTGTGGCTCGCGTGGAATTTTCGTCGTCGCCATTTTATAGTCACGAATACGCAATAGGTAGGGTTCCAATGTTCGCGGTGTCTTACGGAGTGTTGTACATGTCTCTATACTTACAGCGTCGAAACCGTTCGCAGGCACGGTTCTTTCATCGTGCGGATAAGTCGCTCACTACATGTGCCCCGCGGGCCGCACGCTTAGTCGTATCCGCGATCGCCTTCACGCTGAATAACTGACGAACAGCTTATCTCTTTTTATTAGCATTGTCAGCGTTCTTCGTAGCTCTAACTAGTTGAGCACATTGAAGCCAGTTATCCGCATTGCCCATGTTCGCGGAGACTCACACTTGGTTTCGGCCCGCCTGTGCCGGCATGGTGGAAACACGAGGGCGCTTGCTGTGTGCACGGACTGCGCGTTGTACTTGCCTCTCATAACACCGTCTATTCATCTCATAAAGCTTCGCTTTCACAGTGGCGTATAGAGGCTTGTTTTTGTGATCACCGACCATGCAGGCATTGCAGTGCAGCACCGACAGGAGGCGATCGCGGCGCAGTTACCCTCCCCTTTGGTCCCTTCATTGCCGGGCGTTTGCGCACGACACGTACTGTAACGCATTCAGTCCCTGTTGGACGAACCGTTCGTCTATCGGTTTAACGACTGCAGTTAGTCGAACTTCGCCGTATTCCGGCTTAGAGTGTATTTACCCTCTTATTTTTATCGTTCGAGACATCCGAAAGTAAGCGTGTCTTATGGATGAGAAATTGAGTGTATCGCGAGTAACTTTGGGCTAGGCACGTTACGGTTGCCTAAAAAATCGGAAGCGCCCCGAGCCTGGGCGTGACGCAAACAGATTGATTGAGCAACAGCCGAACTGTTGCGTGTCTTCAACATGAGAAATGGCGCTTTAAAAGGGCTGCTGAAAGCCACCGACGCTTCCGTTCATGTGGATATACTTGGCTTCAACTTCTACGGACATGGTGGGGTGCCCAGTTTTGTCAATAGGAGGTTAGACGGGAAACAAACTCTTTAGCAACCGTCAAAAATTGCAATGACAACATACATTATCATTTCATTCATCTGCGGCAATTAAGAAATAGGAGAACAATTTTGTGTTTTGTAAAGTGTAGATTAGCTGCTTGGAGTGTAACGCTGAACAAAATGTCGCACCACTGTCAGTTGATGAAAAAGTAACCGCTCTTGGGCACTGCTTCAATCGATATTTGTAGCGCATGTGATGGTGCATAGCCAGAACATTTTACGGGCAGAAGGAGGGTAGAAGAGGCTAAAAGACACTTTTGTATGTCCGCGCTTGCGTCTCTAAGGGTCCGTGTATATATGCGCAAGCGAAACTGAAAAATTAAGTTTAGAAGGTTTCAGCCCCATCTTCTTGGCTAAGTTCATGTGCATGTTCTTTGTGATATGAAGGAAAAAGACTTCGTTTCAGCAACAAGTACTTAGAGATTAAGCATATTCCATTCAAATCTGCAGCTATTCAATGAATAGGGAGAAAAAAGATTTCAGGTAGGCCTGGGTAATTTTAAAAAGGGGTAGTAAAATACACAACCTGAAAAATGGGATCAAAAAGTGTGCTTTATTTAGCATCACCAAATGAGCATGTGGTACGCAGTGGTCTTTGTTTATTAAGGAATATAAATTCCTAGGACTCAAGTGTGCGACTCTAGACGACTACTTTTTTCTGAGTGGTAGTGCTTCCCGACGCAACCAGGCCCACCAAGCTCTCCTTACATTTATGAACCCAACGGACCTGGCCACCCGTTTATAGAAGGTCTTTTTTATTATTTTTATTTATGTTTTTTCCTGATACTCGTCAAAGTCTTTGTCATTTTTTCCCTTCTTCATCTTTTTTACTCTTCCTCCCCTCCTACCGAAAGAGTGAGCAGGCGTTGCACCCCGCCAGGGGGCAGTTGTCAGCTTGCTCTCTCCCTTTTTTCTCTGTGTCCTTGTGTATCTGCGTATGCAAATCAATTATTATTATTATTATTATTATTATTATTATTATTATTATTATTATTAAGAGCATGAATTACACTTCTTTACCATGTTACATATCAATGATTGTAGCAATTAAATTTATTCAAGAATATCCAGTGCTTCGAAGTGTGACTATGTTTTTAGAATATTCATTTAGCGAGAACGATGTAGAAGTAGTTTCCTAGTTCACATAAGTTACAAATATACACAATAAGCTAGGCCATTTGGGCTGCTTGCAAAATTGATACAATTTTGGTCGTTGTTACCAACTTCACTGTTTTTCTATTGCTGAGCTATAAGTCATTAGAACCGATTCAAAGGTATACTTTTAATGTATATTTGTGAGTGTTTACTTATAATTATGAAGGTGCGAAACGCGTTCGTCGTACCCAACTATTTCATAATGAGTCAATATACCAATGAATATCTCCTGCTTCCTAATAATCCTGTTAGACTTTTTTTGTTGCACGCTATCACACCAATAAAGTAATAGCAATCCTAAAACTAAGAAGCACTGAATACATCGATATTTGTAACAAGTACTAAGTTACCGCGACCCTTACAGATGGACGAAAAGATGCGCCTGACACGTGCGGAGCTGTTTTCTCACTTGCGGAGATTCGCTGCGGGTTTTCAGGCACAAGGTATCGGGCTGGGTGACCGCGTGTGCGTTCACCTGGACAACAGCGTCGAGAACACGGTTGCCCTGTTGAGCATCACTTTCACGGGAGCTTCAGTGTTGCTTTCCAACCCCATTCTCAACGAAGGTGAGCATGACGCAAGATTTACTTTACCCACTTTGCCGCCTAAGATTCCCACCATCGTTAGGTTGTGATAACGACTGGAGCATTTGGGCGCTTCTCTGTCGGCTTAGCAATACCTTAATTTTGTTACTTCAATCTGGAAATAGTGCCACTGTAACGAAACGCATAAAGTATTACTTGAGCTTTTGACGCTGTCAGCTGCGCCTATTTAACCTCGATGGTGACAAAGCGCCTTGCAACGTGTTGTTTATTGTTTGAGGCTTTTCAGTGCAAGTTCGCACTCAGCATGACATGAAGTGGCCTTCGAGCGATGTTCAGTACGTTGGTAGCGACTGCGTTTGAAACGTCCGTCTATTCCTGTCGCCTGCCAACTTGAAAATTCGTAGTTGTTATTTACGGTGCATGCAACAAAACTCGTTGGTTCTGGTGACATGGCATCCGGAATTCTTATTTTTCATGCGTTGAATCCAAGATACTCTAGGCCCGTGTACTCAAATTCGGGTGCACGTAAAGAACCCCAGGGAATCAAAATTTTTGGAGACTTTTATGGCGGCATCTCTCATAATCTTATGGTGGTTTTCGGAGGCTAAACCACACATATGAATGGTTAAATAAAAAATTCTAATTTAAGATAGTTTAGAAAAACTTCAAGTGCACGAGCAACAACATCGTACCAATTTTTAACACCGGAGACTTTAATAGTACTGAAATTATTTCATTTTTACTTTCTTGGGAACAGAGCATGGTAAGAAAAACACATGGTCGAAATACTGTGTCAAAGCTTTCAACATTTCCTTTTTTTCAGCAGTCTTGCACCATGGAATAGTATCTATTCGGTACACTTTCCAGTTTTACAAGAAAGAACTGCGTTTCTAACGACGTAAGAATGCAGCTGATTAATACGGCATGAGGCAAAAACATTGTTAGAGACCAGCCAGAAATATATAGGTTGTGATAACCTTGGGACAGTAGGTCTTGGATTGGAGTGTGCGAGAAGAGGAAGAAGAAAGTGCATAATATAACAACCGGAGCAAGGAGCAGATGCTCTCTGTGTACTTCTAACTAAAATGGCGCAGTCGTAAATGGTTGAGGAACCTTAACCTTAAGTCGTTGGTCATGACTCCTGGGCTCGTCCGGCTAAAAGGAACGCCGTTCATGCTTCCTTCACCATAGACCCATCAATGTGACCACCGCTTCGGGTGGCCATCACAGCATCAGTTGACGGCGTCCACACCTCCCATGCCGCGCCAGGGGTGCGACATTACAGCCACCAGGCTGAGGACAAGAACACACACGGGCTCCTGCCCGCTGAAAAATGTCATTCACGCTTCCCGTTGCGACACCGTTCTCGATCAAGTAGCCGGCTGATATTTGAGCGACTTAAACAAGCTGTCCCAAGGCTAACCCAGAGAAGCTCAGACGTCAACACTGCCGCAGCATGCGGCACGTCGTTAAGTTGCCACCGAGCTTTCCGTGCCATCGCGGGACTCCCAGTCACAGTCAACGCCTCTACAGCGTCGAGCTCTGCGCTGTTCCTGCAATCTTGCCGGCACTGAGCGCCACCAACGCCATGTTTAGATGGAGCCGCAAGACCTTGAAGCCAGCTTACTCGTTGTCAACAGAACGAGCGCTAAAAAAAGAGCGCGCCGCCAAATCCTTGCGACAACGGGGCGGAAGAAACGCCACGAGGGTAAAAAAAGAAAAAAAAGAAAGCAAACATCCAAGGCCTCCCGGGCGCCGCGCTCTCCCCGCAGAAGCATGGCTTCACAGACGAACCTCCTCACCCCACATCTGCGGCCCAGCAAGGCCGCGACTTTTCTAGAACGAAGGAGGCGGGTCAGACCGTGTGAATCATTCTCCGAGAGGGCAGTCGAACCGTCTCGTGCCTCTCCCCAGCCTTCGCTGCGCATCGCGCCGATGAAATGAGGAGAACGTTCTGGAAGGGTGGCGCGGAAGTTATTTAATCGAGCGGCCCAGACGAGAAATCAGGAGAAGACGGAAAGTTAGCGCCGGAGCGCTTAGCGATTCCGCCGTGGAGTCGGCGAAGGTTCTGCCCGTAGTGACAGAACAGGAGGAGACGGAAGGTGAGCGCCAGAGTGCGTAGAGATTCCGCGTGTAGTCGGCGAAGGGTTTTGGTCCGTCGGGGACGGATCGAGCTACAGGCAAGAGCGTGGGTTACCGCTATCGAGCGAAGACGCGGGCAACAGCTGCGTGTGTGAAGCAGACGGTTTTCCGGCAAAGAAGTTTGAAGCTTGGAGAGGGCCATTTGAGGACGCGAGGTTTCCTGGAAGAGAAACTTCGAGAGCTACGGAACGACAACAACGCTGGACTTTGAGTGAGTGATTCTCGGAAGAGTATCATTCAGACTTTTGTTCCAAGGACTTTGGACTGAATAGGTTTTCTATCGCATTAGTCCTTAAGTGTCTTGGTTGTTCAATGCATGCGACTGCATTGTAGTGCGTATTGTTGTCCGTGTCCGTTGTTTCAAGGTGGCTAATTGTATTGTGTAGTACGTTGATTGATTGGTTTGATGGTGACATATTGTGTGTAGTTAGTCTGGAGTGTGCATTTTTGTG